>JAQMWT010000036.1:0-220006 GCA_029834535.1 Chrysophaeum taylorii | reverse complement strand
CACCCAGTGATTTCCGCGCTCGATAGCGCGCTGCAGCAGGCTCCCGGCCGCCGGCGCCCGGACCCGGCGGTGCGCGCACGGTCCTCCCCCCCCTAGGAGAAGTGCCGAAGGCAGCAGCGTGTTCAGTGAACGCAGATAAAAGGGGCTGAGAATAGGGACGTAAAGGTTAGGGCACGCAGGTGAACCATCACCAGTTAAAAAGGTTGCAGCTGGGATGCTGGATGCGCACTTGGCGTGGGCGAAGTAACCATCGACGTGCGGGTAGCGGGCAAGTAAGTCAGTGCGCAACGGGAGAAGAAGACGAGCTAAAAACGCATGTTCCCTCTCTGAGCAGATAGCAGACCAGAGGATACCACCACGGAGATGAAGGGCGGAGAGGGCGGGAGACTTGAACGTAAGAAAGTGGTGGCGAAGATCCCAGCGGAAATCGGCGAGCTTGCCGCCAGCGGCTTTGTAAGCACCAATAGTAGACGCTTGTAACCGGGCTCGGATAGTTTTCATAGAAGTGGCCTTGCGGATGTTAGGCTGTTTGGAACCTGGGACAAGAATAAGGTCATCTTGTGCAAAAAGGCCTTTGTAAGAAGGAAGCAAGGGCGGCGGTGACATAGAGCCAGATTCGTCGGCGGTAGCGTCAGAAGAGGAGAAGAGGCCGGAGTAGGGGACGAAGAAGGAGGAGCTGAAGGAGGGGAGTGCCCTCTGAGGATGAGGAGTCCTTGTACCTCTGAATGACATGGTCTTGGATAGTGGTGTGGGGTGTGAGCGAGAAAGGCGCGGAAGGAGCGTGTGGCGGAGGAGCTAGTTCAGGATCAGGAGTAGGATGCTGCAACATGTAGAGGAATTGCAGCTTGGACGAAACACGAATTTGTCCGTTTTCAGGGTTGAGGACGACGTCAGCGAGATGGTCGACGCGTGGGGAGACGAGCGGGTTTTGTGCGTTGGCGCAACAGAGATACAGATATTTGCGGCGGCACGGTTCCCACTTGTGGTGTTCATGGGGCTCCAATAGGAGGTAACATTCAGCGCCAAAAATCTTGAGCATATCGTGTTGGGGAGTGCTGAGTTGGTTGTAGAGTAGCTGTTGCGGACTCAGAATAGCATGATGAATGCGCTCGAGCGTGGCGTTCGGGAGAAGGTTATAGCTTTGAACGGTGTGTATCACCGCCCATGGGAACATGATAGCGGGTTCCACGATCTTGGCGCCACGATAGTGAGCATTAAGGAGAGAACGAAGGCGAGTTGAGGAGGCGGAGGCGATGAAACCGATGGCAGACTCAACTTCAAAGTTAAAGTGGTGCATGTACGGCGGGAAGGCAATGAGTTGAATGCCCTTATCGACGCGGTACGGGGAGGTAATGTGCTGGCTAAAGTAAGGCTTGAATGCATCGGAGTAGAGGGTGCGCATGTGCACATTGAGTTGTGTACGACAGAAGTCATACACAAAATCCAGAGCTTGAGTGAACTCCGTGGCGTTGGTGGTGCGTGTAAAGTACACCAAGAGAAATTTCGAAATGAGTTCCTTGAAGACGATGATATGTGTGAAGCCTCCCCATTCGGATGGGATGGTCACATAGCCGCCGTCGCACGCCCAGACTTCACCGGCTTTGTGGGTTTGCTCAAAAGAAGGCTTGGTCGCATTGAAATGCTTGTGCGGGTGGCGCTTGTTGTGTGCGATGCAGTCGGTGCATAAGTCGCGATATGGTATGTCAGAAGCAGAGAATCCAGGGCGAGCAAGTACGTTGGGGGCCTTGGCAGCGACGTTGTCGGGGCAGTGATGCACCCGGTGAAAGCGATTAGCACGTTCTTTGGCATTGAGATATTCGGTGGATCCGTGTGCGAGGACTTACGAGGAATTGGATGAGCGGGAATGTGCCGTTTGCGCCGAACATCGAACTTGAGTTCGGTGTCTAAGGCAGGGGAAGGCGGTGCGTCGTCATCCTTGTGCACAGCAGGGTCACTTGGAGGTGCATCCTCATTATCACGAGTAACGAGAGTATCTTCGTAGGACGACGATATATAGTTTAACAACATTTCGGTCAAGCAGTTGCTGGAAATAGACATCATAAAAGATTGTGCCAAAGACAAGGTATCTGTGCTGCACGTGGTGGAGGCTTGGTCAACGGTCATGAAATTGGATACATAGGATTTCTTCGTCACGGCAGCAGTATGTTGGAAGGTAGGGTCCAACATAAGGGATTTAATATCGGCGACGATGAGCGAAAGGTGCTTGTACAGAGTGCTGTACGTACCGGCAGGCAGGGCATTGCTGAGCATGTCACAGCAAAGGTCATGGCGTAGAGATAAGAGGAAAGATTCCTGTTGTTTGGTGTGGTTGTTAGCACGAATCAACTCCCGTCGAGTGGGGTAGCGTAATTTCCCGTTGCGAGGGTCGAGTAAAATAATATTGGCATACCCTCGGACGGTTGGCAATGGAGCAAGCATTGAGTGGATTTTAGAGCCGAGTTTGCGGTCACTTCCACGAAGATACCCTATATAGCGACTATGAGATAGGTGATGATCTTCCAGAGCAAAAAGAGAATCCTTGTTAGTAACATATTGAGGGATTCAAGGTCAGCCATAGTAAGCTGAACAGAACCTGTGCGAGAGTAAGGTGCAAACGTTTTAGGAACGGGTATATATGGAGGATCGGGGAACACCCGGATCCAGTCTTCGGATATGTGGTTAGGTAGCCAAAGGCGCTTGGGAATAGCTTGTAGATCAGCCACGATCTTTAGGAAGGGGCGTAATGAGGTTGTAAGTAATAACCTGTGTGACGGTTGGTTAGTTTCGAAAACGGTTATGTAATAGGACACAGGAGTGGGTGAGTTAGTATGTAAGCTTGCAAACACGTTATAGAGGATTGTAAAAATCTTGACGTGTATAGGATGTGTTGCATTGGGTAATGGCTCCATAGAGGAGCGTTTAAAGCACAACGGATGGTAAGTACACTCGGATTGAACAGAGTGAGTACGTTGCTCGTGAGCCTGTTGTGAGTGAAGGGGTGCCATAGGTGGTAGCGGAGCCAACTTGGGGAAGGGCTTGGACTATCCACAAGTAACCCATAAACGGCTCCAGATATATGGACCTGTCCCGGTCGCGGGGGATGTCGGAAGCAGTGAACGTACACGTGCTCCCAAAGGCGTTGATGCGAGTGGAATTTTTTGTGGTGGCGTTTTCTATGGTGAGGTCGCCGTCGGAATGGTGGCCACCAGTTAAGAAGTAGGAGTTGTGTGATGTTTTGGATGGAGGATGGGCCATGATGATAGTTTAATTGGTCTAGTAGAATATCTGCGTGCGATGCATATCCACCTTTCTCTATATTGGTAGTCGCCACATAGGTAGGTCGGGAACCTATCAACAACATCGACACAGTAATCAAGGGTAGTATAGATAAGGTTGGCCACTGTGATGTGGTCTTGATGACAGTACTTATGCGGAGGCGTCATCTCAGCCAGTAGCACCAAGGGCTGGAGTAGATTGATGACAGACAGCATGCTGTCGAAAAGAGAATCGTCCAGCAGGCTGTGTAAGTCTTCTGACTTTTGCTGTTTTAGTAAATTCCTGTTTGTGCAGGGAGGAGTGATCTCAATTATATCACAATAGAATGTGCGCCTTTCCTCTGGTGAGATTAGGTGAAGATGGTTAATAAAGGCGGGGAGAGATTCAAATAATAGTACAGTAGGAAAACGGTGGCGTAACATACGAACAAGCGTATCATCAGACTCAACAACAACTTTTACATTGATATTTAAGCCTAAGTCATTAGTGGCTTGAGACAGGAACGCCGGAGTTGACAAACCAGAACAAAGTAAAATAACATGACAGAGGGTTTGCGGAGATTGGGCTCTTGTGAGAGAAACACTGGAAGTGAGAGTAGTCACGTTACTGGCTGCGTATTTTGCTGAACAAATTTGTTTTGTTTCCGAAGATTGAGAACCAAAGGGCGAATCCACGGTCGATCTGGTAAAACTCGTTGGAGTAGGTAATTGTAGTATGCCAGTAGATCCCTGTTTTCATGGAATCGCTTGAGGGGAAATGCAAGGGAGCGAAGTTCCAGCCGCTTGTCGCGCGCGATGTTGTAAGTGATACAAGGGAGAGCGGGTAAATTAGCTGCTACATAGTGTATGGGTATACGTACATCTTTGTCTATGCGGCTCGTGACAGCGCTGAGCTTGGACTCAGCTCGATCATTGAACACGGTGGTAAGATTAGTCTGGTTCCACTCGAGCATGCTCAGGATAGCGAGATGTCGGTCATGCACTGGCTGAAGACATAAAGCGAAGTCGATCTTAACATAGCCAACTTGTGGATGATCTGGTAGGGGAATAACGATGTTGCGTGTTAACATCATGTGTGATGCCCGTTGTTGTCCTGTTGCCGTCTGAATAACAATCGGCGCGTATGTGGAGTCCAATGGAATTATATGATTGGGTATTGCGAAATCGTAGGTGGACATCAATGAGATGGTAGCACAAGAGTCAAAATATAGAAAAGAGCAATGTGGAGGGACACTGTTTACCTTCATGTAGTTGGTGAGGAAGGCGTTTTCCGAATGTGGGCAAGTAGTGGAGAGGCTGGCTGTAAAGAAGTTCTTCAGCAATAACAGATTCGTTGGAATAATGATCGGTTGAACAGGTGGTGATGGTTCGTCAGCCTCATCAGCCATGCCGTGCTTTTCGTCAAATGACGATAGGGAAGTGTGATCGGCATCCCTTTGGTTTCGGCTTGTGATGGTAGGTTGAGGGCAGATTGGACCTGTGAAGATAGCGAGGACAATAATGCTGGTGGTAAAGCCGAGATGGCGGAAGCGGTAAAGAGGTTAGACACAGTAGTGGAAAGATTACCCTGTGTGTTTGTAGTAGGAGGAGTTGTTGTTGGGGTGGGAGCAGTAACGACAGTATGGTGTTGTGGCTCCACGTAGTTTAACGACTATTCGGTCGAGGATAGATGAACGTCTACATCATAAATGATGTCTTCTGCAAACATGAGCTGTTCGTTTAGACGAAGTAAACTACTGTTGTCCTCAGTAGATGTCGCTGACAGGATATCGGCTGATTGTAGCAAGGTCTCAAATAACTTGTTGATATTATGTTGTAGCTGAGCCGTGGTATCATTATCTGTCACATGCTTCGTGAGTTCGCTACACTGTTCTCGCAGGGTGTTTAAGGTGTGACTTGTTCGATCTAATAATTTCATGTTAGACCGAGAGGACCTGTCAAAAGTGCGGGGATAAATTGGACGGTCATGGGACTGTCCGGCAGTTTTCTTGGTGACGTAAGAATCACCAGGACGATAATACGATAAATCGCTGCGAGAGAAAGGCTGGCGAGCATCATTAGAGTTACGCAAGCGTCTAGCATTAAACGTGGAAGATGTACCAGGTTGGGACGAAGTGATGAAGGCGAGTGTGTTAGCAGTTTGAGTCAGACTTTTGTCCGATGAGTCCAAAGTATGTGTAAGGAGTAACTTTGGCTTTGGTTGAGATGATAAACCTTCGACATAGGGTTGCCAAGAAACAGGGCGTTCTAAGCGTCTGTTGTTCGACCCATTTGATACGACATTGTAAAGGTCTAATGCGCATTCTAAAATGTAGCTAGGGTTGGTAGGGTGACACAATCGTTCAGCTTCTGGTACAGGTCGAGATGAAGATCGGGTTTCGTACATATAACACCAATCTACCCAACCACGATCGTAGCGGTTGTTGCTGGTATTATCGGCATAATGCCGATGTATCTCTTCATAGATTTTTCTGCAAAGAGTGCCAAAGTCGAATTGAAGGTCAGTCTCTTCCTGGTTAAGTTGGTAAGAGATTTGCCTAAATGCTAGGACAGCTTCGATAAATACATGGACATACCAGTTAGGATTATAAACAACAGAGTTAAATTGCTGTTTCAAATAAGACACATCAGTAGTCGTAACAGACTCGTAGTGACTAAAGGCGATGAGCATAATAGCTCGAGCCTTGTTGGGTAAATAACTTTTGTTGTATATCTCATTGATGGCGGGCCAGGCCGCAAGTGCCGGTTTTCCAACACTTTCAAGATTGAAGTAAGTATGCAAGAATGTAGCGTACGTGTTCTGGTAAGTGTGCCAGTCAGCTGCAGTTAACGAAAACATGGTAACGGGGCACGAACACGAGTGTCGAAAGCTAGTGCCTTCGGGTGCGCGCGATTTAAGATTCGTTCCTCTTCTAAGAAACGAGCATTGATTTCAGGACGTAATGCCTTGACTTCATAGTCGTAACAGACAGTAGTTAGCTGAGCTACTTCTGCATCAGGTAGGTGGGGGAAAGCTTCGTTGGTGAAATGCCATTCCTGATACTCAGGGGGTAATTCATCAACAGCTAAACGGAGATCAGCAGCCCTATCGGTCTTCCATTCCAGGAAAACGCGATCGAGAATTTGATTCCGGAGGATTTCGTAGTCCTTGCATGACCGAGTATATGCTTCATACGAGTCGTACTCGAGGAAAGCATCGGCATGACTGGACCGTAGTAATTGCTTGATATGCTTGATTTGCAAGGATACCTTGCGGTTCTGAAGCTGAAAGCGGTTCCCTTCATTAAGAAACTCAACTACAGGAGCTTCGAGCTTCAATATATCCGCACCTGTGATCGCCTTAGGTGCGGCTCGTGCTGCGTGTTCTGCCATAGCAGTTGACGGGGAACCTGTGGGTTCAGTCACGCAGTTGACACTGTCTAGACATTCTAAGGGGGTCTGTCTGTCGGTGTCTATGTACACTCATCGATTTTTCGATGGAAAATGTGTCTATATGACGACTGTGCAAGCTGTGAGTCCAGAGTAGTGTCGCTAAGCGTAGTCACTCAGGCAGCTGGTTAGTTTTGGTGCTCTCAAGGAGCTTGTTAAGTGCATTGCCATGGAATGTACGAGTGGACGTACCCAAAATATTCCATAACATGTGTGCAAGAGTACAGGTTAGCCAATTACACACACATCAACATTGACATGACAATACAATGCTATGAACAGGTGCACACAAGGTTACACGATCACGTGTGCAAAAAGATATTATATACAGCCCAATGGTAATGGCGATATATTGACAAGCGTGTCACATGGCGAGGCTGGGCTGGCGCGGTAACAGCCCAATACCCATAGGTTACGTGCATGTTGACACATGGTTTCTCAGGGACCCGCCTGGGCCCATAACCTGCAGAGCATTTAGCAAGCAGTGGTAAGTCACCTGGGAAACCATCCCGTCTCATCGTGAACGTCTGGAAGGTTAATTCGGGGAATGAAAGGTTATGTTCCCTATATCCTCAGAACACGACAGGCGGCATCTAGAACTACACGAGAAAGGTTAAGTGTATAGTGCTATATACCTCGGGGCGCGCTAGACCATGATGATGAGCGTAGGCACAAATCAGAGGACTATTAGATTGTGTAGAAAGGAAGAAGAAGGGTAAGTAAGAGGTCACGTTCTCAACGGACGGATAAGGGTAAGAGGCAGCAGCAGATTTCTCTGCACCCTCTCTCGAGGCTTGATACCCGTTCAGCGGGACACCTTTCCCCATCTTCTTAGTGACATCATACCTCTCTCTTGTGAGAAGCATTCTTGCTGTATTCTTGTAGTATTCTTGCTATCATATACCATCTCTCCATCTTGTTGAGAGGCTTGGCGAGCGTGAGCAAGGTGTGCGGCGAGCTTATCCGACCCCGCGTCTGTGTTTCCTTCGTTCAGTGAGGTCTAGGACGAGTCGGTGAGTACCCCCTTTGTCTGTCAACCGGGGGTCGGGAAGGTTTTTCTGTGCCGCCATACCTACCCCTGTTCTTCCCTTTTAATCTTGGTTGTTATGGATATTAAAGGGGGGGAACAACATTGGATTTTAAACGGATTTTAGGGGCGACCTTTAAAACCCTTTAAAACCCTTTAAAACGCTTTAAAACATTTTTGCTTGCGGGGGGCGACCTTAAAAAAAGTGGCGATTTTTGGGGTGCGACCTTACTGCCTTTAAAAGGTCGACTGCTAAGGGGGGGGATGTGTTTAGTGCATGTGAATGATGTGCGTGGTTTTTTGGTTTGCCCCCAGAATCAGGGCTTAGGCTCAGGTAAGCGCTCGAGCCAGACGCTGAGGTCAATGTCGTTTACGTCGACCTCGCAGACTATTTCCAAGACCCGCGGCGGCTCTTTCAGCGCGCCATTCTCACGCCCCGAAAAATCGATGTTTTGGATGCTGACAACGCGCGCATGACCTTGGCCTTTCCCGGAGACGAGGCGTCGGAGTTTCTTTTTTCGGACGACGAGGTTGGGTCGGAAGACGACGCCTCGCTCTTTCCAGTCGAGTTTCTCAACTCCCTGACAATCAGCAGCATACCGACTTTGTGTGCGAGCTTAAAGTCTTCGCAATCTCGACCCGTCGCATGGCCACTGCCACTGCAACGGCACCGGATAAATCATCGATCGTATCGTGTCGCCGAGGCTCCTCCAACCAGTTTCCCTTAAGGCCCGCCTTCGCCAAAATGATCAACAAGAACCAGGGCCAGACGCCTCGCAAGGTCGGCGTGCTCTTGCCCAAGCCCGTCTTCAGCCACGGCCATCTCTACGTGGCTCTCTGCCGAGATGGCAAACCCGAGGACATCGTCTTCAGGGTCGGCGACTCCACCCTACCCCACGTTGCGCAATATCGACACCCCCCCCACCCCGGGCGTCTACACGCGCAATGTCGTCTACTGCGAGATCCTCGGGTAGTGGTAGCCGCCATCTCTCCCGCAGCAGAGGCGTCGAGCGCAGAGCCCAGCAGGCCGCTGCACCGACTCGTGCGTGTTGAACAGAGAACGAAGAGGCGAAGCACCCTTAGAAGCATGAGTGTTTGCGAGGGACCGGGTCGAAGTGAGCTCAGCACGAAACTGCGCAGCACGAAACTGCGTGGGGTTTGAGATTTGGGACCGAGTGAACGTACTGCCCTGCACCTGCCTATGGCCGCAGCACCGACGCATTTGTGTCGAATAGAGAACGAGGACGTGGGGCACCCTTAGAAGGACGGCAGTTTGCGATGGACCGACGTGCAGCACGAAAGGGGTTTAAGATTTGGGACCAAGTGAATGTGGGGTTTGAGATTTGGGACCAGGTGACTTACTGGCGCCTGCACTTAGACTACAGGGGGGTTCTGTAAGTAAGATACTCGAAAGTCGCCTAATATTAAGACAGGCAGAAGGCGATTTTGGACGCGCTGGGCAGGTTGCGAGAGGCGATTTTGTTCGAATTTGTACTACGAAAACGCACCAATGAGTTTTTAGCACGCTATAATTCACGATGTTCTCTCGCGCCACTTCTAAGCCGCGTCACCAAGCGAGCGGAGTAGGAAGAGTGCACAAAATATACTGCGGGGGTGGACGTCAAGAAGCAAGATGCAAGGGGAAAGATGTCGTGGGGACATCAAGGTGGAGTGGCATTGAAAAAAAGGAGACTTGGCTCAAGACAGGAGCGAGGAGGCACCAAGTCTCGCCGCGAGAGCGCGGGTTCAAACAGCACCGGACCTCGACTTGAGGGTCTTCGTTCGTCCGGCAAGTTTTGGCATTGGCCTTGGTCTTAGCCTCGCCCTTGTAGCACAGCGGGACAACACCATTCGTCTCGGCTCCTGTGAATCGCACGAAGGCCGCGCCATTCATTCGGCGAGCTACCGTGCCGTAGTACCAACCGTACTCTGCCTCTTCGAGAGGATGCGCATCAAGCCGAATGAGGACCTGCTTGCCGATAATGTCATTCTCGTGCTCGAGCTCCCTCGTCATGTCGATAACAAAGCCAGGTGGTGCAACTGGCTCGCCAATGGCATCAATAGCGGCGGCGTCTTGTGGGTCCGTGTCATCAACGTCACCGTCATCCCCCACGATGTCGTACGCTTCGCCATTCTTGACGTCTTCCACCGCGGCAACGATGCTCGGGCCGTCGTCGCGCGCCAGGGGGCGCACGGCATTTCAAACGACTGCGGACTCTGTGCCCTGAAAAATGTCACTGTGAACACGACCATCACAGTCCAGGAGACGCTCGAGACCGCGCGCGAGCTGCAGCAGGTTCTCGACAGCGAAGTTTTAACGAGCGGAATGCATTCGGAGGTAACGCCCCTTCCCCAGTGCCCACTGCCGAGGTGTCATCGCTCGCAGGTGGACCACTTCGACAACACGGGCAACTTCAGCGGCAAGGTCCTCGTGGAGCTGGCCTTTAAGCATGGCTACCGCCTCTACCGTATCTCGAGCGAGAACGACGGCCAGTGCGGCCACGCGCGGGCCCTCGTCGAGACGCTCAGCTTCCTCGCAAATTCGCGCCTGTGCGGTGCCCTCTGGCGTCTCGGCTCGGCCATCGGCACCGCCGCAGCTAGCGGCCATTGGGTTGCTGCCTCCCATGTCCCGAGCCTCGCCGACTGGCGCCAGCACGAATGGGCCTTCAAAGACAGCCTCGTCTCAGGACCCGCCAAAATCACCATCACCGAGGACGTCCTCGCGAAGCTCGACAGTGCCGAGAGGCAACGTGCCGAGTTCTTCGTCGTCGTCGACTTCAGCTAACGCGCCGTTGGCGCGTTCCGAGACTTTAGGTTTAAAAAGGCGAAATCGTCAACCTGAAGTATACAATGTATACAAACTATGTATGTATGTAGGTAGTGCACGAGGCGAATTTGGGCTGCTGCTGGGTAATTTGGCAGCCAGTCGCCTAGGGTTTAAGAAACGAAGTCGGCAGGTGCCTTATTTGGAGTATCTTACTTACAGAATCCCCCTGTAGTAATTAGAACCGTTCTGTGACAACTGGAATGGGGCGTTACTCTAGCGATAAGGAAATGACGTAGGGATACTGGATACGTGGTGCAGGGGTAAGTGTCATAGCTTCCTCACACAGGAGAAAGGGGTAAGTGAGGTCCTCACACAGGTGCTGGAAAAGAAAGAAAAAAAGAAAGGGGTAAGTGAGACGCTCACAGAGGAGAAGCTTGAAGGAAGACGTCAGGAAAGGCATTGTGGCAGAAAGAGACAGGAGATGTCGGGCGAAGTCACGAGGTGAGGTACGCTTCCGTACGACGGGTGAAGATATCGCGAAGGTTGTCAAGGCGGGGATTGTGTTGGAGATCAATGATGTGGTTGCGATGATATTCGGCGGTGCTGTAAAAGCGAATATCAATATGGCGGGTGCGCCGCGTGAGACATTGGAGACGGACTTGTGTGACGGTGGTGCTATTATCGACATACATTGGTACCGTGTGACGAGGGAGATCAAAGTCATCAAAAAGTTTGAGAAGCCAAGAGAGCTCAGCAGTAGCGGCGTAAAGAGCGAGCAATTCAGCTTCAAAAGAAGAGCGAGCAAGTAAGTACTGCGAGCGGGAGCAGTAGGCGATCATAGAGCCAGCAAGGAGAAAACAAAAACCAGTTGTGGAGTGGCGGTCATCGGGGTCGTCGGCCCAGCTGGAGTCGGAATAACCACAGAGACGAAGGGTAGAATCGCGACCAAGAACAAGGGCAAGATCGTGAGAACCATTGAGGTAACGAAGAGTGTGGGATAAAGCGTGCCAGTGGGGTTTACCAGGATTGTGGGAAAAACGCGCACACTGATTGACGGACCAGAAGGAAACAAGACACAACAGAGAATACGACGAAAAGGGATGCGCGCCATGAAGATGTGATCTGGAGAACCAGGAGCAGGACAATCAGCCGCAGAAAGAGGAAGAACTTTGGGAGCGGGAGTCAAGTCTGGTTGTGCGCGATCACGCGTAATGCGGAGACCAACGTAAGTGGTGAGATCAAGCTCATTGACGTCAGTGAAGGTTCTGAAACGGAGGAAAAAGGCTTGGTAATGGCCAATACAATGACGAGGGTGCGCCACAAGAAGATCATCAACGACAAGAACGAGACGTAGGACAACGGTGGAATTGAGCACGAGCTTGTAATTGCAAGTGTCACCAGATCCGCGGACGAAGCCACAATCATTGAGAAGGAAGCGTTCCAAATAAAGCCACCAATTGCGACAAGCTTGTTTGCAACCATACCAAGAGCGACGGAGCTTGTAAACGATTTTGGAACCATCGGTGGGTTGGCGAGGAGCATAGCCTTCGGGTGGCCAGACATAGATGTCTTCGTCAAGGGGAGCTTGGATAAAAGCGGAGTTGACATCCAACTTATGCAAATCCCAGTCATGAACAGCGACAAAAGTTAGAAAGAAACGGATCGTGACGATGTTAGCAACCGGCGAGTAGGTGACGTGATAATCAATGCCGTGAACCTGGGTGTAACCGCGGACAACGAGGCGAGCCTTGTACGATTTGAAGCGGCCAGAGTCATACTTCTTGCGGAGGATTCACTTGAGGGTACAAATGTTGCCAGAAAAAGTCGAAGGAAGGCGAACAACATCCCAGCAACCAAGCTGACCAAGGGAGCGATACTCTTTGGCGATGGCTTGCAACCAGCCAGGACGCTCAGGATTGGTCTGAGCTAAAGCTCTACGTAAATGGGTGGAAGTAACGGTAGTTTCGTTAATGTATGAATACTGAGAGGTTTCTTCGGAAGCAGAGTAATAAACGTGTGCATGGGGATCAACAAGGGTGTTAGCTAAACAAAGGGGAAGGAAGACATAATGAACTAACAAACGAAAGCTAACATAAGAGACATACAAAGAGTTACAGGAGGAAACAGAAGCGACAGAGGAAACAGAATCGACATTGTGACAGGATGAAACAGAATCGACATTGCGTTGTTGACAAACGCCAGTATGAAAGTTTGTTGGTTGTTGTAGTGCGCTTTGGTCGACTTTGCGCGGTCGGCTCCGTTTGGCTCGACTTTGTTTTGCACTTTCGTCAGGAGGTTTTGGGCTCTTTGGTTTTGTCGGCTCTGGTTTGCTCGACTTTGTTTTGCACTTTCTGTTGTTTTCTCTCTTTTGCACTTTCTGTTGTTTTCTCTCTTTGGTGCGTTGGAGTTCATGAGCTCGTAGAATGGTCGGTTCACGTGATGGGGTGATCAGTCCCAGTGAAACCGGCGCATTCTCATCAAATACAGGGGGCAAGGGGGCAACAGCGGACAAGGGGGCAACAGCGGAAGAACAGGTGACAATCGGGCAACAGCAGGAACAGGTGACAATGGGGCAACAGTAGACGAGAGCTTGGAAGCGTGATTCGAGAAAGTCGGAACAACGTTGAAGTTCCTTCGGTGGTTGACATTGCAGGAAATCTGATAAGCGAAACTGTCAGCAAAATCGAGGTCTGAAGAACAATAGCGACAAAAAGTGCCTGGGATGACGTGCGTTAGACGATTGTGGCCACTGAGAATCGCAGCGGGGGAAAGATAGCGGAAACACAGGCTGGTACATATGATGGCGGTGTACCAGACGTCTGATGAGAACGTTGCCTTTGGGCAGATATGCTGTATGGTGACCAGGTTATGACGATGGTCGGTGTCGACAGAAGCAAAAACAGGCGTAAACAGGGTTGATGCGAACGTTGGGTGTTTGGGTGCTGTGGCGCGAGCAAGTTGCCATGGGCACGACCGCGTCATGTACGCGAAGATGGAAGACTTCGGACGCGCCAGCGGTGTAAGGAACGAACACGGGTAGACCAGGCTGCTGTATGCCAGCCTGCTGTGGCAGATAAGAAAGTGGCCCGTTTTCGCATTCGCAAGAACGAAGTTGCCATATGGGCCAACGTTGGAGGAGCAAGCGGCGAGCTTCGCGTCATACTCGAATAGACTACGGTAGAAGTTGGCGACAGTGGCAAAACAGTTGTGGCACGTAAGAACGTTGCAGATAGCGTCGCAGACGTAAGAACATTCCAGATAGCGTCGCGGGTGCTGAGCACGGAATTCAGTGCGATAGCAAAACCGAATTTTAAAGGTCAGAAAAACGGCGAAAAGGCGAGAGTGCACGAAGGAGAACCACAAATCACACAGCAAAGAAGCGTCTGTCCAGGATCCCGAAGATGGGCGATCCAACCACATAGGAAGCACGAAAACTGCGCACGCGAAAAATTGACAGGCACAGCTTAATTGTGGCAGGTGAAATGCGCGATGGAACGTGATGCGCTGGTTTTACCAAAACCGACAAGCACAACGAGGAGTGGATCAACGAATAGCAGAAAATGTAGAACGTGGAGTGGATCAACGAATAGCAGAAAATGCAGAACGGGGAGTGGATCAACGAATAGCAGAAAATGCACAACGGGGAGTGGAGCAACGAGTAGGCGAAATACAGAACGAGGAGGGGAGCAACGAGGAGGTGAAAAGACAACGAGGAGGGGATCAACGAGGAGGTGAAAAGACAGAACGAGGAGAGGAGCAACGACGAGGGGAAAATACAGAACGAGGGGCTGAGCAATGGGAGCTAAAAACAAAAACGAGGGGCGTCCGTGGGATGGGGTTGTTGATGTGCTTGCATCAGACATTCGGCGGTACACGCGCTGACTTGGAATTATCTTGATTGGCATGAGACAGAGTATCGGGAGGGGTATGTGGGACGGTGGGTGTGGCCGTTTAAGGCGGTGAAGGGGGTGGAATAGATGGTGGTATTAAGAAAAGCGGCGGAGTAGAACTAGAATCAGTCAAGGTTGGAATAGGCATAGGAGCATAAAAGGTAGTGTTACTGGTGTTGGTGTTGGTGGGTGGGTGTTGTTGGGTGTTGTTGGAGTCATTGGGAGTGTTGCGCTGTTGAGAAGAACGGCGATGGTGGGTAGGGCGTTGTCGTGGAATAGATAGGAAATTTGAAACTTGCGGCAGCCCCCCTTAAAGTGGTCCTTGCAGCCGCCAAAAGGACATCGGGTAGTGCGTCGGAATCGAGTAGAGCCAGGTTGTTGGGAAAGGGGAGCGTCTAGGGTAGGTCAGTTGGAAGAGTCTGAAGTCGTGGCTGACGACGCGGCGGATAGCGCGGCGGAAGTGGTTGTGCATGCCATCGAAATTGATTGTTGTTGAACTTCTCAAGGGTACAACCACATTCATCGGTACGAAACGCGAGACGATAAAACAAAGCCAGTAAGGCTTGAAGCACGATGCACGTAGTCAAATGCGAGGACACACTCGAGGGTGCGTCGGATCAGGTACAATGCTGAGCAACTTGAACTCCGGTGATAGGTAAAATGCCGAGCAACTTGAACGCCGGTGATAGGTACAATGCCGAGCAACTTGTATACTCCGATGATGAAGTTGTTGAGGAAGTTCGCTACGCGATCCCCACGGCCCATGTAGACATCGGTAATGCGCTTGTAAAGTCGCGTGAAGTTCATGTCGCGGTTTTCATGGATATCAACGTTGTTGCTTGACGCGAAGTTCGCCTTCAGAGCAGCGAGATGCTGAGAAATTCTTCTTCAGAGCAGCGAGATGCTGAGATGCTAGTCCAAGGATCGTTGGTCGAGATAATGTGATCGCCGGTGGAGATGATCATGTTCTCAAGACGACGTGCCATTGGTGGGAAAAAAAAAAAATGTCGCTCACCGCTGAAGGCATCAAGTTTGTGCGAAAGTTTGCTAGCTTGAATTGCGATCGAGGACATGATAGACGACAACGAACCGAACACGTAGCAATGAACTGAAGCCGAGGAGGAGTCGCCGCGAAGGCAAGCACAGGTTCGATCGAAACGAACGAACACTGCTGCCATGTGACAACTGGAATGGGGCGTTACTCTAGCGATAAGGAAATGACGTAGGGATACTGGATACGTGGTGCAGGGGTAAGTGTCATAGCTTCCTCACACGTTCTCTACCTAAATCCTAAATCCTAGACTAGTGACTGATCAAGTCCACGCATATGGGTGCAGAACAAAAACGCCTCGTGCTCGGGCGGCGGGTGGAACTCCACTCGTTGCAGACTGCGGCGCTGAATGGCCAAACGGGCGTGGCCGTAAAGTTCGACGCCGAGACGGGGCGGTACGTCGTGGAGATCCAAGGCGAAGCGAAGCTGAAGTTGATGAAACGTGAGAACCTTCGTCAACTTGATCCGTCCGGAGAAGACACGGTGGATGTGGTGGTGATTCCGACCCGAGGGTCGATGTACTACGTACCGGTGACGGCGACAGATTCGGGAGCGAGAATGCACGCAATATACGGTATTTTCGAGGGGTTGGTGAAAAGGAATGAGCGGCTACTGTTGGCATCACCGTACTACCATTATTTCCACGCTGTCGACGAAACTCGATGGATGTGCATGTTTTTGCTGGATTCGTTCTGGGACGAGCGTGAGAACGAGACGATGACCAAGCTCGGATGGAATAACGGGACATGGGGCCTCGACGCATATGGCCCCGTCGTCGTCATGTTTTCCTCAGATGTGAGAGGTGATCCACCTTTCATTACTACTTACGAGCCCTTTCCTTATGACGGCGGGCACCTTCAAAAGATCATTCGAGAACACGCCGGAGCCCGTACCATTGGAAGTTCGATCCGGGATCGTATATTACGTGGTGAATATCTCAACATGCCCGCAATGCCTGGAAAAATCACGGAAGCATAAAAAAATTCTGACTGAATCGCTTTCCTCTAGATCCAAGATCCTGCGTGCCCTCTTTCGATGCATCTCTCGTGTCTCCCTTCCGTGCTTTTTACCTGTCCTTGTTTGTTGTCGTGTTTCTTGTTTGTTCGTGCTCTGCTGCTCTCCTGCCCTCTCTGTATGGCCTCCGATTGAAATTTGTCCTGTGTCTTCGGAGATTGATTCTCACTGTTCTACACCCTTACTCTGATCGCGAACCGCACGGTTGCGATGGAGGACGGTGCTTACTGAACCTGCGCCTTGCGAGGGCATTCGTCCTCCCGGCGTAGGTTGGCACCTGTTCGCTTCCCGGGCGGGCTGGTTGGAAGCCGGAACGTTCGCAGCGGGACGGGTTATGGCCGGGGGGTGCGGAAGGAACTAACGATGAGATGGTTTTCAGTCAAATCGTCTCTCGACCCCGTGACTTCCTTCTGGTCCCACGCGCCATGGCGCTGGGATTTAGGAATAAACTCAAAGGTTAGAGGGCGGAGCGTGCGCTGATCAAAGCAGCTTAGATTGGCGGGGGTGAGAGCGTCGAGGGGAAAGGAGAGTGGGGTGAATGGAAGGAAGGACGTTGACGCAAGCCGATTATAGGGAACGGCAGGTGCTAGCCTAACCGTCCGGGCGCCGCCAGGGACCCGGCGGCCGAGAGACGTAGGGGCCGTTGGCGTTTCTGTAAACGTCTCGGCGCTCCCTGAAGTGTGCCTGCGCGCAATGCCGTTGCTGGAGGTGGGCGGTGGCTGCACCGCCTTCGGCATAGTGGAGGGATTAGCCTGTTCCCCATGCACTGGCCTGGCCTAATAATTAGTTAGTTCGATTCTCAGAGTTTCAGAAGAAACTGAGGACGCCGCTCGCAAGTGAAGCTCGCCGGAGAGTTCGAGAAGCTAGTCTGGGCATGCGAGTGGGATGATGATGTCGAAGTCGGCAGGGACGATCGCTTTGCGGCTACGCTACTTTGCGGGAGCGCAACAGAATACAATGGGCAGCAGGCCGGAGGGGACCGAAAATCACGCTCTCAAGCGCAATACCGCATCGGGTTATACTATCTCAAGCTGCTGCGCGACGTATCGGACGATGGCAGTCTTCCCCGCGACGACTTTTGGTTTGAATTCTAGTTGAGAAGCCCTTTCTAGGAGTTGACACGCGTGGAGTCCGAGGGTACGAGCCTATTGAAGGCGGCTGCGCATCTGTATTATGTCAAGACCGCGAATGAATAACCGAGTAAGTGTACAAACGATCATGATCGAATGCAATACTATCGCATCGCTGCTGAACGGAGTCACAATGATGCGTCTTACGAGCTCGGGGGGATTACATGATTTGAAAGGCAATGACCAAGGAGCAAACATTCATGACAGCAACACGTTAAGGCGCGGTGCAGATTGTGGAACCGGGTTGAACCGCAGCAGTGCAGCCTTTAGCTACGGTTTCTTTTATGAACAGGGCCGAACGCATTGTGGCCGAAAGAGCGACGTCGCAGCGAGGAAGAGCTACGAGTCCACCATCTGCTACGATGAAGTTGATCCTGATCCCCTGGCGCACTTCGCCCTCGCACGATTCTACAAGACTGGCCGTGGCGGCTA
Organism: Chrysophaeum taylorii; assembly: GCA_029834535.1. NCBI lineage: Eukaryota > Pelagophyceae > Pelagomonadales > Pelagomonadaceae > Chrysophaeum > Chrysophaeum taylorii. Next base: position 201,991 of record JAQMWT010000036.1, on the reverse strand, counting down.
AACCCTGAGACCCTGGCCAAGCCTCCCGCATGCTTCAACTTGCTGGCGCTGCAGAAGGGCCTGCCACGAAAGCCAACAGGGTGACCAACTTGAAGAACGCATTTTCTGCCAGAAAGACCCCCGACCTGTGATAGCCTGCATCTATTCCCACCAGCCCCCGATATAACCTCAGGCACCCTCCAAATTCACTGGATCATCGAAGACGCGGACGCGTGACTCTTGCAGTCCACAGGATCGTCGAGGCCGAGTTGCCGAGTCTTCTCCAGCCCACGGCCTGACCAGAGCTAGATCTACAACGTAGATCGTCGTGACGGAGCGCCACCGTCTTCACTCTTTCTCCTTCTTAGCCCGCACTTTCCCCACATCACCACGGGCCTTACTCACTCTGTACGCTCCGAGGGGCGAGGCGGGCGAGCGGGGAAGCCCGCAAATAAATAGAAGGCGGGGTGGTGGCGCCGCGCGCCTGGAGGTCAAGGAACGTACTGGCGTGCACTTTTATTACACTAAGAAGAAACACTATACGATCGGTCTCCAGGGGGAGGGCGGCAATCGGGGAAAATATATGGATGTCTACCACGCACTTCGAGAAAATAATATATTGTGTCTGTTGTCAGCCGCGGGTCGCCTCGCGGCGTCATCCGCCGCACAGCGTGGCGATGAGGCTCAGGTGCGCATCCCAACCCAGCGAGCGAAGAGGAGCCACGCGACAAAGGGCAAGGCGCAGAAGAGCAGGATGACGAGCGGAAGGGCATAGGTGCCATCGCTCGTGGCGTATCACGCGATTTCACGCATCACAACATCGGCACGTGGTCGGAGTAAAGGTTGCTCGATATCGGATGGCTCCAACGAGTCACCAAGGGAAAGCCTTTCCAAGAGGCGCGCCTTGGTCGCGGCCGGGAGCGAGTCGCAGCGCGCGTGGAAATCTTCTCTAAGCAGACGTTTCGCATCGTCGGAAAGGGCGGAGTCGCCATCGCCAGAGGTTCCGTGGCGCAAAAATCGGAAGCCAGGAGCCCACTGCACGGAACGAGGCTCGTATCTCGATTCGCTGGCGCGCATGGCATCGAAGGAGCAGTGGCGCACGCAGTCGGCGGAGAAGGGCACGTCGAGGTGGGCGGCTATCTCGCGAACAGCACCATCGAGATCTGCGCGCATCTTGTCGTAGCGCAAAACCAACACCCTCGGATCGTCGAGGGCACGAGCCCAGTCGGCGACGTGGACCGCCCACGGGCCGTACGGGAGCTCTGAATTGACCAAACGCCGAGAAAAGTCGTCTAGTGAGCCGTCGAACTGGCCGGCGTCTCCGCGCTGGTTGCGAAGGTGATGCCAGAAGCTCACCACGGCGTCATCTCCATTGCGCACGATATAAATATATCGCGCGCCCTCACACTTGGGCATCAATGACCACAGAAGGTGCGTATTCCAGGCGCGACGACCCGTTTTCGCGAACGTGCGCGACAACGCTGCCGACGGCTCGAGCCTGCCGTCGTCGCTTCGCTCGAACGACGCCATTACGTCGAAGAACGGCGTCACCTCGCTCACATGCTCCCACGTCGATCGGTCGCGAAGTAAGTGCGCAACGATGGCTTGCGTCCAGGTTGTGCCTATAATCAATCGCCAGCATGTTTACACGGATCGTGGGGAAGGAAACGCGCCTGACTTTGGCCATGACGCGACGAACACGTCGCCGGCCCGAGTTTGAAACTGACGCAGATCTTCGACGGGAGGCGATATCGGCAGCATCTTGAACTGACCAGACATCTTGAGGCTTTCGTCGTCTCAAGGCGCGAATACCTTGACCAGAATCCCGTTGGATTGGGCACTTCAATGCCACGGGCTCCTCTCGACACCCCCACGGCTCCGAAGATCCACGCGAATCGCGCAGCACTCGTCGTCTTCTTCATCGGCATCTTCGGCCTCGGGAGTAGCGGCAGCAGCATAGTCAAGAGAGGGCGTCTGCTCTTCTTCGCTCCACGTGAGGAAGGTGTGGCGCAGCAAGTCGATAAGGACTCGCTGGCCTTCGGGTTGGTCGAGGTACTGTGCACCACCAGGAGGTCGGCGCATCTGAAAGTCGGCGTTGGTTTCGGCACGCCATTCGTCGAGGTCTTCGTCGCTCAGCGAGACGTCGCGTTCACCGGCGAGCGCGGTGATCGGGCAGTCGAGAGGCCCGTCGGGCACGTGGACGTGGGCGTCGAGGAGACGGAGGTCGGCACGGATGCAGGCGGCGGCGTGTGCGCGGAGATGGCAGCTTTCGCGGAGCTCGCGCGGCAGCGAGTCGACGTCGCGGCGCATCGCGCGCCGACGTCGCGCCTCGCTTTCTGCCCCGAGCCGAATTGGCCGGTCGCGATCACTCTCCAAGTCGGGCTGGTCGGGCGGGGTTTCCTCGATGAGCGCGTCGCCACGCCGCAGCCTACCAAAGTAAGCGAGGAGTGCCTCGTCGTCGCGCTCGAAAAGCGGCGGACCGCCGTCGGCGGGCGTCGCTGAGGGCCCTGGCGGGAAGTTGGGCGGTGCCCTCGACCCGGAGACAAAAAATCGTACGGGGAGCCGCCCGCGCCGCCGCCGCTGCGCCCGCAGGAGCTCGTAGGCGAAGATGGCGCCGACGCCGTGCCCCACGATAACGTATGGATGGCTGCCGATGTTGTCTCCGACCGCCATCTCGGCAAGACGCCTGAGCACGCTCGTCTGTGTTTGTCGCTCGGAGAGCGATACCCAGCCCTCTTGGGTCTTCGTTTCCGGCTCCTCGGGCATCGCCTCCATAACGCGCCGTGACCGACTCGGGAGACACAACGAGCTGACGTCGGCGACGTCGCGCAGCGCACCTTCTATCGTCGACGCGCGCGTCCAATGCCGTCCGCAGTCCATCACAGCTAAGACAACACGGGGCCGACCGCGGTGGTCGCGTTTTGCGCCGACCGGATCGAGCCTGTTGGGCGTGCTTGGCTCGACCCGGCGTTCTTCGTATGATGCCATCATGCGCCTCGTCGTACCCTCGTAGAACGCGCGACAGAAGTCGAGATCATCGCCGCTTAACGTCTTGTGCTCATGCCGCGTCTGACGTAGTTGCGCCGTCGACTCTAAGATCTCGGCCATTGCCCGGAACTTGCCCCTCGCCTCCGCCTCGTGCTTCGCGTGCAGTTCTCGGTGCCATGTTGCCATTCGCTCCTCCAGCGCCTTAGCCTCGCGCTCCTTCGCATCGCCTTCGCGCTGTTGGCTCATGCGCTTCGTGCCGCCGCCGTTAACTATTATCAACAGCAACAAAGATCGTCGGTCGATCGATCGGACACACAAGAAAAGAATTCGAAAAGGACGCAAACCCCCCGTCGCGAGCGAGGGCCGTCGTTTCTCGCGCCCGCAAAAAAGACGGCGTATTACGAAGAGGAGGAGGCGCGGGTGTCCTGCTTCGAACGAGTCCGGACGCGCGGAGGGGCGTCGCGGACATAGGCGACGGCAGGCTCGTCGGGGGACTTTGCCCCTTTGGTGGCCGCGGGCGGGGGCGGCGGTTGGCGCGGCGGGGTGTTGGAGACGGGTGCGACCATTGCTGGCGGCGGGGGTGGCTGAGAGTCGGGGTCCAGTTCGGCGACATCCACTCGCAGGCGCGCCATGTTCTCTTCGACATTATCGTCGTGGCGCTTGCGGTAGTCGGCCTTCTTGCGTCGGATTTCGGCACCATAAGTCTCGTCATAGAGGAGTCTCGAGGCGTCAAGCTTGGCCCAGAAGTTGTCGATCCCCTCCCCCGTCGCGGCCGAGACCGCCACACGGTCGAGGACACGATAGAACTCGTCGAGGACGAGACTCATGGAGCGATGAAGCGAGGTGACGTAGGCTTCCGAGCTGTCGTCTTCGTCGAGGGCCACGTGGAAGGCCTCGAAGTCGTCCATCCACGAAAAGCACGTTTCGGGGGGCTGGACGTCGATCTTGTTGAAGGCGGCGACGAGTGGGAGGCGGAGCTTGTGGAGTATCGAACACGCGTAGACCATGTTGCTCATGAATGTCGCCGGGCTCCGGCTCCGCGGGGTGTCGACGACATACACGACGCACGTCGCGAGCGTCGAGGCCAGGGACTCCGCGATAAGCTGGCCCGAGGCCGACCATGTGAACGCCTCGATCTGCCCGGGCGTGTCGATGATGATGTAGTCAAACTCCTTCGTCCGCTCGTCCAGGATGTCCATCACGTCTCCGAACTGCGTCGCGAAGAGATTGAGGGACGTCACGATAGCCCCGTTCGGGCCGAGGGAGTACTCGCGCATCACGCCCTTGTAGTCGACCGTGTCCCGGATGTCGATGTTTGCCTCGACGGGCACCTCGAGCGCGGCAGGGTCGAGGTTGATGAAGTAGCACCGCTTCCCCGTCTGCGCCGCCTCGTAGTGGATGCGGTGAAACAGCGTCGACTTCCCGCTCCCCGCCATCCCGATCAGCAGCGCGACCACGGGGCCAGGAGTCCGTTCCACTTCGCCTTCGGCCATTGCGTAGCAGACTACTTCGTGAACAATCGCAGGCTTACCCTTACGGCCTTTTGCGATCAAAACTCCCCTCGAAAAGTCCCCGGCACGGCTCGACGGCGATTACGGCCGTGTGCCCCTCCGATGATGCACTCAGGGTACCCCCCTCTGGCGCCCTATCTCCCCACACCGTGGCACACTCCGCGCTTCCCCTCCCGCCTATATTCAATGTGGTCGTTATTCTTGTTTGTGTAGTTAGCATCTCCCTGGCTCTTTTCAATCGCATCAGAGACTAAAAAGCATGCCAGAGAAGAAAAAAAAAGAACTCAAAGGGCAGCGAAGAAAAAGCAAGGGCGCTATATTATGGATTCGTCGTTTTACGGCGCTTATTAGACACCATACATCAGCGCGCACCAGGACAATAATAATGCGTCGTTTCTCGTCCTGGATTCCATTGAGTGAGCAATAACTGCAGCAAAAAATAATGCCTGTAGCGAACTCAACGAGCAAAAGAAGACTCGTGGTGAGTGCGCAAGATGCTTTCTTTCTTTCTTTCTTTCTTTCTTTCTTTCTTTCTTTCTTTCTTTCTTTCTTTCTTTCTTTCTTTCTTTCTTTCTTTCTTTCTTTCTTTCTTTCTTTCTTTCTTTCTTTCTTTCTTTCTTTCTTTCTTTCTTTCTTTCTTTCTTTCTTTCTTTCTTTCTTTCTTTCTTTCTTTCTTTCTTTCTTTCTTTCTTTCTCTTTCTTTCTTTCATAGAGCGGCTCCGCTATGGCCGGAAAGCTTACGCAAGAGTTGGAGGCAGATGCGCCTGGGTTGACGAGGGTCGTCGTCTTCGAAGACCGTCCGGCCGTGCACGACAACATGGTCTTCGTTGATGATGAGCAGGACACCGCCATGGTCGAGGTCCATCTGCAGGATCAAGCCGGTTCGAAATGTCGTCCGAGACGTCGAGAAGCACGTCATTCAAAAAATTATCGTCGTCGTCGGAGGCATCCGGGCATCTTCTTATCCTGAGGTGGCGGCCTAGGCCTTAAGCGCTCGGTCCATTGGTCGACGAATGACCCCAAAAACTCGATTTTGTGGTCGACGAGACGCCTCCGGTGGAGAGCGAGTGCTCGGCGCGGTCAGCTTGTCGCGCGAACCTGATGTCATCCAGCGAAGCCGCTTTTGTCTTGGTGCGCGATCCTTAATCGCGCGACCGCCAATATCGTCGAGACTTTGACACTATTAGGATGGATTCAAATCAATCATGAATTCATGTGGCCTGCCTGAGTCACGCACTTGCGCCACTTCAACTTCGGGCCTTATTATGATGATGAACACACAAGTAAAAAAAAAAAGAAGTTCCATCCCAGACATCGACGCCATCATCGCCCAGCCGGGTACGGCGCCACCGCCTGGCTTCTCGGGCCCTGTCGAGCGGCGGCTACCTAGCTACGGCACCGTCGCCGGCCTCGACCTTTAGAGTCAGACAAAAAGAGTCTTCGGATAGCGTTAACCATATCCACCGCCCGACACGAGCCAAAAAGAAGCGAGTGAAAATATGAGGAGGTGGCGGGCATCGCGTCCTTTCGACGACGACGTCGCACGCCGCATGTTAGTCAAAAACTGGCGAGCGAGCGTGCGCGCGACGACGACGTTAGTCACATCAAGCAGGAAGAGACAGCGGACGCGGGATCTCGGACGATTTGCGGCGTCGCGGCGGCAGACTTTGCGGCGGCGTACTTTCGGAAGGCGCTGCGCGACTTGGCGCGGTCTGTCGGGACGTTTGACGTGAGCTCGCAGAGAACTCGGGCCCCGTCGAGCGAAGCTCGCGTCGGCGTGTTGAGGTTGGCGTCGTTGGACTTGCGATAGCGAATAAAGTTTGAGGCGGGCGTCGCGCGGGCGGCCGAGAAGGGCGTGGTTTTTGGGGGTTGGGTCGAGGCGTCGTCGGACGAAGCGGAAGTCTCGCGGATAGAAAAGTCGGCGGCGCGGAGGACGCGGGCGGCCTCGGCGCGCGCGCGCGCGGCGTTGCGGACGGCGGGGTCGTCCTCGAGGAGGGGGGGCTGGGGCGTTTGGGGCTGGAAGCGGCGGAGTTCGTCTTTGCTCGCCTGGAGTTCGTCGCGCAGGCGTCGGATCTCGTGCCTCGCCATCTGCGCGCGGAGCTCGGCGCGGTCGGCGTCGCGGCGAAACTCGGCCTCGCGTTTGCGGGCGTCGCGCGCGGCCTCGAGGAGACGCTCGCGATCGATGACGTCGCGGTGCGAGACGGCGGGCGCGACCTCTGCTGCGTTGAGCTGGACCGCGGCCGTCGCGGCCGCGTTCGAGGCGGCGACTTGCGTCTCGGCGCGCGCGAGAGCATCTCGCGCGGCGCGCTCGCGCGTCCTGGCTTCGCCTTGGGCGCGCCGCGCCGCGCGTCGCTCCTCGTCGAGCAGATGGGTCGCTTGCTCCTCGGCCGCGAGTCTCGCGGCCTCGGCGTCGCGCGCCTCGCGCCGCGCGTCCGAGAGCGCGGCGATGACGCGACCGAGTTCCTTTTGTGCCGCCTCGGCGTCGCGCGTCGCTCGATTGGCTCGCGCGGACGCGGTTTCTTCGCGCGCCTCGACGACCTCGGCGCGCCGTTGTGCTTCCTTGAGTAGATCCTCGAAGTGATCGCGCGTCTGTTCCAGATCGCGCTTAGACGACTCGTGGCTTTCGCGCGTCTCGGCCAGGAGTGCTTCGAGCCGCGCTCGATCCTTTTCGATCGTCTGCGACCGAGAATCTCGGTCGTCGACTCGCCGCCGCATCGCGGAGATCTCGCGCTCGTGAGTTTCGCGCGCCTCCTCGAGCAAATCTCGAAAACGCTCGCGCTCGCTCGCCTCGGCCGCGGCCACCGCTGATTCTTTGTCCTTCCTGGCCGCCTCGAGCCGACTCTTTGCGTCCTCTAGACCCTTCCGAAGCGCGCGAACGTCCTTCTCGAGGACGGCGCGCGCCGCGGCGACTGCCTCCTCTTTCGTTCGCGTAGCAGTCTCTCTCGCTTGGTCGAGTTCGGATTGCCACGCGCGACCTTTTTCCTCCAACGCGTCCCGGGCTGCGGCCGACGCCGATTCCTTCTCTTTCTGCGCTTTCTCGAGACGGCCCTTTACGTCGTCGCGCTCCGAACGCCAAGTCCGAGCTTTGCGTTCGAGAGCGTCGCGTTCTGCGGCCGCCGTTTCTTCCTGTCGCGTCGCGGTCTCCCTCGCGTTTTCGAGCTCGGACCGCAAAGCGCAAATTTCCCGCTCGAGACCGTCCCGTTCTGTGGCCACCGCCTCTTCCTCGCGGGACGCGCTCTCCCGCGCGTTTTCGAGCTCGGCGACCAAGGCGCGAATCTCCTGCTCGAGCTTCGATTTTTCCTTGCGCGATGCTTCGGATAGCCGACTCCTCGCGTCGTCGAGCTCGGTCTGCAGCACTCGAACCTCCTGCTCGAGCGCGTCTCGCGCGGCGGCCACCGCGAACTCCTTCTCGGTCGTCGCGGCGCTTACCCGACCCTTCGCGTCGTCGAGCTCGTCGCGCAAAGCTCCAACCTCCCGCTCGAGCGCGAGCCGCGCCTCCGCTACGGCCAAATCTTTTTCCTTCCGGGCGGCCACCATAGCGTCGTCGAGCTTGGCTTCCAGCGCCCCGCGCGTCTTAAGAATCGCCTCGTCGCGCGCGAGTTCGAGCGCCGCCACTCTGGCATCGTGCCGTCGCGCGGCGTCCTCGCGCTCTTTGGCCGAGGCGCGCAGGGCCTCGCGCGACGCGCTTTCGCGGTCGCTCCGCGCCGCCTCCAGCTCGAGCCGCGTCGTTGCCTCGAGTGACGATCTTTCGCTTTCGAACCTCGCCGTCATCGCGTCAATCTCGCTTAACGCGTCCTCGCGCGCCTTCCGGGCTTGGACCGTCTCCTCCCGCGCCATCGCGACCTCCTCTAAGGCCGTCCCGCGCTCCTCGTATGCCCTGTCGCGGGCTTGGACTGCGGCATCGCGCTCTTCCCGAGCACGTGCGACCTCGCCGAGCGCCTCGTCCCGACTTTGCAGCGCGGCGTCGCGCTCGCCCAACGCCTGGTCGGCGAGTTCGAGCGCCTCGTCGCGCTCCCGCGTCGTCGCTTCCAGCTCGTCCAACATCCCGTCCTCTTCTTGCTGCCGAACGTAGTCGCCGTCCTCCAGGTCCTTGCGCGGTCCTGTAGCAGCGTCTTCGTCGTCCTCAAATACGAGCCTGCCCGGAACGTCGTCCAATTCCTCGCGACGCGCGGCTCCCCTCCTCGCGACGACCGTCGCCCTCTCGGACTCGCGACCCCGCGAGTGGCGCGCGACACTGTCGTCGTAGTCGTCAAAGTTGAGGCGCATCGAGACGCGGTCGCGGCTCGCGTCTTCCCACGCTCGCGACTCGGCGAGCGCGGCCCGGAGCTCGTCCGCTTCCTCGAGCGCGCGGTCGCGGTCCCGGATCGCGGCATCGCGCTCGCGCTCGAGCGAGCCGATGACCACGCGAGTCGAGTCGCGAGGATGGTCGTCGACCAACTCCTCCTCCTCCTCCTCCTCCTCAATGGTCTCTCGCGCTATCCGCGCGTCGCGAACGGCGCGGTCGCGCTCGGCCTCGGCCGCGGCGCGCGCCGCCTCGGCCGCCTCGAGCCTAGAGCCGAGGTCGTCGCCGCGGCACATTTGCATCTGCTCGCGTAGCGCGAGCTCGCGTTCGGCTGCCGCTGCCCCCACGCGAGCGTCGCGTGCGCGCGCCATGGCCTCGGCGCACAGCTCGCGTTCGAGCCGCTTCCGCTCCTTGCGCTCCTTCTTGGCGTACACGGCCGCCGCGTCCCGCTCGTCCTCGACGCGCGACCGCAGGCTGCGCTCCTCCGCGAGCCGCTCCTCGACCTCCTCGTCGGTCCAAGTCCGCGACGACGTCGTCGCCGTCTCGGCCGCCGGTGACGTTGCCGCGCGCGACAATAACGAGTTGTCGACGGTCCCGTGCGCGGCCGCCGACGCGACCGCCGCGGCGCACGCCGCCGCCGCGCCCGCTCGGGCCTCGGCGACCTGTCGCTCGAGCAACTCCTTCTCGCGCGTCACCTGGGCGATCTCCTGATCGCGCTCGCGGAGCACTTCGGCGAGTTCGACGGCGTTCGTGCCGCCAGCTAACCACTCGAGCTGCTCGCGGAGGTGTTTGATTTCCATCTTCATCGCGAAGCTCGGCGTCGCCATTTCGGTCGAGGCGACCCACGACAAGTCGCTACTGCTGCTGCCGCTGTCCCCAAGGGACAACGACGATCCCCCCTCGTCCACCATCACCATCATCATCCGCCTCTCCCGGTCGTCCAACCGGGAGGGAGACCACCCACCCACCTTGATTGATGATTCAAACGGCGGCGGCCGCTCCTCATATCCGTTGCGAAAACGACGAACCGATCGCTTCCTTTTATAATCCCCTCCTCTCGATGGAGTACCGATGTTCGCGCGTCGCGGGCGCCGTCCACTCGGCAGGGAACATCCTTTTCGCTCCCAAGGAGGACGTGCTGTTCTCGGCCATCGGGAACCGCGTGGGGTTCGTGGACCTCGAGCGGAACGCGGCCAACGCCGTCGGGAACTTCGAGGCCCGCAAGGACGTCGACCGGCTCGCGCTGACGTCGGACGGCGTGCTGCTGGTGGCCATCGACGTCGACGGGCGACTCTCGGCGATCAACGTACCGCGGCGCACCGTGCTGCACCGCCTGCACCTCAAGGCAAGGTGCCTCGACGCGGCGTTCTCGCACGACGACGGCGCGCTCGCCGTGACCCACAAGCGGCTCGCGCAGCTGTGGCTCGCGCCGGCGCGGCGGCGGCGCGAGCTTGCCCCTTTCACCAAGCTCGCGACCTTTGGGGGTGCGACCCGCGAGACGACTTGTCTCCGGTGGTCACCCGATTCAAAACTCCTCGCCGTCGGCGCCGACGACGCGACAATCCGAGTCTACGTCGTGCCGCTCTACCACCACAGCCGAGGAGCAGACGATAACGACGACGACGACGACGACGACGAAAAGGAGGGGAAGCTGCGCGCTTTCAAGCTCGCCGCGCACAAGGACCGCGTGGTCGCGGCGTTCTGGCTGGACGGGGCGTCGGCGCCGACGGTCCTGAGCTGCGGGCGCGACTGCGTCGCGGCGATTTGGCGGCTGCGGCCGCGCGCCGAGGTCGTCGATATCCCCACAGATCGCGACGAGCTTTTCAAGCTCGAACAGAAGCACTTTTTGTGGGGCGATGCGAACGACGGCGGGCGCGGCGTCGACGCCAAGCTCGCGGCCGCCGACGCGAGCGGCTCGGTAGTGGTCGCGGCGTTCACGTCGGGCGTCTTCGCGATCTACGAAGTCTCGGCCGAGGACGCGACCTACTTCGAGTGCGTCCACCGACTGAGCGTCGCTCGCGGCGAGATCGACGCCGTCGCGCTCGACCGCACGCGCGGCGAGTGGATCGCGCTGGCGTCGCGGCGGTTCGGCCAGCTCGCCGTCTGGGAATGGAAGTCGGAGACGTTCGTCCTCAAGCAGCAGGGCCACGACCACGAGGCGACGTGCGTCGCGTGGTCGCGCGACGGCCGGACGTTTGCGTCGGGGGGCATGGACAACCGCCTCAAGCTCTGGAGCGACCAGACGGGCTTTTGCTTCGCGACCTTCGAGGACCACTCGGCGCCGATCGCGGCGGTCTGCTTCGCCAAGAACGTCGTCTTCTCCGCCTCGTACGACGGCACCGTCCGCGCCTACGACCTCGCGCGGTATCGAAACTTCAGGACCCTCCGCGCGCCGCAGGCCGCCGGGGTCTCGACGGCGGGCGCTGCGCTCGTATCCCTGGCCGTCGACGCCGACGCCGAGATCGCGTGCGCGGGCTCGAACGAACCGTTCGAGATCTACGTGTGGTCCGTGCGCACCGGCAAGCTTCTGGACGCCCTCGCCAGCCACGAGGGGCCCGTCTCCTGCCTTAGCTTCAACCCGCGTGATGGCGCCCTCGCCTCGGGCTCGTGGGACGCGACGGTTCGACTCTGGGCCGTCGAGCGCAACCAGCTCGCCGAGACGCTCGAACATCCGAGCGAGGTCCTCGCCATCGCCTACCGCCACGACGGCAAGGAGCTCTGCGCTGCGACCCTCGAGGGTTCCATCCACGTCTGGGAGGCCCACGACGGCCGCCTCGTCGCCGTCATCGACGCCAAGCGCGACCTCGCCTTCGACGCGCGCGGCTTCGGCCGCGCGAACGACTCGAATCCCGGCACCTCGAGGTGCTTCGACGCGCTCTCGTACTCGGTCGACGGCCGCTGCGTCCTCGCTGGCGGCCGCTCGAGATTTGTGTGTGTCTACGCCGTGCGCCAGAAGGTCTTGCTCAAAAAGTTCCGAGTTTCGAGCCGACGCGAGGCGGAGGAAGACGACGACGACGACGACCGCCGAGAGGACCGCCGATTGTTCGAGGCTCACGACGACGAAGACGACGACGAGGCGCTCCCCGGCGCCAAGCGCGCGAAGCTCAGCGGACCCAAGCTCGCGCGCGAGACGACGCGCGTCGCCGCCGTCTCGTTCTCGCCCACGAGTCGCGCCTTCGTCGCCGTCACCCCCGGCGCGATCCTCGTCTACTCCCTCGTCGACGACGCGACCTTCGCGCCCTTCGATGTCGACGAAACCGTCACGCCCCAGGCCGCCCTCGACGCCCTGCACTCCAAGGACCCCAGCAGGGCCCTCGTCATGGCCCTCCAGCTCGCCGACGATACCCTCCTAAACACTGTCGTCGCCAGCGTCCTGCCCGACGACCTCGACCTCGTCATCAAGGGTCTCCCGCCTCGACGCGCACCGACACTCCTGAAACTCGTCGCCAACCGCCTCGACGATGCCCAGGATCTCGAGTTTTACCTCCGATGGGCCCTTGCGATCCTCAAAACGCACGGCGACGCGCTCCGCGACGACGCGGCCGCGTTGCGCTCGGTGCAGCGCGCTCTCCTCGCGCACAGCCGTTCTCTGCTCACCCTTGTCGACGACAACGACTTTGCTCTCGCCTACCTCTCCCGGGCAAAAACTCCAGCACAAGCACCATCCCCGGCAGCGGCTCCAATTGATGCTGATCCGTTGGGGTAGGTGGTGGTGCGAAGAGTCGCTAATCGAGTGGTGGTTGTGATCCGTCGTCTTTGTCGCTCAAATAATGTTGAGTCGAATCCAGAAGTAGTAGAAGCCGATTATTTGCGGCGGTGGACAACGATAGGTGAGTGCTCGACGAGAGACGTCGGGTTGGTTGTTTGTTTTTGTTCGCGCGACATGATGATTTCAATCTTCTTTCCCCAAGTGACCGACTATGAACATGCTTAAGGAGCCTTGCACACCTCAAGCCAGTGCAACGGACTATCTGATCGCCCTTGCTGTGTCGTGTGTGTCTTTCGTGTTGTGATGCCTCCTTTCGTGGTTAACCCTCTCAGCACAGAATATGGCCCTCGACAACGAGTTGTGGCTCGTGTTCACGTGGTACGCGCTGCGTGGACGGTCGTCGGACCCCGAGCGGCTCACGACGGCGCAGCTCGCCAGGCTGTGCGAGGACTGCCGATTTTTCGGGCCGCGCCGTTTCTCGAAGCACGACATGGAGAACGCCTGCGCCGTTCTTCGGAGGCGTCGGCGTCGCGAAGAGTGGCGGGGGTTGGCGTTTAAGGAGTTTGTGTCTCTCCTCGCGGCGTTTAGCGAGCGAATCTATGGTCCGAGCCGCGACGACGCGTTCGAGCGGCTCGTGACCGAACGAGTCTTTCCGCTCGCAAAACGACGACGACATCCCCTCGATATTGCTCCCGTCGCGACCAACGCCGACGTCATCAGAGTACGCCGCTGGCTCGAGGCAGAAATTGGCGCCGTCTTTGAGTACTACGCATCTCGCGAATCGACGCGATCGTCGACGCTCTTGTGGGATGACTTGCGTCGATTTTCCCGCGATTTTGGCCTGAAATTCTCGTCGACGGATATCGCGGAGGCCTATCTATCCTCCCTGGACGGTCGTGGGCGTCTCGGTTTAGAAGGCTTCTGGGAGATCATCCTGCGCTTGGCCCTGGGCTGTTGCTCGGACTTCCAAGCTGCTGCTGTCGAGCGCAAACGACACTCGAGACCGTACGCAGACCTCGTCAAGTCCGTCTTGTTGGACCTTTATCGCGCGCAAGACGCGACCGTTGAGCTTGCCGCGTCCGAGCGAAGAGTCCCGTCCCAGCTTCGCTCCGACCTTAGGGCAATCGTCGCCAAGTTTAAGGCTCGCTTCAAGCAGCTCTGGGAGCGCGACGGATTCCGCGACTATCGGGAAGCGCCAAATCCGTCAGTAGACAATGTTGTTGACCAACGCACCCAGGGTGTGGACAACCTAACTCGGCTTCTTTTTTCGACCATCCCTGCCCGCCGCAAGGAAGAAGAAGAAGATGATGATGATGTTACATATACGTCTCAGCATGTTGACGCCGACGACGACCACCTCCAAGACGACGACGACGACGACGACGGCGACGAAAGCGGCGGCCCCGTAGTAGAACTACTTCGCGACGCAAACGACCTCGGCGACCCTCGTTTCTCCGTCGACGACCTCGAAATCCTTATTCGAAAACGCCCACTCATCGGTAAAATGCTCCAGGTCACCATCGCCGCGTCTGCGGAGACCTCGTCGAGTGAGGGGATTGAGTCAGGAGAAGAAGACGACTAGGAGTAGAATCCGAGACCCTTCTTTGCGTAGTCCCCCCGCTACCTATCGTTGAAACAACAGGTTCAAAACAGCGTTAATAGCGCCCTGCGACAACAATGCGCTCGCGATCGTCGCAGGGCGGCAAGGTGGTGATGGAGGTGACGTTGGTTCTCGGTGAAAAAGAACAAAGGAAGCGGTCGAGGAGTCGTGTGCGTCGCATCCTAGTCGCATGTTCGGCGGCGGTCGTCATCTCGTGTGTTTTTGTTGTCGCGTTCGGCAAAAGGGGGCGAGGGAACGGCCCTCCGATGGATAATGTCCCGACATCGCGACCATCGATAAACGCGACCCGAGCGTGTGTGATGCCGCGGGGCGTCGCGGGGCGGTTCTACGCGTCGCCGTCGAACGCCAAGTTTGCGGCGGCGATGGAAGCGGAAGGGTGGCGAGCGAGCGCGAAACCAGTCGAGGCGCAGGTGCTGTGGTACCAGAAAAAGACGCACATCCCTTGGAGCGAGCTCGCGTGCTGGCATCGACCCAACCACCTCCGGAAAGAGCGTTCGATTGGACACAAAGGCGAGTTGCTCGACGCTCTCCGGGGTGCCCGGTACTTGCCCGAAAGCTACGCCTTGTGGCACCCATCGGAGCGCCAGCGCTTCGTCGAGATCGCGCGGGCGATGCCGCCGTCGCTCACCCCAACCTGGGTCCTAAAGCAGCCCGCTGTCGACGGCGGCAAGGGCGTCGAGATCATTCGGGACGCGCGCGCCATCGCGACGTCCGGCGGCGTGGACCCCAAGCACCGGCAAAAAATAGCCCAGCGGTACGTCCAGGGCTTGCTGCTACTCGACGGCCACAAGTTCGACCTCCGCGTCTACTGGTTGGTCGCGTCGCTCCGGCCTCCGCTCGTGTTGTTTCACGACGGCACGCTCCGAGTTTCTTTGGCGCGTTTCAACGCGACAAACCACACGCGTGGCCAGCATCTCACCAACGCCGCGCAGCAAGAGGGGGGGCACGACAAGGCCCGCTCGCACGAGGCCTCGCGCCAGCCCATGAACGCACTCTGGAATCTCCTCGAGAGACTCCATCCCCAACACCCCGAGTGGCCCCCTGACCCGAGGGCGATCGTCGAGTGCCAGATCCGCGAAGCGATTTCCCACATCTGGACCACCTACGAACCGCGCTTTACTGACGCGCTCCGTCAAGCCAACCGCGAGGACGACGCCTTCTCGCTCCTCGGCGCCGACTTCATGATTGACGACAACCTCCGCCTCTACCTGAGCGAAGTGCAGTCGGGCCCCGGTCTCCCCACGAACACCGAGGCCGTGCGAGCAATCATGACCGCCATGATCCCCAGCGTGGCTGCGCTCGTCGTCCACGTGCACTCGCCCCGCGACCGGAAACGACGCCGCGTTTGGCCGCTCCCGCAGACGGGCTTCGACGTCATCGTCAACGGCTCCACCACCCTTCGCTCCTCCTGGTGCGAACGACGACGGTAGGCTCCTTTTGATGATGTAATTACATGGGAAGACGACATCGTCGTTTTCGTCGTTTCACTTGCGGTCCGTCGTTGTGCAACACGAAGAGCGCACTTTGGTTGCTTGTTGGTTTGTTTGACGAGTATTCATTCATTCGGTGTACGATGCGACCTGAACGACCGTGAACCTTGAAATTCAGGGTATCATTGCAATACTTGCCGGCGACCGGAACGTCACCTGAGGCACGTGCTACTGATCTTGCCGGCGACCCCAAGCGACACCTTCTTGAGTGGATGCGCTCGTTCGATGCGAGTTTCGTTGGCCCGCGGGCGCATTTGTATTACACCGCGGCCACAAGCCGACGACTCCCACCCTCCGACGCCGCAACACTTCTAACGACATGGACTCTTTTGTGGCTCGCCGCAGCTTTGTTGCGCCCACTCTCGTTCGTGCGGGTGTTCTTGCCGGCCTCTCCATTGGAGACCGACCGCCGTCCAACTCGGAGCACTGGCCAATAGCCGTGCAGCTCAATCTGCGTAGTGCCCTGTGCACGTTGCTGGCCGTGTCGGATAAACGGGGGTGTTGTCATCGCGCTCGCGCGTTTGCACGACTCGTACGCACGGACCTCCCTTACGTTGAACTTCATGGGCGTGAACCTCTCAGAGGTGCGTAATCTCATGGAGGCGTCATCGGTCGCTCTCCACGACGCATATACCGTCGCTCGTCAACGCCGTGCGGACGCTCGTGCCTAGTTTGATCAACACCGCGCGCAATGGCAGCTGGAGCTAAAATAAGTGGACTCCGAGAACCGCTCGCAGCTTCACGCTGCGGAACGGGAGCATTTTATCGAGCGCGCCGAAAAGCGCGATGAGGCCGATTGCGTTCGTGTTCGTCACCTGGTTCGTACAGTCTTGGCGCGAGGCCGAAAGGGCGACAAGTATGCTTCGATCGTCACCCGTGAAGCCGACGAACTGCAGAACCATAGCGAACCGGCGGGTGTCGCCCGTGTTTTGGTCCACCGTTTCCACCGCTGGCTGGGCGGAGGTTCGCGGCGTTTCTAGTACCAGACCACAGCTAGCTTTGTGGACGACACCGACGCTGGCAAATTGCGGCGTTTGGATCCAACATCGACCTCGCAGCTGCGGGCATCCTTGCGAAGTTCGCCCCTGTCCTTAACCATTTGCGCCGCAAGCCTCATGCGGATGAATCGCACTACGCAATCATCTTGGCTCCTTATACACGAGAAGAGTGGGACCGTTACTATTCTACGCGGTGTTCGGGCAAAACGCCAGGTCCCTCTGGTCTCAAGGTCGATATGGTTAAAGCCCTTCATCCGGAGTAACACGACGACCTCTTGCGCATTCTCAAAACCGCTTGCGCTGCTTGTCATATAATCCGGGAGTGGGAGGAGCGGGCTATTGTTCCAATCCCGAAGATCACCGGCAATCCGAGCGGAAATGTCGCGTCTCATCACGCTGTTAGACGCCATCACGAAGGCCTACGGGGCGGTGATCTCCGACCACACTACACCAACCTGGGGACGTTGCAAAATTTTCGATGCCGGGCAATATGGCTCACGGGCTGGTAGTGACGTTCAGACGCCACTTGCCATCGCTGCGTCTTTCTCGGAATTGGCCTATGCGGACCATGTGCCCTTGCTTGCAGTTGCCCAAGACATTTCGAAGGCCTACGATAGTGTTCCAGTTTGGTTAAGCAAGGAGGTGGCCTAGCCTCGCTTTGGATTACCTGACTCCTTTGTCGACTACTACCTACAACAGGATGTAGGCAATCGGACGCAGGTCGTCAGAGCGTACGGCACGTTAACAGCCATTTTAGGGCGATGCGTGGTCCTTCTCTTTTGCCCGCATAACAGCCCAAGGTGCGTCGGAGTCTCTCAGTCTCTGGTTCGCATTTATTCTACACTGTCGGAAATGCATGCAAACGGACCATCGTCTTTTTTCCGAGGGCCATCTCGAAATCACGTGGGCAGGATTGCGGCGCCGTTCCGAGTTTGGTTCCATTTGTGTTCCCACTCCTGCTACCCATGACCCCACTCGCAGCACGGTATGCTTTGTTGACGATGCTTTGTGTTATCGATTACGCGACGCGGCTTAGAGCTACTGGTCAACGCTCGTAGCCCATTTTTTAGTTCTTCGAAATCCAACTCAACATCACGAAAACCAAAGCGCTGGGCCTTGTGTGGTTTCAGGCACCCCTCGATCTCGCGGCACAGAAGTGGCGGCGGCCAAGGGGTTTACGATACCGCTGTGTTATTTTGCCATGGGCGCGCACGGCTCGGCGTTGATTATCCGGTCATCACATCGGGCCTTTGTCAGCCAATTGTGGCAAACTTTCCATTGTTCCTTTTGACCACGGTGTGTGGTACTAAGTCTTGGGGATCCGGTGGTCTCCCGCTATCGAGTATTATCGACGACTTTGTTGCTAAGCTCCGCGCTGTTCCGGTATCTCCGGATAGCACACGTTACCTTGTTGACCAAGTGCTCTGGAGCCAGCTCGCCTGTCGCTTTCATTGCGTTTTGAACAGCGCTTTGTGGATTCACTTCAAAGAGAAGTGGAGTCTGTGTTGTTGAAGCGAGCACGATTGGGCAAAGAAACCAATCGGTTGGTCTCACAAGCACCCGCAACCCTAGAAGGTGCCGGATATCCTGTCTTGGCAAAATTCATGCGGATCGTTTGGAGTGGATGGCACGTTTTGTGCATCGGGGTGACCTCGCGACACGGCGGATTGAGGCGCTCAATCGTCAAGCCCGAATGCCTTTTGGCGCCAGTTCCCCAGTCGTCAAATCCTGCCATGCTGCAAATGCCAAATGGCTCACCTCCAACGCCACGGACCGCACACGTTTCGGATGGGTTGAGGGCACCATCGTATGTGCCAGCGCAAATGATGTGCAACTTGCCGGGGGTGGTCCGCTCCCTTGCTCAGCCAATGCATCTGATCGAACAATCGTCGATCTTGCGCTCGCTGTTGCTTGTGCCGGCCCCTGATATTATTAAGTGGCAGCGGGTGTGCCACGAGAACGAGGTTTGGTGGTCCACCTCCTTCCTCGCGGCGGACGGATGTGCCATCTATGGCGCATGTCTTCCTCCTTCGGTGGTGGACAGTGTTTGTTTGATTCGTCTGGCGCTTGAAGACATTAGTCCATGTGGATGCTACCGGTCTTGTTGGACCTGGGTTTCGGGCTGCTCGCGCAATGGCAGGTGTCACCCGTGGTAGCGTTGGCTTGTGCATGGTTGATGGCCACCTGCGCACAGTTGAGGTGCAAGACACGGATGGTGATAACGAGCTTGTCTGTGAATTGGAATCACGGACATATACCACCGTGAGCTGCATCCAGGCGCAGCTGACGTTAAAATCGAAGGGCCTTGGTATGAGGCTCGTATCCACGGCGTCACGGGCCGCGGCAAATACACCCGTATCCATTTTTGCGTGGGTGGCGACCAGTACCTTTTGACCCCGAAGACTGTGCGACCGTTTCATGTTCTTCCATATGATTTGTCTGTTGACTGGGATCCTGCACCATTGTTTGTCCCGAAAATCATTGCCATTACGGTCTCTCGCGTCGTTGTGCGCCTCCTTCCCGCGAAGCGCCTTCGCCCTGCTAGCGAGTTTTATCGGGAGCCTGTTCTCTTTGCTGCTAAGCCCGCTGCGACGCGTAGCGAAATTGCGTGTTTACATACCCGCCGCAACACATCCATACCTGCACCCTACGCCCCCCACTCTCCCCCGGACCTCGTTTCGGACATCTACCCCACGATTGTCGCCTCCCGGTTTTCAACGTGGGCCACGCCTTGTTCTGAGCGTGGTGGCTGTTATGCTCGACCATCCACCGATCATCTCTACGTGGCCAGCGACGGATCTGTGTCTATAGGTGATGGCTGGGCTGCTGCGGCCATTTTCGATTCTACCGCCCACGCCTCTACATTTCGCTTTTGCGGGTCACTCCCGGCTGCCCAGCGAAGTTTTCGGCGCGTGATGAAGATGTTGATAGTCTCCAGGCCAAGGCGCCGAAAGAGGATTGGCGTTTTGATATGATGTTTCCAGGTCTGCTGCGACGTGTAGCGCGGTACATCGCGCGTGCGCATTGTGCGTGAAAGCATCGTAGACGATTGTAGACAACCTCGGTTAGGCACCATGATTCCGCACCGTGGAGGGGGATGGCGAGGATAAGACCGACTACCGACGTAGACAGTTCGTTTGGCTCGGGCAGAGACGTATTTCGAGGCAAAAAAGTAGTGACGGAGGGCACCGAGAGCCGCTGCCGCCTTCTTCGGACGAGAGTCGATGTCCTCAGAGTCACTGCAGTTGCGAGAGAGTATAGAGCCCAGGTATTTGAATTTCGCCACGACAGGGATGATTGGAGGGTACGTAAAGGCTAGTTCCGGTACACGCAGATGGTACCGGGCACAGAGTCCGAAGGTACCGGAACAGGAATCTACCAACAGGTGGTACCAAAAAAGGCCGACGAAACTTCCAGAAGTGTATCCTAGAATCTAACCCTCTCCCCATTTCTTACGTCCGTTGGGACATTCGATTTTTCGGCCTTTCTCTTCGAATTCTAGTTGTAAAAAAATATCATGACGCCATCCTTGAAGGAAACCACGATTATGGTTCCGTTGATGTCTTTTTCTTTTGTGTTCTGATATAGGATCGGAGTAGTCTCGAACGGAGGATACGAGGACAAAATTTTGTGGATTCATGTCCCGGAACGCTTAAATTAAAGGTCGGGAGGTCCCGGTAGAACCTCAAAAAGAAACGATCTCTACAAGTACTAAAACTACAGTATAGTGTAGCTTCCGACGTCCCCATCCGCGACGATGATCACCTGGATGTCCTCTACCGCGAGCTCGTCGTCATCGTCACAGGAGATAGATATTCTCCCTAAGCGATCCTGGCTGACGTTGATAGAGCGACCCCAGCACGCCCAGGAGGACATCGATTCGCACGGCCCGTCTTGCTCGTCGGCGTCAACCCATGAGGAGAGCAAGCGGTCCTGGCGGTCAATGATGCGGCGGCCCAAGCGCGCTCAAGAGGAGGAGGTGGAGAAGGAAGAGGAGGAGATCGATTGGCACACGCGCGGATCGTTTTCGCGCCATGTAGGCGAGTACGTGCTCGAGGGCGGGGCTCTCGGCGAGGGCGCGTCGGGTTGCGTCGAGGCGTGCAAGAGGCAAGACGGCAAGCAGTGCGCCGTCAAGGTGTTCGAAAAGGCGGTGCTACGGCGACGCTGGGACCTTCGACCGAACTGTCGGCGGTCTGCGCTCGATAAGGCCTACGAGGAACTCGCGATCACTCGCAAGCTTCGACACCCTTTCGTCGTTAGTTTGCTGGAGGTGATCGAGGACGATACCCACATATTTATGTTTATGGAGCTGTGCGTGGGGCCCGTGATGCGCTTCGACGAGGACGAAAGGCAGTTCGCGTGCGCTATCACCGGCGGCGCGTGCGGCGCGGCGAGGGCGGCCCGTTACGTCGACGAGACCGCGAGAGCGCTGCTATACATCCACGGCTGCGGCATCGCGCACCGCGACGTCAAGCCCGCGAATATCCTTCTTTCGCGCGAAGGCCACTGTAGACTTTGCGATTTCGGCGAAGCCGGCGATCGGGACTCGACGTGTACCGTCGGCACCGTCGCCTACTGGCCGCCCGAAAACTTTGATAAGAAGGGCGGCGCCGTCGACGCGTTCGCGTGCGACGTGTGGGCCCTCGGTTGCTGCCTCTACAACTTTTTCACCCGCAATTTGCCGTTTGACATCTCAGACGCCCCCGAGGACCTGTCCGACCGCACTCCTATCAACGCCGCCGTCCCCTCGGTCGGAGATCCGGCAGTGGACCGGCTCCTCAACGCCATCCTCCAAAAGGCCCCCACCAAGCGCGCGGCGCTCGCCGAGATCGTCGAAGACGCGTGGGTTCGAAACACATCGTCGCTCGCGGAGCAACATACCCAAGAACACACCTCGCACCGCCGTCGACCCCGCGTTCTCCGCCGCATCCGGAGTGCGATGATGCTGCCCCGCGCGAAGACGGCGGTGTTTGCTCTCCGCCGTGCTTCCGCCCCGTAATAAATTAAATAAATAAATAAATAAATATCCCTGTAAAACCACTTTCTCCCTTATTAGTAGACGCGCGGAGATTATTATATTTAAGCATATCAGGTCGAGCCTCCGCGACGAGAAGCAAAACGCGACGCGTATATCGATATCTCAACAACAGCAGAGAGGTCGTGGGTCTTGTTGGTAGAGCCACCATGTGTACGCTCGTAAATAAGTCTCAGTGTCCGTACACAGATGCGCAGCGCGCATGTTTGTTTCTTTTAGGGTGGTTGTCTTGTCGCGCACATACTTCAATTCCCTCCCCCTCTCTCGGCACGTTGGGAGTGTCTCTCGGTTGTGCGTCCGAGGCGGCTCTTACTGCTTCTTGACCTCCTTGTTTCCCAGGAAGGACAGGAAGATGTTGTACATGATTTGCATGCAGTTGCTGCGAGAGTTATTGTTAAAGAGAGAGCGGAAGTGTGTTTCGGGCAAACGCGGAGAAAGGGACGCACATGTAGAGAAGCCGTTGCTCGCCCGGAATGAACCTGAAGTTCACGAAATGTGCCTGCGAAGAAGAAGAAGACGGGAATGAGGAGGGTCGACGCAGTAAAAAAACACTCGCAGGAATCCAGTATGCCCAACTGCCCGTGACGGCGGTCGGGAGGTCGGCTTTGATCTTGGAGACGATTTGGTCGGAGCTCTTGCCTTCGGTCAAGCCAAGGTACGTGAAGAAGACGGTGCCGAAAATGGGGTTC
This sequence comes from Chrysophaeum taylorii, assembly GCA_029834535.1. Taxonomy (NCBI): domain Eukaryota; class Pelagophyceae; order Pelagomonadales; family Pelagomonadaceae; genus Chrysophaeum; species Chrysophaeum taylorii. Next base: position 179,689 of record JAQMWT010000036.1, on the reverse strand, counting down.
CAGAGGACCTGTCGACGGACGACGCGCATTATCCATCATCAAACGCTGAGCCGACGGTGCCGTCGTACCTGGTCGATGCCGACTTTGGTGAAGACGGTGGTCATCGTCGTGCCAGGGAGCTTGGAGTCGAGGAACCCGTAGAAATAATGTCTTCGAGGGCGAGTGTGAACGAGACAACAACGCTCTTCTTACCCCGACGGGCCGTGCCTGCGCGGCGTTCGAGACTGAGACAAAAATATTCAAAACAAAAAGAACGCACCACAGCAAGCCGAAGGTCGCCATGCGCGCCGTACGCATGAAATCGATCTCATCCTTACGCTCGACGGCCTTCTGAGCCAGCAAATCGCCAGCAGTGAACCCCGTGAAGCTCGTCAGCGCCTTGACGATGAGAGGCTGCGCCGCCAGTGCTCGGTTGTATTGTGCCCATAGCCTGCGAACAACGACAGCAACAGATCGGTGCGTGCACGCGCGCACAGCTTCTTACATCGACATGGTTCTTTCTGCCCAGTGCTGCTCGTGCTTGCGATCTTCCCAAACTCGAAGTAGTGACGTTCCAGGATGTTGGGCTGATGTCACCTTCCAGAAGGAAAAAAAAAAAAAAATCAAAATCAAGTACGTCGTAACGGATTTATTGCGGCAGAGGCGCCGGGCGCGTTCTTTTCGCCGCAGGAGGCGGCGGCGGCGAACAATCGTCGTCGTCGTCGTCGGCGGCGGCGGTGGAAGCTTCTTGGTTGTTGATGTTGCTTTTGCTACGAGGCTTTCTCTTTTTTGCCGCGGGTTTCTTCTTGGGGGTTGGTGGCGCCTGGGGGACGAAGTAGGGCGAACAGGACGCGGGGTCGACCGTCGAGCGGCAGCCCCGACGTCGTCGGCTCGGCTTGTTGAATACTGTATCCGCCGCCGCCGCCGCCGCCGAGGCCTCCGCGTCGGTCGACGAGTGCTCCTCGGGCGGCGGCATGGGGAGCACCGTCGTATCGATTTCGTGGAAGAAGTCGTACAAAAGCTTCGCGTTGGACGGACCCACGAGGGGGACGAGGCTTGGTTGATCGAGGGTGGTGAGCTCTCGAAGATTGTCGACGTTTTCGATGATCGCGGCGACGTTGCGGTCGTTGACGCCGGGGAGCTTGAGGAGGAGGTCGATCGCCGCGACGTTTCTGCCGCCGTCGTCCCGGTCGCTGCAGACGGCGGCCTTCTTGTCGATGGCCGTCTCGAGGCGCGGCTGGTCGCGGCCGCGCTTGAGGCCGGCGAACACGTTAACGGTCGCGTTGCCGTCGCGGCACCAGACGACGCGGAGTCTCGGGTAGGTCATCGCGAGGAGCGAGAAGCGGGCCTCGATGGATGCCGTAGACGGCAGGTCATCGATATCGTCGGTGGGCTTCCTCGTCGCCGCTTGCTTATCATAGGAGGAGGTGGAGGAGGAGGAGCTTTCGTGTTGCGAGGCGGGCGTCGCGCCGAAGAAGCTCGCGACCGCCTCGACGAGGAGGACGGGGGTCGCGTAGTGGCGCTGCATCGCCTCGACCTGACCGTAGAGGCGGCCCGACTGGAGCGAGCCGGCAAGGTCGGTGAGACTCTTGCGCTCGACGACGAGCTCGGGCGTGAGGACGTAGTCGCCGACGACGAGGGTCGCGGGCGCGAGCCGGACGCCTCGCGCGTGGAGAAAGGAAGGCAGCTGCGAGCGGAACTCGCGCGAGTCCACGACGATCGTCGCCTTCTTCTTTTTGGGGGCGGGCTGTCTGTCTTTCGCCTGGCGCTCGGCAGCGCGGCTCGCCGACGACGGCACGAGCGCGAGCCCGCGCTCGCCGACGAGTTTCTCGAATGCCTCGGTCTCGGCGCGTAAAGCGGCCTCGTACGTCGCGTCGTCGGCCGATTCGTCGCAGACCAACACGTAGGTGGTGATCGTCCTGTCGCCGCAGCGCGCCTGGTAGGCTTCGACCTCGCGCACGATCTCGGGCTCGGCGTCGACGACGACGACCACGTCGGGGAGCCACTCGGCGAGCGCGTCGTTCCGCGCGCGATACTGCTCGCGCGTCGCGATCACGACTCGCCGCGAAGAAATATTTGGCGGCGGCGGCGGCGGCGGCGGCGGTGGAACATCGTTATTCTCGTACACGCGCTTGAGGGCCGCCTCTTCGGCGACGAGGAGGCGCTGTTCGGGCGTGCGGCGGTCCTCGGGGAGGGTCCGCGCGCGCGCGTTGTGGCGACCGAGAAAGGCGAGGAATCGCGTCTCCATCGCGACGACGCCACCCCGCGCCAAAAAGTCTGCGAGTCCCGCGGCGGCGTGGTCGTCGCGCGCGACAATCACCACGCGCTTGTCGTCCCCGCCGCTCGAACATCCCTCGGCGACGGCGTCCCGGACGAGGCGCCACTTAACGTTTTCCTCTAATACCTTCTCGATTCCGCCGTTTCGCCCGACGTAGACGCGCGCGCGCGCCGCGACCACGAGCTCGTCGAGGGCGAGGCCGCGCGCCCAGGCGCTGACGGGGCGCCGCTGGGAGGCGTCGCGCTTGAGGGCCGCATCGCGCACCGAGAGGACGAGGTCGAAGAACGAGACGGCGTCGTAGCGCGGAACGGCCTCCACCAGATCTCGGAGCGATTTGAGCTCGGCCGCGAGCACGCGCGCCCGCGCCGACGTCCCGCGGGCGAACAGCACCGTCCGGATGACGGCGTCGCAGGCCGCAAGCGGCGTCTGCTGCTCGACCTCGGCGGCCTCCACCACGCCCGCCGTCGCCTTGCGGAGCTCGCCGAGGCACGTTTCGAGCGCGACGACGATCGCGTTCTGCGCGCGCCGGCTCGAGGCGCTCAACGGGCGCCGGAGCTCGACGACATTTGCGGGCCGCCGATCGAGGCACCGCGCGACCCGAACCTCGAACCGCGGCCACACCGACAGCCGCTCGACCTCGAGCTCCTTCATGACCTTGGTCGCGCGAGCGAAACCCCGGCACGTGGCTTCCGCGTCGTCGCTCACCGCGCGCACCCAGCCGCCCCAGTTCTTTTCGCGGTACGCGCGAACCACGAAACCCTCGGCCGAGCCCTCGCCGGCGCGGTGCGCGTCGGCGACGATCACCCCCCGCACGCGCGCCGCGTCGAGCGTCTCGTCCAGCAAGTCGACGATCGCGACGCGGCAGCTCGCGCACACGACGCGCGTCGCCGGCTCCTCGTACGCGCGCTTCCGTCGCTCGCGGGAGTGCGTCTCGGCCGACGCGAACACCGGGAGCCGCGACTCGTCGACGCCGCGTGCGAGCAGCGCCGACCGCAGCCCGGCCTCGCGCTTCCGGCTCACGTTCAGGCACAGCACGACTCCGCCCTCTCTCGAATCGCAGCACTTCCCGATCAGCTCCGCGACCACGCGCTGCGCTCCGAGACCCCTCGCCACCACAGCGAGCCCGTCGCACGACCACACCTCCTCCACGATCTCCTCGAGGTACCGCGGCGACACCATCACTTACTTTTTCTCCTTGGCGAGTACCTTTGCGTTCCACGCTTCGGCCTCCTCGGTCCACTCCCCGGATGACGATGATGATCCCGTCGTCTTCTTCTGCTTCGCGTCGTAATACTGCCACAACCCAACGATCCCGACGGCGAGAGCCCACCCGCCCAGGTTCGACGCCGTCGGTCGAACCAAGTTCTTCACGAAAGTCCCCAAACTCATCTTCTAGACATCTTCTACAGTAAGTACCCCCTTATTATTTGGTGGCACCCCTTTTTTGGTTGGTTGTATAACCTTTGCAGACGACCTCTCTAATAAAACCCCGGCCTCCGATCATCACCTCTCTGAGAGCCAGTCGACCCTTAAAAAAAAACCTTGCTACTTGAAACCCCTCAACGCCGAGTGCGACGAACTACAACAGCACACAGTAGTGCTTTGCCGCTATCGGCACCCCCCCAAAAAAGTACAACCCTCCGAACCCTCAGCGGGATACCACCATCACCTTTCCGGCGGCACCAAAGCTGCCTCTCAAAGCCCGAGCCCTCCCTCTTAGCAGTCGACGACATTCGAATAAATACCCTTCTCCTGGATAAGTATATCCGCCTTCCAGGCAACCCTCACGTGTCTTCGCAACCCCGCTCGCACCAACTCCCTCTTGTCCGTTCCTTATAAAAACCCGCCTACTGCTTCATTAACTGAACAACCTCGCGCCCACGTCCATCCCTTATTACGAGCAGTCGTCGACGTTTAGTAAAAAAAACTTCTTCTACTACCAGGTGATGTTACAGCCAAAGTAGAACTCAGGTGCTTCCGGCGGCACGCCGAAGTCGCGCGCCGCTCGCGATACGGCATTGGCCATCTGCGCGGCGTAGATGGCGTCGAACTGGTCCGACAGCTTGGCGCTGAAATGCGTGCGCCAGGAGCCAACGAGCCCCTGGCGGAGGTGGCCCGAAGCCGTCCTGTTGACCTTGGCGAAGGGCGTCCCCGGAGGGATAGCGAATTTCGAGTCGCGGGTGCTCGCTTTGCTCCGTGTGCCGCTCGTTTTGGTCCGCGGCGGCGCTTGGGCCTGCATCGCCTCGAAAGTCGAGGCGCGGTGCACGCGAGCGATTTCGGAATCCGAGCGCGACACGCCTAGATGCGCCGCCACCCTTTTAATGACCCCCGTCGGGTCTCGCTTCATGTCCTCGTAGGTGACGAAAAGGACGTTGGACGAGGAACGCGAGGCCGCGTACCATCGCGCAACGTGGTCAAAGTAGGAGCCGCACGACATGGCGCCGCGCAAGTAGAGAGCGCACCACGCGTCCATCGGCATGCGCCGGTTCGACGAAACAGTCCCGTTGTTGAGCAAGACTCGGAGTGGGTCGAGACTGCCGCCGTGGTCGAGACTGCTGCCGCCGCCGCCGTGATCGCGCCGCCTCTGGAGCATCCGCAACAGTAGGTTGTCGCGGAAGCTCCACTCTCTCCTCCCGGGTCGATCGTCGTCTCGCGTCGCGAGGCGCCGGCGTTGGAAGCGCGCGAGCTCGCGCCGGCGGAGTTTGACGGGAGCGCGCTGGTAGTACAAGGAGACGGCCGCGTCCTTGGCGTTGCGCGCGACGTAGACGACCTTGGCCTCGGACGCTTCGAGCGGACCCGTCGAGATGCCGCGCCCCGTTCCAGGGCGCGGGATGCCCATGAGCATGTGGTAGGGCGCGTGGCTCTTGATGACGCGCGGCGCCGACATGCGGTCGAAGTCGCCGACGGTGAACCGACCGGATCGCGTCCCGGCGAGCATCGGCTCGAGCCAGACTTTTCCGATTCCGGTACTTTTTGTCAAAGTGTTCCGACTCTCGGGACTCAGCTTGGAGGCCGCGTCGGCGCCATGGAGCAGGAGCAACACAATCTGCTCCATCCATGTCCTGCGATGAATTTCAGAGACGCGCGCGTCGACAGACTCTGGAGTCCGGACGTCCCCGACTTTGGGTACGTCGCCACCACCACGTCCCCCGACCGCAGCCGCACCGTCTCGCGGGACCGCTCGTACTTGGCCTTGTTGATTGGCTGCGGCCACGGCACGCCCTCGACCATCGCGAACTTGAGCGTGAACGCCTCTTGCCCGTCGCTCACGCGGAAAGTGTACGACCCGTGCTTCCTCGCCGCGACGGCCGTCGCGATGTCAAAGGGCATCGACTTCACGTGCCACCGGTCCAAGTCGAGCTCCAACGGTCCGTCGAACGTGCGCCGACATCGCGCGGTGTTCGATTCGTCGAACTCGGGGTTCTTCGCAGCAGCAGAGACGAAGAAGAAGCACCACCACCACCACCGAACCACCTTCATCACTAGCCAACGGCAAGCTCTTTGTCAGCAGCAGTCGAAAACCTTATTATTCACCGGTCGTCCTTGTCGACGGCCGCGAGAAGTCCGTCCGACGCCGCCGGCGGGCGTCGGGCGGCGGCGGGTACCGCTCGGTCGTCGTAGGATACGTTAGCCATGAAGATGTCCATCGACTTGTGGGCGAAAAGCCAGCCAGGGTGTTCGTCGTCGTTGGCGGGGCCGAAGTTGGCGCCGGGGTTGGTCTGACAGGCTTCGAAGGCGCGCGGTTGGAAACACTGGAGGCGCGGGCGTCGAGGGCCGGGCGCGAGGACGTGAAAGCCGACGCGGTTTAGAACGGGATTGGCGTGGCCGCGGTCGACGGCGTCGCCACACCACGAGAGGAGGCCGGGAGGTCTGGCAGAACGGGGGGAGGACGAGAGCCAACAGACGCGGCCGGGCAGGTCCGGCGCGAGGGCCCCGCCTTTGTCGAGCGCAGCGTGGAAGTGCGGGTTGCACATCCCGAAGGGCTTGTCGGGCGTGCCGCCGCACGCGGGTCTTCGGCACGAGTAGCCAAAGGGATCGGCCGTGGCGTCGATTTCCTGGCCGGCGAGGCGCGAGAAGAGAACGTACTGGAGGGCGGCCTGGTCGTAGGGCTGGCACTCGACTCGGCCGGCGATGACGGCGACGAGCCATTCGAAGAGCAAGCTTCGGCCGACGTCGTCGAGCTTGACGAGAACGATGCCCGTGTTGAGGGAGCGAAAGTTCGAGAGCACGAGGGACGCGCCCCGAGGCACCGCGGCGACCGAGTCGTCGAGGCTTCGCCACCTTTCGTTCGGATTGACCCAGACGTCGTGGTCGAGCCAAAGGAGCCAGACGTCGTCGCCGTTCGCCGCTCGACCGCGCGTCGTCGCCGCGTGCGCGGCCGCGATCAACGCGAACGCCTTGGCAAACTCCCAGTGCCGCAACCCGCACGCTCGCAGCGCAGGGCCGATCGAGTTCGTGACGACGAACTCAAAACCGTAGCCGTGAGCCTTGGCCCACCGGAGCTTGTCGCGGCCGAGCTCGACGACGACAGCGTCGTGTTCCTCGGCCGTCAACCGATGATTCGGGAGACGGTCCAGCTTTGCGGGCTTGCCGCCCGCGTACCGCGAGTCAGCGCCCGTCACCACGACTACGTTCTTCACCTCGGGTTGATGTTTTTGTTGTTGTTTTTGGTCGGGCGGCGTCGCGGAGCGCGCCGCCTCGAAGATAGCGTCGGTCGCGATCCCCCACGTCCGCGGTTTCCGGAGGCTGGACGCGTGCGCGTCGGCGAAGTAGCGGCCGACGGGACCGTTCGCGAAGGAGGTGTCGTCGGGAAGAACATCGTCTCGTCGATCGAGCCGAAGCCGTCGGAGAAACGAACTCTCGAGCGGCGCGAGCCGGACGCTCGTGCGGTTCTTTTCGAGACGCCACCACGCCTCGCGAGCCGCGACGCTCGCGCAAACGCGCAGCAGCAGCTCGCGCTTCGGTTGGTCGCGGTCGGCGAAGAACCGCGGCCTTTCCACTCGCAGAAAGTCGACGACGAGCGACAGCCACTGCGCACTCCGAGGGCCGCAGAAAATCAGGCCGAGGTCCGACAGCCACCACGGCACGGCGTCGTCGGCCCCGTGCGCGTCGTGCCACCACGGTGCGAGCCCCGCGTCCCCAACCTCCCACGGCGTCGTAAACAGCGCCCAGTCATTGGCATTCGTGACCCGCCACGCGCTCGCGTCTATCGCGACGACGAGCCGGGCCGACGAGAACGTCCTCGTCGCTCGCAGAGCTGCCTCGGCCGTCGCGAGAGACCCGTCGATCACCGGCTCGGGCGTGGCGCCCACAAAACCCTTGACCGAAACCACGTCCGGATGCTGCATGTCGGCCTTGCGGATCCACAATTCCACCCTCACGCGAGTGTTCTTCTTCGGCGCGTCGTACAGCCCGTTCGCGACCTCGACGCTCTTCGAGACGCACCCGCTCGACGCGCACGCCACGCACACGACGACCTCGTACGTCTCCTCTCCCGTCGCCGACCGCCGAAACGCGGCAGCCAACTCGGTCGCGGGATCGAACACGTCCATGATCTTGTCCTCTTCCGCGAGTTGGTACCAACCTTCGGGTCGTCTTCTGGGACTTTCTTCGACGGTCTCTGCCGCCGCCGCCTCGCGCCTCTCTTCGACTTTCACCTCGGATTCCTTCACCTCCTGCCTCGCTCCTTCCTCGGCGCTCTTTTCTTGCAACTCGGTTTTGTCTGACAGCTCGGAACCCTTGGATGATGTTGTTGTTTCGGATAACTCCGCGGCAGCTTCTGCGGCGTCCGCCACCGGGACTTCGGACCACTTTACTACGTGCTGAGCCGTCGCGTCCAGGGGTCGCGTTCCGGCGACGTCGGGCCCAAGCGCTTTGACCCATTGCCTTGCATCCTCGGTTAAGTCGATCTGGGGCCTCGTAATCGTCGTGACCGGAATGGTTGCAATTGAGGTAGATTGCAGGCTGCGCCGTTGCAGCGCGAGCACAGTCAACGCGCTCAAGATCGTCACGGCCACGAGTAGCCGCCGAAAGGCCCTCATACTCACGGCGGCGGCGGCGTCGATCAGACAACACTACTGGTATATATTAGACTGTGGCTGGTTAGGGTGGTGCGTGCGTGACAGGTTTGGTTTGCCACGTCCCCGCGAGTTGTGGAAGTCCGGCGAACATGGCAGCGGGCGGGTCGGGGACTGGTTTTCTGGTGCTCACGCCGGCTCGTGCCCCCTCGAATCTTTTTCATTCTTGCTCGAACCCTATCGGCTGCATGCCTTCCGCGTGCCACACCTCCGCTCTTGGTCATGCCGCGTGTATCGCACGGCACCAATGAGCTCGGTATCCCCAGTAATAAGTCACGCGGCCTTTGCTTCTTCCTGTTCTCCCGCATCGTGCTCCCTCTTGGCTTCACGCTCTCCTCGATGCACTACTCGTGTAGCCCTCGACTTTCTTTTTGACCTTGGGGGCCTGCCTGGGGCATTGATGTGCGTACTGTCGCCGCCGGCACGTCCGTCGCGTTCACCTGCTTTTCTTTGGCCGGCACCATCGGGCCCGGTCTCCTACCCTTTGTTTTTGGACTCGGGAAAACACACGAGGTCCTGCAGTTGGAGCTGCTCGCCCGCAAGCTGGTGCCTCCGGCTCGGCTGCCAATGCCGCCTACCTTGCCATCCCCATTGCCGGTATTCGTGCACTGCTCAGCTCCGCCTTGTGCGCGGCGTTCCGCACGGCTTGCTGCCCGGTGCTTCGGTGCTGTGCATCCTTGCGAGGAGGGAGGCCTTCATGCACGTAGGTCCTCGCCCTTTCCATGCGGCAGTCCGTTGACGCTGCACCTTTCCCACCCTGCGGCTGTCCATATCCTTCGTCTGTCGCGCTGGATTCGTGTCGCTTTTTGTTACCTCGTGGCCCTCGGCCTTACTCTCGTCACCTTCTGCCATACGAGCAACGTCGTGATCCTCCTCCTTTCACGGGTGCGAGGGGGGCAGGGCTCACGGGTGGAGGGACGCGCCCTCTCCCCTTAAGCGACGGATTGGCCCCCGCCTCCAGTGTCGCCGGGAACCAACGCACATCCCGAGAAGCCTCCTGACAACCATCGTTTCGGGCGCCGTCTGGAGCCCGGGTCATCACGCACGCCGTCAAACTCCCAACGCACGCGCCTGCCGCTGTGACCTAACTGCTGTCCGTAGTGGCTTGCTCTGGTTGTCTGTGCATTCTTGCCCTGAGGCCTGCACCACCGCATTCCATCGTATCTTCGCCGTCATCGCGGCTCTGCCTCCGCGGCCACCGAGGCTGCACTTGGCGGCGCTATCATGATGCGGACCATAACCCCATGACGCCGCTGTGGAAATCCATCTTGCTCAAGTCGCCTGCGGTCATCTGAATCGACACACCGAATGGGCTGCCCCCGCCGCTGCCGACGCTATCGCCCTCTTCGCCCATCGTGTCGCCGTCCGTGCCGCTCGCTGTGCCGCCATTGGCGCTTGAACCTGTTTCTCTGTCAACCTCGCCACCCGGCTGCGGCTGTGGCCTGTGCCAGCGTGTCAACTGGCACATCTCCTCTTGGACTGCAGTCACGTTTGAACCGCCCGTGGCCGTTGTGGCCACAGCAACGACTGTGACTTAGGGTAGCATATGGCGCACCTCACCTTTGTGGTCGGGAATCTAAGCATGGCGATCGACGAGGTTTCCATCACTTACCTGATCATTTCACCGCGCGCGTACCTTCGCAAGATCTCCATCAAATTCCGCGACGTGTGAGCGTGTGACATGGCCAGAGCGTGTTCGTGGTTTGAAGAGGATGTTTCTGACGACAGAAGTAACTTAGTATATGAGCCTCCGCAGCCTCTCTATTCGGTGATCGCCACGGGGTTGTGCTGGTAGGCGCAATATGATCGCCGACCGTTATGCCGCCTTTGCATGCGGGCGCTATGATCTCCTCGTCGATGGTTTTCTCCTCGACGTTGCTCGCGCGCGCTCCCCTGTGCGCCCGGAGGCCATACCAAATGCTGATGCGACGGCGCCTCGGGTACTGCGGCTCGTAGAATCCGGCGGCCTTTTGCGGGCGTGCCGTATTCTCAAAACCTCGGCGTCGCCGACCAGTGCCACCCCGACATCATACGCCAGCCCACATCCAGGCACTCCGCCAGCAAGATGCTCGATACTTTTCTCATCTATCTGCAGGAAATTAATGAGCCTCCGGGTTGCCCTGCGAGACCTACCGCACGCTCGGACTGAAGGCAGGTGTACGCCTCCGACCTGCGCCGCTATTCCTCCGTGCTTGAGACCCCTTAGAGAACAACGCCAACGCGCGCTTGGTGATGGACGAAGAAGTCGACAACGTTGAGGCACTATTCGCTCTAATGGCCTGCCTACTTCGGCTTCAGTGTCGTTTCCCGCACCAAAAAAACCTTCAAGCTCGCCCGATTTTACCAAATCGACTTGGCACGCGCCGGTGTCCCGTTTTTAACTGCAACGATTCATATCGTTGCACATTCGGGTTCGGCGAGATCGGAATAGCCAGCTAGTAAAAAGGCGTCGAGATAGTCCGGTCGTTTTATGGCGCTTTTGACGTCGACATCGGTGCCAGATGTATATCAAAGCGCGCCAGAAATCACGCAATACAAGTAGATTCGACTATAAACCGCAACAACATAGTGGAGATTTTTGTGAGGGTTTAGTCCCAAGTTCGTTGTTCGGTCATCAAGGAGGGTTAAAGTCGCGACCGATAACACGCATCTAGTCGAGGACTAAAAACTCCTCTTGTCCGTAGAGCCTGCTCAGCGTCGCTATTGCCGAAGGGTCGGACGCCGATCGACGCGCCCTCGACCTCTCATTGACGTCCAATATCAATTTTCACCCAAAGCTCCCAAGAATGTGCAAGAACGGGTTCGGGGAACGGGTCAGGGTGAGTTGGTGAGCACGTGTAGGGAGGGAGTTCAGTGGTTAGGAGTAAAAATAACGGGTAAGGGATATAACTAAGGTGGTAAGGGAGAAATCAAGAGGGTTAGTAATTATTATCTATGGGTAAGGGTTTGCGGTGATTTCTGATTTTCCGTGGTGCGCATTGGTCCGAAGAGACAGGTCGGCTGCGCACGTAATCGAAGTGGTTCTGGACACTCCTGCAACTGTTGATGGCCTCCACTGACGAAACGCGTGGCTCCATGGGTTAACAACTCAGGTGACAAGCATGGCAAGCTTCGGCAAGTAGCGACCAACGTGCCAGATCCCGACGTTTACGACGAAGACGACGACGACGGCGACAACGATGTCGACCTCACGATCGATCCGACAATCAAGCGCCCTTTGAAAAGGTCTTCCTGTCTGAGTGCGGCGGCGTCAAGTGGTTCCAGTCTCTGGCTCCCCAGACGCTCAAAATTGGCAAGCAGCACCAAGGCTTCTGGGACTCGGACAATTTTCTTCTTCAGGTCGAGAACGTCAGAAAGTGAGATTGGCGCGCCGACAACGTGAGAGCGTCTTCGACAGCATTGGCCTCAAAAATCTTCCGCCTCTCCGGCTCATGCGGTTCTCTCGCGTCGCTCGCGAGTAGAAACTCGTCTACCGCTCCGAGGACGTGGGCACCGCCGAGTTCGAACACGCCAAAATCGAGCGACAAAGAGAGGCTGCGCGTCTCAAGCGCAAACACTCCTTCCATCGCGCGATCGACGCGTCAATTCAATCCGCACTGACTCTGGAGGATAACGTCGCTGACTAGCTCGACGCATGACGCTGGTGATGACCTCGGCACTCGAAAAGCGTGGCGAGAGGGCAAGGAAGAGTCCTCTCGCGTATCGGGACCGCTCTGCGGTCCGACTTGAGTCGCTTCCGACCGCTGGCGGCACGTAGGGCGTCGAGATTGGACTCGCCATACAGTCGCCAACTTCAGGCTTAGTGTATATAAGTCATACGGGCTCGCCAGGCGCCACTTGTCCCTTAGCGGACAGCCCAAGAGGACCCCCTCGGAGGCCCGAGCACATTTCCGCTCCAAATCGACCGATTTTCCCCTCAAAAAAACCGCAGACCCAGGTTGGGTTTATGGTCGAATCTGCTTGTAATCATGCGCTTTTTTCGTCGACCTCGAAATTGGGACTTACTGGCTCCTGAACCACAGACCCCGCAATCAATCTTTCGGGTTTAGGAGTAAACTCAAAGGTTAAAGGGCGGAGCGTGCGCAGATTGAAGCAGCTTAGATTGGCGGGGGTGAGAGCGTTGAGCGGAAAGGAGAGTTGGGGAGAGTGGAAGGAAGGACGTTGACGCAAGCCGATTATAGGAGACGGCCAGGCGCTAGAAAACCGTCCGGGTACCGGGGTTAGATACGCGACCGTGCCAGCACCGCGAGACGGGCATAATAGCCGATCCTATCTACAAGGCTAATCTGTAGTAGCCCCATACATGGCGTGTGTAGACTTTGATACGCACGCGCCTCGCGACATCAGCTACATAACCGCCAGCTAGCATGCTTATTCGACAGTGGGTTGGAGCACGCGGCCACACTCGCGTCATCGACATGCAACACACGGCACTAGCCCGAAAGGGTATTGACGCACGTCGCTGGAGTCCATCCCACTCGAACGCCTTAATTGCGAGGTTGGAATATTGGCAGCCATCGACCCCGAACAAGAGCACCGGGTTTCTTCCTCAAGGCGAGCTAGTTTTGGTCCGCTGTCGTCTTGATTCGTTTCGAGGGAGGCTCGTTGGGGTTGTTCTCGGCCAGGTACTCGGAAAGCCATTTGATGGGGTCGTCGGGCCTAAGAACAACAGCACGGTTTTGGCAGCACAAGAGTCAAGACGCTCACCTGTGCTTGACGAGCTCCGACATCCCGTCGAGGAGGATAGGGACGACAGTCTGATCAAGGTACGTGCGAACGGGCATGTTCCAGATGGCGTCCTTCTTGGCATTGTTGTCTTGAGCGGCTGGAGCAACGGGCTCGGGATCGACGGGCGCGGCAGCCGTTGGTGCCGGCGCGGGTGTCGGTGCCACCGATGCCGCGGGCGCCCTTGATTGAGCGGGGGGGGCGCCGGCGGGTGTCGGGGCGACGGTGGACGGGACGACGGGCTTGATATCTTGTGTCGGAAACGGCGGGGCGGGCTGAACCGGTGGTGGCTGCGGCGCGAAGGGTTTATGACTCGCATGCGCGAACTGGCCACCCACAGGGGCGTGCTGCGTCGCGGAAGCCCCGTGAGGCGGGGAATGCAAAACGCGCGGTCCGTCCTGATAGGGCGGCATGAAGGCTTGATGATGCTGCGAGTACTGGCCGCCGTGAGGATGCACGAGAGGCATATGGGTCGTCATTGGCAGTTGGTGTGTTGGCGGCGCGTTCGATGCCGAGTAGTCAAAGGGCATGGTCGAACTCAACTGTGTCGAAACCGACACGGGTGGGGCATGGTACGCCGGCGAATATGACGACGATGTCACGCTGCCACTCTGTTGCGGATAGGGAGGTACGCCAGCACCGGATTGGCTGTACGGATTGACCTCTGCGCTCGCTGTTTGGTACGGGTGCCCGCCCGATACACCCTGGTACGGGTGATGTGGCCGCGCCTCCATAAAATAATGGGGTTCTGATCGGTCGGCACGATTTCGAGTTCGTGACGAGCGTTCCACTCTGTTGTCCACTCTGTGTGACGCGTTGAAGTATCCGTTGAAATGCATTAATTACCAGCCTTGCACACTCACTAAGCCTCCCAGTGAACACGGCTCACTTCACTAAGCAAGTCTAGTGAAGTGATGTGAAGTGAACACGTCGATCTACGTGGCTATAGTGAAGTGATGTGAAGTGAACATTTTTTCTTTTTTTTTTTAATTAACGCTGCGTGCGCCGGTCCCTGCCGCCCTGCCAGTTCCCGTGCTCGCCGCCCGCTACTGCTCAAGCCTCGTACTCTTAGTTTCATTCGCGTTTTGGGGCGAAGGAGGGGTCGAGACCTGTGAGGGGTATTGTTTCTTGCATTAGATGGTGTGAACGACCTCGGTGTCTTCATCTTCTTCTTCCTCAACATCCATCTCGGGAGAGTCACCGGGGATGGTGCTCTCGGCATTTTTGAACTCGCTCTTGGTGAGGTCGCTGTACTTGATCCGGGCCACCTCCATGAACTTCTTGCTCATGCGCAGCAGGGCAACGCTTTCTCCGTCTCATCTGCGCTGAGCAAGGTGTTGAAACCCCTCGGTCAGTACGAGATTTCCCGCGCTCAAGCAGCGCTCACAGAAGCTCCGGGCGCTATGGGTACCAATCGAACCCCTTGAGCCTCACCGACATCATCCACCGCCTCATAATAGAATATAATAAAGTACTGGGGCCCCACATACACGTAGACGGGGTACATACAGGGCAAGCGTCGGACCGTCAAATTTCAGTTTCTCGGTGAAGTGAATGTGAAGTGAATACGAAATTGAAAAAATATCAAAGTGAAGTGAATGTGAATGTGAAGTGAATTAGTGAAGTGATTACCCCGTGCCACGCATGCAGCGCGTCGTCGTGGCGTTTCTCACCGCACAATCGGCGGCCTTGGCCCCCGTCGGGTTTTCGTTCACGCCCAGCGGGCTGTGCTTTCCCTATGGTTTGGGCGCGGCGTCGTACCTCTCGGAGCAAGGGTCCTTGACGCCCGCGACACCACTGAGCGGCGCGTAAGTCTTAACGCTTCGATGGTCGCACGAATAAAACGGGTCGCAGTTCGGGCGGCGCTCTTGTCGCAGCCGTTATGGGCCTTCAAGAGACCGGGTCCCCTTCCGTCGACACGGCGCTCTCCGCGGCGATCCGCGTCAACGCGTACTGCCGCGAGTGAGGCCGGTCCGCACGCCATCGCTTTAGCTTATTATCTCAGACGCGGGACGGCACGCTTCAACTTGCGGGCGCCGCTTGAGAAAGAGCTCTCGGAGCTCCTTGACGACGATGCCGCGACTCGCCTCAACGAACGTGATGGCGACGTCGGCATTGCGGTCACTCGCTTCGCCCCTCTGCCGTAAGTCGTCGTCGTAATTCTCGCACTCTTCCACAGCCGCGGCGAGCTCGTGACCACCTTTTCCGACGCCGACGACGTGCGCACAGCGCTTCTCGCGAGCTCGTGCATTCCGTTTTACTTCGGGCGGTCTCCGTTCGTTAGTTTTCGACGCTTGCCAACAATAGACGGATTTTTCGCCGTCCCGCGCCAGTATTTTGGCGTACGAACGCGTGTTGCTGCGATACCTACGCCCTGTTGCGTAGGCTCCGCCAGCGTTGAACGCGTCGGTAACGGTGCGAATTTCGCCGTTCGAGGCTTCGAGAGTTGGGCTCGTTGGTGCGAATTGCGGCACCTGCCTTGGAACGCCATTTCCTGCAGGCGAAGCAATCTCGCCTCAGCGCGGCGAGGGACCTCCCCTTGGAGATCTCGTCGCGTGCGCGCTTGGCTCGCCGCCTGTCGGTGACGACTTTCTCCTCTACCTCTTTCAACAGGGACGTCGAGATGCCGCGAGCTGGCTTGAAACAAGCTCCAAAAAATGTAATGGAGGCGAGGTTCTCTCTTAATTAAACATATCCCTGTTTCGACAGCCCCTACGTCTCCCGGCCGCCGAGTCCCTGGGGGCGCCCGGACGATTAGACGCTCGCGCTTGGCCGTCCCCTATAATCGACTTGCGCCAACGTCCTTCCTTCCACTCACCCCAGCTCCCCTTTCCGCTCGACGCGCGCACCCCCGCCAATCTGAGCTGCTTTTATCAGCGCCCGCTCTGCCTTTTCAACCTTTGAGTTTGCACCTAAACCCTTTTTTAATAAACTCGAGGGTATTTAAAAGTCGAAGTTGCTAAAAGAGGGGGGCGGGGCGAACGGGGGGGCGGGCGTTAAGGTCATTAAGAAGTCGACGGGTGCGGGCACAGGCGTTGAGGGGCTTTGGCGGGTTGTGTTGAGGCGAGAGAGGAGGGAGGGACCCCCGCCGGAAAAAAAAGGCCGACAGGGTTTGTTTGGGGTGAAGACGTGAAGGATGCCTCCTAAAAGGCGGGGTCTTCTCTAATTTAAGGGTAAGTAGCGTGATGAGAATTTTGCTTTTCGGTTTGTTCAATTGCCGACTTCTCAGCGCGCGGCTCACACAATGCGATGTCGCAGCGACGCGAACGCACGGTTTCGAGCTCCACATTGCGAAACCACAGTCGTTGGAAAAGGTGACGGGTCCAGTCGAAGTTCGATTAAACTTGACGGTGACCAATGGAAGTCTCGCTGACGTTATCCGTGCACGCTTCGCAGAATTCGAGGTGTGCTACGGAGCGCTCGGTGTGAGCCGGTGCCTCTCGCTGCAGGGTGACGCGCGTAGTCCGCGAGATCTTGCGCTCGATTTGCCGGCGTGGGACGCAAGGCACCAAGTTGTCGGCTGGCTCGAGAGACGAGCTTGTATGATGCGCGTCGCAAAAGCGAGCGTCGACGTGTTCGTTGTCGACGATCGCGCGTGCACGCACGAAGACACCGTTCGCGTCCTGCGTCCGAATCGCGACGCCCAAATCGTCGGCGAGTATGTTGACGTTGAAGTCGCTTACGACGACGCGCCCGACGGCACGTACTGCTGCTATGCCGTTCTCGACGTGAGGAAGTGCCGACGAATCAAGGGAACCGCCGGAACGCTGCGAGGAAAGGTGGTGCTTCCAGAATTCGCGCGATGGCGATTGTTTGCCTGGACGGAACACCGCGGCTGTGTCGGCACACCGGCGACGGTTGAGTTCTCCACGACGAGCGAACAAACCTACTATCGCTTCGGCCGATACGCCCACCCGCGGTCAACGCACCCATGGCTCTCATTCGATGCGAATTACAGCGTCGCGATGGACACGGATTGCGGACCTTTGCGCTCAGCGGCATGCGTTCTCGAGCGACGCGTCTCGTGCGGCAACGCGTGCCATTACTTCCAGCACGCGGCGCCTTTCCTCCTCGCGTGTTGGTCCTTCTTTCGTGCCTACAGCCACCTCGAGCCCGTGTTAGTGCTACGCGACGGCTTGTATCTGGGCGACCACCGCTGGACGCGTGGACTGCTAGCGGCGATGCGTTGCACGGTCGTCGAACATTCACTGCCGCGATGTGCGGTCATTGGTCGCCTCGAGCCCGGCGCAACGTCGTGGGATGCGTCGACGCCGGGAACGAGCCGCGACCTCGGCTGGACCCCACTCTCTTGGCTTGCGAGCGTCGCAGACGCGACCGCGCTCCAGGAACGTGTACTTCTCCTCGGAGCGTCGCATTCGACATCGCTAACGAAGGTGGGGGTCTTGAATCGCGCAACCACGGGCACTCTGAGTGACGCCGGCGCGTTAGTTCGCCGACTACAGCGCGAGTTTTTGGCTTCTTCTTTGGTTGAGGTCGACCCCGCGGTGGCGTATTTCGAGAACGCCAGCTTTGAGGAACAGGCTGCCTGGATGCGCACCCACGACGTAATCGTTGCGCCGCATGGCGCGCAGATGACGAACCTTGTCTGGCTTCGCCCTTGCGCCGCCGTGCTCGAGCTCTTCCCACCATTTTACTTCACCCCTGGGTATTTTTTAACGCTCGCACTCAACGTCGGCGCCCTCGCCTATTTTGGCTACCCGGGCAAAGCACCTGAGCTCGACATCGGTCGCGTGCTTGAGCGCGAACCATACTTCATGAATAACTTCCGGCGAGCGCCTATCCGTCTCGAAAATCTCGACATCCTCACCCGTGTGACGCAAGCCATGATCGCCGACAGAGCCCGCTGTCTTGACAGGCTGTCGATGATGACCACAATGGCATCAACATCGGATAAGGCCGCGAGAAGTGTGCATTTCGATATCATGTCTCCGCGGCCCAATGCGTGTGTCGGGTCGCAACTCGAAATCACGGTTCGAGTGCCGACGCTACCAGTGGCCGACACCAACGTTTTCGAGCTCGGTGATATAGATCCTAGTCAGCGATGGTTCGTGTGTTACGCAGCTCTTGGAGATCGCTCGTGCGTGGCCATCGATGCGCAGACGACGACGGGGTTCCTCGACCTCCCGTTGTGGACTGGTAAGCACGACGTCCGCGTTACAGCGTGGCTCGAGTGCGAGCGCGTTGGTTCTTGGATCTCGCCAACGACCGTGGACGTTGCCATGTTCTCTCAGGAGCAGGAAGGAAGCGACGTGATGATGACCGACATCCGACTCGCAATCTTGCGGCCAGTCCCTGAGAGTTCTGTACAAAGCCCTGTTGGCATTGGACTCAGGCTCACCGTGGGCGAGCCAAACCAACCGAACCGAGATTTCCGCTCATTCCGCATCTGCTACGCCGCCCTTGACCAGCGGCGTTGTTCCCTCCTCTGGCCGCACCAACGAGCCGTCTCGTCTGACGAGGAGACCATGCTGAAACTCGAGGCACTCCCGCTCCCTCCCGGGCATCACCAGGTAGTTGCGTGGATTGAGGCTGATGGCACGTCAAGTGTCGTCTTTGACAGAGTCCGCTGCCACGTGGTCCCGCCTTCTCCTCTTTTCACAGCACACCAACCACCCAAACCTGTGGTGCCATAAAGTTCGAGGTGGAGCTGAGTTATAGACTACTTGGAGCATAGGCCGATTCTCACAAAACCAGCCGGAGAACTTAATGAACAGTAATTTTGTGTCCCGTCGCGTAGTGTAGGTGTGAGCACAGTCCGAATCAACTGGGAGAACAGCGACGATGAGACGAAAATGGGCGCGTGAGAGAGTGTTATGGACAAAGGCGACGCGCGGAGCTGGCCGCGACAGGCTGGTCTCAGACCAGGATGGCTCAAGCCACTTTCTTCGAAGACATGGCATTGGCAAGCGCGTCTTGCTGCGCCGGGATCCAGTCGAATATCACTCGGCGATGGACGCCAATGTGACCGTCGTTGCTGACGTTTTTTAGCTTGTCTTTGAGGTGTTCGTGGGCCTTTGGAAGCGCGTGAAAAGGGATCGTGGTGTAAAGGTGGTGCTCTGCGTGATAGTTCATGTTCCACATGCAAAATGCCACTAGATGATTCGTGACGACGGTGCGCGTATTCGAGAGGCCGTCGTCGGGATCTAGTGCGGCATTAGCGTGCTCGTGAAGCTGGCATGCCTAACAAGGATGGGCGTAAGGGACATTGTCGATCATCTTTGTTAGAGTGCGCGTCACTGGCAGCCAATGTCAACAACAACAACAACATCAACATTTACAATGACCGAATAACGAGTCCGCAAGCACGCACATAGAGCGGTCCCGGCCCAACAAAGGCGGGGAGAAGCCACGCAAGGACGAGAGCATCGAAACCGGAAAGGACGGCGAAGAGAGCCAAAAGAGCGAACGTTATGGCAAGCTGTCGGCGTGCTTCGACTTTGAGGCGATAGGCGGGCGTGCCGGGCTGGCTCGAGTCGCCAGGCGAGACCGGTAGGAGCCACTGCGCACACGAGTAGTCGACAGGGTCACCGTTGGCGCAGCGCCACAGCTTGTCTATCTTGCCCTTTAGGTAGGCCGGAAAGGCGAGGAACCGCATGACGTACTGGGAGCGCGTCATCGGGACCTTCTTGAACCCGTTGCGGCCGGCCGCCGCAACAAGGCCGAGATCTACAGAATCGCCAACGGCGCCCGCGTAACTCATGCCGGCAAATTCGGCAACGAGCTCAGGATCGCGTCGAATGTCTTGCGTGTGCGTGTGGTGTTCCTTGTGCATCAGAAATTCGTGGTAATAAAAGGTGAAACTCGGGACGCTCGACCAGAAGCCTACGTAGTCGTTCAACTTGCGCGTCTTGAATGCAGTCAAGTGAATACACTCGTGCTGGCAGGCAAACCCGAGCGCCGACAGCAAGAATCCCTGCCACAGAACGCTCGGCGCGAGCAACAGTAAGCGAGTCCACGCTGATAATGTATCGCTGCGCCACAGCCACACATTCACGGCGCCCCCAGCGATAATGAGAGCCATGTTTCCCGCCAGCTGACCAAACCCCTTGAGGTCGCTCTTTAGCTGCAGCTCTCGGAGCACGTCCTTCGCCAAAGGCCGATCCTTCCGCTGCGAATGCGGCACCTTGCTCCAGTCTTCGCCCTCGCTGCCAAGCATCCCCGCGGCGTGCTTCGCATCCTGTTCGTCTTCGCTCGGCGCGTGACACATCTTTTCAGGGTTGAGGAAGAACCCAACCAGGGAACAACCAGTGATGCCGACGATGGCGTCATCTAACCGGATGCATAAAGCACGATGTCCGTCGCCGATCCTTTATTATTCTCGTTTATCACCAAGCCGTCCCTCCAGCCCGCGCCTCTCGCGAGGCCTGGACCTTCCCTCTTCCTCAGGAAGACGTGGGGTGTGGCGGCGTCGGAGACCTCTCGCAGTGTCGTCGTCCTTTGTTGTCGACCCCCCACTCTCGTCGGAGGGTGGCGCCGTCGCGTCGGCGCCAGGCCCTGCGACGTCGAAGTTGATAAGGGAAACGAGCTGGACGGAGCAGGAATAGGCGACAAAGATACAGCCTACCGGCACGAGGATGAAGTGGAGTGCTGCCACCGTGCCGAGTGCACCTCCGATGGCGCGGCGAAGGTGGGCGAAGGGATGTGCTCTGAGTCGAGTATGCGCGTCAGTCTCCGAGAACGGTTGGCCGGAGACGTGGAGAACGAAGAACCAGGCCGCGACGCGGATGGCAGCAACGCCGCAGAGGAGGGTAGCAGCGAGGAGCGCGACGAAGGACGCGCGATTGTGCGCGCCGACGCAACGATCGAGGAGCACACAATGGTGGTCACGCTTCGGGATGCATGCGCGGCAGCGAGAGCAGTGCGTGTAGGGAATCGTCGAGTCGAACCTCCCCGGGAAGGCGGCGCATGGCGGGCAGAACGAGGGCCGGCCGGGGGAGGGGGGCGCGGGCGAATAAGCAGCCGGCCTCGAGCGCGCGAGCATGGCGTACCTCGAGCGGTCGAGACCGTCGATGCGCGGCTCGCGTCTGGGGCCCACCATAGCACACCGGGCGTAGAGCGCGAGGTAGACTGCGGCGACGAAGAGCGTCGACCCGCGGAGCGCGGCGATTCCGCGTCTGTCGTCGAGCGGCGAAGAACACGCGAGGTCGTATGCAGCGGAGTACCTACCAAGTCCGGCACACGCCCGCAACGCGTTGAGCATCGCCGACGTCGAAATGAGGGTGCTCGCGGCGATCGAAAAGGCGGCCCCGGCGCCGAGCTTGGAGCGCGGGTGGCTCGCGGCGGCAACGCCAAATTGCTTGACGCGTCGCAGGATCCGCAAGAGTCCGCCGGATCGGTCGGCGCGCGGGTCGGGATCGGCGTCTACGCTCAGATCCAAGCCAACGATGGCAGCAAGAGCAAAGACGTTGACTCCGAGGCGGAAACGCCCGGCGAGCATCGCGAGGACGCACGGCACCGCGAAGGTCGCCGCCTTGGCCGCGGGCTCCGGGCCGAGCGATCGCCACAGGATCTCGAGTTTGACCGTGGCCTGCGCCTCGAGCGACCCGGCCCGGTCGAACGCCAAGTGGCCCTCGGCGTCGGGCTGCATCAGCGACTCGAGACGAAGGCTCGGCGCTGCGGCGAGAGCGCGGAGGCTCGCGAGGCTGCCCGAGGCTCGCGCCGCCGCGAACAGATGCAACGCGGGCCTCCCGCGCGCGTCGCGCGCCGACGGGTTGGCTCCTAACGCCACCAACAATTTCACGAGGCGCGAGTCGCCTGGACGATACCGTGCGACGACCACGAGCGCGGTTTCGCCGCGCGCGTCAAGACCGTCCACATCAACGCGTTGCGACAGCACAAGCCACACCACGGCAGCCAAGTTGCCCGCTTTCGCCGCCTCGTGCAACGCGGGTGCCGCGCCCCTCTCGATCCGTGTGGCGATGCTCTCGACCGTAGGCCCCAAGAAGCCATCTCGCATCTTCGTCAAAACCCTACAAGGTCAAAAGCAATTCCTTTCCTTAATGCTTGTATTCAAAACCCTTTGCTTTTGGGACGCGGGCCGATGGCGACAGTAGTGTTGCCTTTCGTCATCGTCTTTCGGGTTTCTTCCCAGGCATTCGTGCCTGGGACGACGACGACGACGACGACGACGACGACGATGCCGGTGGCGACGAGGATGGAATCCCTCGCGCAGCGACGAGGAGTCGTCTGCGCGACCCAGGTCTCGGCGTCGTCATCCTCGGTGAGGCTAGACAACGAAGAAGAAGAAGAAGAGGAAGAAGAGGAGGAATGTGAAACGGACGAATATGGTTTTGAATTGGAGGAATGCGAGGAGGAGCTCGAGCGGCAGATCTTCTGCAACCGCGAGCTGAACATGAACCAGATTAAGGCTGTCGGGTTCGACATGGACTACACGCTGGCGCAGTACAACGTCGAGTTTGATTTGCTGGCGTTCGAGGGAGCCAAGGAGAAGCTGATTGGCATGGGGTATCCCGCAGCCGCGGTGTTGGGGTTTTCTTTCGACCCGAACGCCCACCGGCGCGGGCTAGTTATCGACAAGATTCGCGGGAACGTCATCAAGGTCGACCGGCACAAGTACTGCAAGGCGGCGTACCACGGGACGCGCGAGCTGACAGCCGAGGAGCGGAAGCGCATCTACGTGGGGGTGGCCGACGAGACTCCCACCTTTACCGGGGACGACTACGTCAACGTGGACTCGCTCTTCCAGCTCATCGACGCGTCGCTCTTCGCGCAAATCGTCGACGCGATCGAGGCCGCGCCCGACGACGCGCGCCTCGGTGCGGAAGACCGGGCGTTCCTCCTCGCCAAGCCGTTCCGCGAAGCTTACACCAACGTCCGACACGCCGTCGATCTGTGCCACCACGACGGCGTCATCAAGGACCGCGTCGCCGAGGATCCGGGAAAGTACATCCTACCAGATCCCGACCTCGTGCCCATGCTCCGCAACTTCAAGCAGGCAGGCAAGCAGGTGTTTTGCCTGACCAACAGCCTCTTCGACTACACCAACGTCGTGATGAACTTCTTGACGGGATCCGACGTCGACGGGCGCGAGTGGCTCGATCTCTTTGACCTCGTCATCGTCGGCGCGGCCAAGCCCGCCTTCCTCTCGCCCGACGCGCGCCGCGATTTGCTGCGCGTCGACGTCACGACCAACCGCGGCACCTTGCATAACCTCTGTGGCGCGCCCGTCTTCGAGGTCGGCGCCGACGCTTTCCTCGAGCGCGAGGGCAAGGTCTTCCAGGGCGGCGGCTACAAGGCGCTCCACGCGCTCCTCCAGCTCGAGTCGGGCTCGCAACTTCTCTACGTCGGGGACCACATCTTCAGCGACGTCTTGAGATCAAAAAGATCTTTGGGCTGGCGGACCGCGCTCGTCGTTCCGGAGCTCGAGGATGAAATCCGCGTCGCGCTCTCCCTCAAGAAGCTCAATCGCGATGTCGACAGACGCATCGCCGAGTGCGACGCCGCCGAGACCCTCGCCGATGAAATCAGACGCGCCGCCCTCGTCAAACACCACCTCGACGACCAAGACAAACGACGGCAAGACGCTCTCCTGAACGAGGCAGAAATCAGAAAAAACCAGGCCCGCGACGCCCTCCGCGTTGCCCGCGCGCACGCCCACTCCGAGTTCCACGAGGAGTGGGGCTCCATATTCCGCGCGGGACACATCGCCTCCCGCTTCGCTAAGCAGGTATTTCCTGCTTGCTTGGAGACCCTCGCTAATCCCGCCGCCCCAGGTCGTTGATTACGCTTGTATATACACCTCGCGAGCTTCGAATCTCCTGCGAACCTCACCCTACCGCCACTTCCGACCCCATGCCGACTCCTTGCCACACGACGTCGGCGGTGTCTAGACGCCTGCTCTCCATACGCCCTCGCATCTTTCGCCACCTCGTCTTATCGGGACCCCTCGCACAAACCCCTTCCTCTCCCTCCCTCGAAGCTTAAGGAAGAAGAGAAGAGAAGAAAGCAGATCCCGCGTGTGATGTGCCGACCCGGATCGTGGTTCGCAGTTCAACCCCAACCGCACCGCTGGACAGTCGAAGGATACGTGATAAATAAAGACCTTCGAATGTGTGGTCACATTCTAGCGACTTTCGCGTGGCGAGTCGCTCTTGCAACTCTCTTCGCGTGTCCTAAAGACGGTCCATCTGGAACGGACGACTTCCATCCCACTCCTCTTGCCGTTCGTACATACCACCGGAAGCAAGGTAGCGCCACATACCAAAGGGGTGATTGTCTTCGCTACTCGGCAGCTCGCTCTAAAGCCTGGGCCTAGAATCGAGCTAGTATTTTCTTACTATTCTGGTACCTAAGCAACGCCCAGCGTCAAAGAGCCAGAACGAATTTTTATACTTTTTTTTTTTTATCACCACGCCTGCCGCTACTCCTCTTTGAGCTCCTTGCGTCCTCCTTCTTGCCTTGCCCCCTTCTTCCTGCCTCTGCCTCTGAGAGTGTGCGTTCTTACTTCATCCTTACTCCTTCTGTGCGCATATGCTTCGTATTCTTGCTGCTTCCTTGTTCCCTTACGCTCATCCATTCTGGCTCTTTGAGCCTGGGAATTGCAAGAACCATACAATATATTTAAGTTTTTTTCAAGGGCCAGAATGATTACAGTATTAAGTTTTTTTTTTTTTTTTTATCGCGAGCAACTCCCAGGCATCGTAGTAACTGTTAGTCACGCCTTTTTGACTTCAACCTCGACAAAAGAACTCACAGCAGACCGCTTTAACTCTCCACCAAGCTCAAGATGTTGACAGCTCAGCGAGACAAGTGTCGATCGCCATGCGCGGCGAACCAGCTTCCGCATGAGTGGCATTTCATCGATGCCCCGAACCCTCGCCCGGCCGTTTAACCCTTCTTCCCGGATCTCTCCGAGCACATGCGCACGCATTTGCTTATCCATAGGGACAACATCGTGCCTCAGCGCCCTGGCGGATGGTCTTCGTGGGAGCATCCTGGTGTTCTGAATGATGTCCTCGAAATTTGATTGCGCATGAACAAAAATGCTAAACCCACTAAATAACTAAATATACCACTTCAGACCTCTCCAAAGCATCGGAGCCAGGCCCGGCCGACAGGAGCCGGTCCAGAATCACGGGGGAATCACACAGACTGTCACAGTTGGGGTAGAGGGTGCGAGGGACGAGTACGAGTTGATGGCGGACCGCCACTGCGCGCGGTCTTGTGCGAGGTCGTGCTTCTTCTCGTCGCGCCACAGGCCGCGCACGTTTTGGTCCACAACAATCGACCCGTCCGTCGCGTTCTGCCCAACCGAGCGAACCCCATCTCCGCGCAGGCTTTACGGGTGCTAACCGGCCAGTATGGTAGCTAAACCCACTTAGGACCGAGAATACGCTGAAGGGATACTTGGGCATAAATGTTACCCGGCACAGTAAAGGCGATCATATGACATCAATCACAACGGCCAGGTCCGAACCTCAGACGGCGATCTAGAAAACACAATACCGATGACATTTACGCTGGCAGGTACTTTCCCAAACCGCCTTTGCGACGATGTTCGACAACGACCATGTACTAGCATAGCGAGGACACTTAAATGGCTACGGTGGTATCTGGCTGGACGTACTTTTTGCTGGGTGGGTCACGTTTAGCTACCTAACTTTTTCCACTACATGCTACCTGCGGTGTTGGTACACATGTGTGTTACAAGTCTAAGGCCCCTCTCTTCTTAAAAACGTACTTTCTGCGCTTTGGGTCTCATACACAAACTAACTTCCCTACTTATTTGAGCCTCAGAGTTGCCTTCCATGGAAAGAATAACATAAAAGCAAACTGGCCATGCTTTTTCGAATTTTTTGCGCGAGATCGAAGCCAAAAAAGCGTACGGGCGAACGAACTAACTTGTGTAAAGATGATTGGTGCTATTCCTTCTTCTCCGACCTCGAGCTCCGCTCCACTCGCTTCATCTTCATACGTCAAGTTTGGCTTCCTCACCCCGGTTTCGTAATCTCGGTCTCCTCTCGTTTTCTGCTTTTCTCTTTTGCTTTTCTCTTTTGCTTCCTCAATTAACTTTTTCAAACACAAAGATTTTATGTGATATTTACCCAAGGTTTTATCATTCATTTGTTTTCTGCAAGTCCTAACTACTAATCGACAGATGTTTGTCTGTCTGTTTGTTTGTCCCTCGATTTAGGGTAAGGATCAGGTAGGCGCGAGAGTAAGGATCAGGTAGGCGCGAGAGCCAGACAGTGATCCTCCAAGCCGTCTACGGCGACCTCGCAGACTATTTCCACGACCCGCGGCGGCTCTTTCAGCGCGCCATTCTCACGCCCCGTCGAAACGATGTTGTCGATGCTGACAACGCGCGCATGACTGCGGCCTTTTTTTCCCGGAGACGAGGCGTCGGAGTTCTTTTCGGCTGACTAGGCTGGGTCGGAAGACGACGCCTCGCTCTTTACAGTAGAGTTTTCAACTCCCTGACAACCAACGGCATGCTGACTTTGATCGCGAGCTTAAAGTCTTCGCAACCTCGACCCGTCGCACGGCCACTGCAACGGTACCAGATACATGATCGATCGTGTCGTTGTCACCGAGGCTCCTCCAACCTGTATCCCTAAGGCCCGCCGACGCCAAACGATCAACAAGAGCCAGGGCCAGACGCCCCGCGAGGTCGGCGTCCTCTTGCCCAAGCCCGTCTTCTGCCACGTCCAGCTCTACGTGGCTCTCTGTCGATCGGCAACCCGAGGATATGCTCTCTGGGTCGACGACTCCACCCTACCCCACACGTGCTGCGCAATACCGATAAGCCCCCTCCCGGCGTCTACACGCGCACTGTAGGTGAACTTACTGGGACCAGGTGAACTTACTGGGGTTTGAGATTGGGACTAGGTGAACTTAGTGACCAGGTGAACTTACTGGGACCAAGTGAACTTACTGGGGTTTTTAGAGTGAACGCAAGGGCTAGCGGCGTGTGCGGATCAAAGCAGCTTTTGGCGGAGGTGAGAGCGACGAGCTCGAAGGAGAGTGGGGTGAGTGGATGTGAGCACGAGTGGGCTTACGCCGAACTTACTGGGGTTAGAGATTGGGACTAGGTGAACTTACTGGGACCAGGTGAACTTACTGGGGTTAGAGATTGGGACCAGGTGAACTTACTGGCGAACTTACTGGCCTGCACTTGTCCTAACTACTAATCGACAGATGTTTGTCTGTCTGTTTGTTTGTCCCTCGATTTAGGGTAAGGATCAGGTAGGCGCGAGAGTAAGGATCAGGTAGGCGCGAGAGCCAGACAGTGATCCTCCAAGCCGTCTACGGCGACCTCGCAGACTATTTCCACGACCCGCGGCGGCTCTTTTAGCCAGCGCGCCATTCTCACGCCCCGTCGAAACAATGTTGGCGCGAGAGCCAGACAGTGATCCTCCAAGCCGTCTACGGCGACCTCGCAGACTATTTCCACGAGCCGCGGCGGCTCTTTCAGCGCGCCATTCTCACGCCCCGTCGAAACAATGTTGTCGATGCTGACAACGCGCGCATGACCGCGGCCTTTTTTTCCCGGAGACGAGGCGTCGGAGTTCTTTTCGGCTGACTAGGCTGGGTCGGAAGACGACGCCTCGCTCTTTACAGTAGAGTTTTCAACTCCCTGACAACCAACAGCATGCTGACTTTGATCGCGAGCTTAAAGTCTTCGCAACCTCGACCCGTCGCACGGCCACTGCAACGGTACCAGATACATGATCGATCGTGTCGTTGTCACCGAGGCTTCTCCAACCTGTATCCCGTAAGGCCCGCCGACGCCAAACGATCACCAAGAGCCAGGGCCAGACGCCCCGCGAGGTCGGCGTCCTCTTGCCCACAAGCCCGTCTACTGTCACGTCCAGCTCTACGTGGCTCTCTGTCGATCGGCAACCCCGAGAATATGCTCTTCTGAGTCGACGACTCCACCCTACCTCACACGTGCTCCGCAATACCGATAAGCCCCCTCCCGGCGTCTACACGCGCACTGTAGGTGAACTTACTGGGACCAGGTGAACTTACTGGGGTTTGAGATTGGGACTAGGTGAACTAAGTGACCAGGTGAACTTACTGAGACCACGGGGGCTCTTAGAGTAAACTAAAAGGGTAGCGGCGTGTGCGGATCAAAGCAGCTTGGCGGGGGTGAGAGCGACGAGCTCAAAGGAGAGTGGGTGTGAGTTTACGCCGAACTTACTGGGGTTAGAGATTGGGTTTACGCCGAATTTGCTGGGGTTAGAGATTGGGACTAGGTGAACTTAACAGAAACAGTGAACTTGCTGGGGTTAGAGATTGGGAGTAGGTGAACTTACTGGCCTGCACTTGTATAGATATATCATATACCGTCATTGGCTGAGCCGTTCCAACGTCCCGAAAAATTATGATCTCTCAGAAAATCAAACCCAACCAACCACAGACGGGAAGACGCACATTGAACTTCCTGTTTTTGTGATCCGTTTAGTCTCCAACATACTGAGAATCTGAGCTGGCGACGACGGCCAACGCCATCAACAGGATATGGGTACTGGGTAGCATAGCAAGATACCGATGCATAAACATATCATTTATATATCATAAAAAAGCAGATGTATGGGGGATTGGTAAAAATAAAGTGTGAGCCTAACGATCTTCGCGAGTTGACTTGAGAGGGT
Source organism: Chrysophaeum taylorii (assembly GCA_029834535.1). Lineage (NCBI taxonomy): Eukaryota > Pelagophyceae > Pelagomonadales > Pelagomonadaceae > Chrysophaeum > Chrysophaeum taylorii. The sequence continues at coordinate 150,992 of JAQMWT010000036.1, read as the reverse complement.
AACCCTTAGGATAACGAAGCAAGGTCCAACAAAACGTTACACCATTTCCTAGAAAACATACACGATCTGCACCATGCCACGTGTAAATAGGATATTTCGAGTCCAAACTGCTTCTCCTACAGTGAAGTGAAAGTAACCGGCGCGAGTGGCGCGTCGTGACCAGCGACAATTTTTTAGTCGTCCACCGAACCTCGACGCAGTTCGCTGATCTGCGCAACTATGGCTCGACGGCGAAGACGTTCGGGGCGTGGATGCGCCGCACGCACACCTTGTAAGAAAGCTTACCTCGCTGACCAATCTTGTCGCGAGTCCGGTTGTGTTGCTTCAAACGCCATGGGCAACGTGTTTGGTACGTGCTGCCTCGTCGAATGCGACACTCTTGTGAGCCAGTCGACGTCCTATTCACTCCTGTTGCACGATGAGCCAGACGTTCCTGATATCGTCGTGTGTAAACGACGTGGGACGTCGAAGGAGCGTAACGAATCAGACAAAGGTCCAGGTGATGAGTTGAAAGATGCGACCGCCGACGACGACGCCGAGTCGTCGAAACCCACGTCGCGTCTTTCTTTGAGGGAATCTTCTGCTTCGAAGGACTCCTCTGCTTTGAAGACCTCTTCTTCCACTTCCTTGCTGGGTCAACTTTCGACATCGAAAACAAGCTTACGATTGAACTTGCCTAAGTGGGGAAACGAACGCAACAAGGCCAAGCCCGGCGTCTTGACGAAACTCAAGTGGCGGTTTGAGCACTTTCGAATGGAGCGTCGACCGTGGCCCGGTGCCTCAGATTCCTATCTGCGGCGAAGTACGAGCGAACCGTTGCCGTATTTGTGATGAGAAGGAGATTGTGCTATCTCGTGGTGCTCGACTCGTATTGCGGATTCTTCCCGTTCAGTAGCTGCTGCGTGTGCGGCCCAAATGCCCTGTTCTCGAGGCGCATTGACGCTTACGTCTACCAACTTAACAGCTGAGCGGCAGTGTTGCCGCCGCCGCCTCCCTGTGTGTTTGTCTGTCTTGTGTGTTCCTTGTGATATCACCCAAATAACAAGCGGTATTTTTTTTTTTTCCGCGTCTTCGCCTGACGCACGGCGCTGAATGTGTTTCCTTTAATAATAATGTTGTCCCATGCGTGGGGACTTTTAAACCAAGCTGCTATACCTCAATTGGCCAACACCATAGGACCAAAGCGAATTAATTCGCGAGTTCTTTTTTCATTGGGGGTAGCAGGGAACAAAGTTCATGAGCGCAAAAAAAGCCGATACGTGCGGATCCTGGCGATTTTGGGTTAGTTGCTGCTCGGACTCGGCACTGCTGCAGCTGCTGGTGCTAGTGGTTTGTCTTGCGCGTCCACCTCCGACGTGAGGGACTTAGAGAAAGAGACGACGACGAGGACCATTTTGCGATAAGCGGTCTCGACTGCCACGTTGGCGACGTCGCTGAGGTCCTAAACTCAAAAAAGGTTCGAAGCGCGAATATGACGTAGAGGGACGTGCCTCCTTAAGTTTGTCGAACTTGTAGCTGGGTGGGAGCTTGAGCAGAACGTGTTGAATGGCAAAGTCAGGCGTTGCGACTCTGCGACAGAGGTCGGAGATTGTGGTGCCACTCATCTCGAGCTCGACGGTATTAGGCGGCGCGACGTCAACTTGCTTCCCTCCCCACGGCGGATCGAGAAAGAGAACCTGCGCGCAGGTTGTGGGCGACAACAACAAAAACGGGCATGCCTCAGCCTCACGCAGCGCCGTCCACGCCCGTTGCGCCCCAGCATCTCGCGGCGCGGTTGGGTCGAGAACGAGTTGGGCCGAGTCTCCGCAGACGCACGTCACCGTCTCAACGAGTCCCGAGACACGGACGTTGTTCTCAAGCATGGCGAATCGAATCGGGTCCAGTTCGATCGCCATCACTCGGCCACCCTGCTTAGCCAGAGCCCGACCAAAGCTCAAGCTGTTGCCGCCGACGCAGCCGCAGCCGTCGGCAACGAGCCGGAACGGTGCGCCCTCGAGAGCGAGCATGTGAGTCGTGATACGATCCGCCGTGCGCGCTGCGCGTCCGAATCAGCAGCGTGGGTCGACGGACACGGACCGTCGGTCACGGAGTACACCGCGGTCTCGTCGAGCTGCATCGCCGCGCGCTCCTCCTTGGTGTAGCCCTTGCCCCATAACTGAAAGAGCTTGCCCTCGCTCACCTCGACCGCCCCCTTGGGTCGTTTGCGCGACCCTTCCTCCTCATCGCCTTGGCGCTTCATCAAGATTCCCAGCTCGCTCGCGCTTGACGATGGTTCTTTTGATGAGTAAGTAATATTACGTTGTTACCATCGGTCGTGCGGCAACTGGACTTTCGCGAGCGTGTGGGGTTTGCGGCACTGAGGGCATGATGTGGTCTTTAGGAGGTGCTCGTACCGGAGGTCGGTCGCGCTCGGGGCTTTGTCGAGCCCGGTGTCGCTCCAGCTGCCAAGGCACGCAGTGTGGAAGCAGTGGCCGCAGGTGAGCGTGACGAGGTCTTCTGCCCGCGCGTCCGCCAGTCGGCCCAAACATATGGAGCACTCGTCTTCTTCCGAGCGCTGGTATGACGGGGGAGACATCGGGCCGGACGAGGCGTCGTCATCGTCGAGGAGGTCCCACAAAGTTGTCGCGGGTTTGGGCGGCGCGTCGTCTGGCGGGGTGGGAACGGCCGCCTCGCGCCGCGGTCGGGCGGCGGTGCGACGCGCCTTGGGGTGGTCGTTGCGGGGTTTAGACGGCGGGGGGAGCGCCTTGGCGGCGGCATCGCTGAGGAGCGGTCGCGGGACGCGGGCCGGGCCGGCGAAGCGGCTCGTCCGCGAAGCGCGAACGCGGAGGTATTTCGAGCGACCGTCGACGTCCGCGTCGAACTCGTCGGAACTGAGGCAATAGAAGTCGACGAGGTCGCGGACGCGCTGGCGCTGACGGGCTTCCTTGATCGGCGGCAGGTCGACGGGCTTGGCAGTCTGGACAGCGGTCGCGAGGCGGCGTTCGAGCCGCCGGAGGGCCTCGACGCCGATCGCGCCGTCGTCGTCGCGGGTCTGGCGACCCCACTGCAGCAGCTCGCCGGGCCAGCGCGCGTCGTCGTGGGTCGCGCGAACGCCGAACGCCTCGGCGAGGCGCCGCGCGCGCGAATCGCGCTGCGTGCGGACCGTTTCCTCGGCTCGACGCGCGGCGTCGGCGGCGCGCCGAGCCTCAGCTTGGGCCGCGCGGCGCGTAGCGAGCCACGGCTCTTCCTGGCGAGCGCGCTGTCGCGCCCACGCCGACGCCGACGATATCGGACGCGCCGACGCCTCGAGCGCGGGGAATGCCTCCACCTCCGACGGTCGATCGCCGGCTACGGCGGGCGCCGGGGCTCGGGGGGGTTCGCTCGCGAACAGAACATCGTCGTCGATTACGGTGACGCCTCCGGCGCCGACGGTCGCGGCTGCCTCCTCAGAGGTCGCCTCGAGCTGGCTCCTGATCGTCTCCCCTCGTCCAAAAAGGGAGCGCATCACCTCGCGCGCCTCGGTCCGCAGCCGGTCGCGCTCGGTACACGGTCCGCGTTCGCGACTGAGCTCCCAGGCGCGAGCGACCGACTGCGATGCCACGTTGTGCGCCGCTAAATGAGCGTCGAGCCGCGCGCAGTCGGCGAGCCCAAGCTCGCGCCGCGTCAAAGGGTTAACGAACTGCTCTGACGCAATCAGGTACGCAGCCAACACGCGCCCGTCAAACCGGTAACTATGATCGCCCTCCACGAGCGAGAACGGTTCGATTTTCAGCTTTCGCAGCGGCTCGAGCGAGATCGGATCCGTCTCCCGCAACGTGTGCCACCACTTGTTACCTGCGCCTCTTCCGCGGCGCCGCCCTCTGGACCGGCTATCCTCCCCGGTTGTTTCCACCTCCTTGTTGCGCATGCTCCCTTTCTCGCGCTTGCTCTCCTTTATCACTTGCACGTCGCCGGACGGCACCCGAACCACTCCACGCTCGCGTATTACCCTCGCTCGAGCGCTTCTCAGAAGGTTCTTATTGCCACGGAAGCTTCCCCGAAGGCTCCCCGTGCATGGCGCCGCGGTGCTGCGATCTCGACAGCAGGGTAAGGGTATGGCTGCCACGGAAGGTTCCCCGTGCATGCACCGCGGCGCTGCGATCTTCCCAACTTCTTGTTCAAAGCAGGTAGGTGCCGAAACTCGGATCGATCGTCGCTCAACGCCAATCTGGCGAGTCGGTGCGCGCTCCCGGCCGATAAACCCCTCGGCTTTGTTTCCGGCGGCCTTCCTGCGTGCTGGGAATTCTGCGGCTGCCCCAACACAAGACCTCACAGCAAGGTGGAATAAAGAGATGGTATTTTCCCGTGATGTTAGAGGAGTATTCCAAGCCTTCCTTACCCAAAACCCGAAATATCTATTTTTTTTTGTGGCGCGGGCTTATTTGCTCAGTCCTAAGAGGGTGGGGCACTCCAGTGATATGGGAATTAGGCCAACCAAGTATACCAGCCGAGGCCTCGATATCTGTTCGCCGCCCGAATGCTTGTTCACGCTAGAATGCCTACTAGAGCAGCCCCATGTGCGTCAACTGCGTGATTCGGGCGAGCGGGCGCGCATCATTATCTGGAAAGGGCGTCTTGCGCTCGTAGGGCCCCGCACGAGGCACGGGAACAGCTCGGCGCTTAGCAACGTCACGGACTGAGCGAGAAATACACACGCGTCTGCCACTAGTGGAAAGTGTTGGCTGCGACTGGCTGTGAGAAAGCCCGAGATCAGAGAGCTCGGGTGTGAGCCGGGAGAACGGGACGGGATTCCGCTCGCGCGTGCGCCAGTGCTTCCCCTTGAGAGGTAGTGATTTGTGGGTAATCATGGAAGAGTCTCGCCGAGGTGCGTCTTTTACCAGCAGCGCTTTTTTTCTTTCCAGGTTGACAAGGCAATCAAAGACGGTGTCCCAGGACCTTTGGTTCTCGCCGCCACCGCGAGCATCGTCGGCACACTCCATACGCGGACACCACGGACTCGTTGACAACTGTGCCACCTGCCGTGATTCATTGGCGGGAGTTTCGGGTGGGTCGGTGCAGCCTCTGTCGTCGTCATTCTCGCGCAACGTAGGGTTCGCAGCCGCCTCTTTGGCGGCGGTGAGGATCGATGCGATGTCGGGACCATCCGGGTCGCTGATGTCCTTAAGTGTCAACACCACGGGTGTGGGATGGAACTTCCAGGCGGTGGTTAATTGTTCGCCTGAATTTAGGAAACATCGAGGCGCGCCGAGTGGCATGTTGACGTCTAGCTGCCCGACGAGGGCCCCATCCCAGCTCCACAAGCGTGCCAAGCCATCCTCCGACGCACTGACAATAATCTGCTGCTGGCGAATGATTTGAAGATGGGTTACTTCCGCACCGTCGTCGTGAGCCACCCAGGTCCGGCATGTGGCTTTCTTCGAGCCGCCTGGCGTCGTCTGCACATTAAAGCGACCGCCGTTCACAAAGACTTGTGAGTTTCGCCTGGATTTCTTCTGATCTGCCCAATCCATCTGCACGTGCACATGCCGTAATGGGTTGTACGTCAGCCGCCGCGACGGCTTGACCTGGCTGCATTCGAGCGCACTGAAGAAGTCTTCGTGGAGACCCCAAAACAGAATGTGCCCATCGTCTGTGCCACCAGAGACGACAGCATGGAAGGTACGCGCATTGTTGTTGTTGTTGTTGTTGTTGCTGCTATTGCTATTGGGATCATGTTCGGCGGACTTGGGAGTAAGTCGATGTGCATGGAGGCTAGCTTTGACGATGGCGAACCCGGCTTGCTTCATGGGATCCTTTGCCGACGAACATGATTCGGTCTCATCTTCCTTCGGAGGCGCCGTGACGAAGAAGCCAGCTAATGGCGAGCTTAACTCGAGTGTGTATGTGATCGTGCAGCTGGGGACTTTCCAGAGGTGGACCGTGCACTGGCTCGTGCAGCCGGCGAGAAGCGGATAAGGCGAGAGGAAGACGAGTCCGGTGATGCGCTCGAACCGATTGCTCGGCTCGCTAGTGCGCCCTCGCCACATTTTGTCGCTTCTTTGAAGCAGCCTGAGACCCGCGTTGTTACGTGGGATGACCCCTCTGTCGAGAGGAGATGCGCATGTCCCAATAAGATTGAAGAGCTCAAAGTCCCAGATGCACACCTGTGCGCTTGACACGTTGGTGGCGCCGCCTCGACTGAGCGAGGCGACTAAATTCAGGTGCAAGTCAGCCGTGGCGTAGAGGACCTCGTGGTTAACTAAGTTTGCTCCCAGCGTGTCAGACTGCGCCATCGAAGGGCGTTTAGCAGAAGGTGGCGAATCGTCTGCTTCGGTGGTCGCTGCCCATGCACTGTCGTCTCCAACTCCATCGCCTTCTGCGTCGCTTGAGTACGTGCTGCTCGACTCCTGTGTTGTAAGGCCGGAGGTCTCGTCCGCAGCATTCTCGCTATCATGAGTGGAACTGTCAATACTGTGCTGGCCGCTCTCACTATTTCTCCTCACCGAGGCGCCGCGCCCCTGAGCACGGTGCCACTGAGGATGCGCTTCGGGCGAGTTCGCGCGTGGCAAGAGTGCTCTGCCCTTAAAGGTCGGCAACACCCCGAATGAAGACGAGTAGCGTTTTGCCGCATTTTCGTTGTGCTCTGATGACTGGCCATCCGTATGAGTCGCCTGTCCTCTGAAGGACCCCGTATGATGCACACGACGCCTCTGATCACCTGCAAGTGTCGAGAGCCGGTTCCGTCCTGGAGCAAAAGTGTTATTTAGCGAAAACTGCTCGAATGAGAAGCTGCTTGGAAGAACAGAAGAGAACAGACGTACGTCGCGCACACGAACGGAGCGCGCCAAAATGCCGTTTGTGGGATCGCCGGCCTCATAGCCGGATGGTTCAGCTTCGTCATGGATGCCAATGATGCCGTCGGAGCCAGCCGAGAGGACGGCCCCACACGAGTCCAAGAAAGAGAGCGTTGTTGAGGATCCCTCGTGCGGGTCGAGGGCCTTGGTCCGGAATGGTCGATGGTCGCCAGGCGGTAACATGCATACATGAAGGCCGCCTCGATCATCGCCAACGACGAGCTTGCGGCCGGTAGCAGACACACATGCGGCCACGATTTCAGGAGGTGACGTATCACGATCTTCCAGTGTTTCTGAGGCCTTCTTAATACGGCAGTCCGAATCTGTCGCCGTGGCTTGCGCTGCTGCAAATTCGGCGTCGTCGCCGCCGAGCAGCAACGCAGCCTCGACTTGCGACTTTAACCGACCATTCTTTGCATTCCAGACACAGACACGTTGCGTCGATACGACGACGAACACACACATGTGGGGGTCATAGTGTGCGAGAATCAGCGGTTCCTTTATGACATTCAGCTTACAAGGGTACGCCTTGATACAGTCTGTCGAGACCATGAGTGTTGCTGGTGGGTTGACAACGACGCCGTCGCTATCCACTCCGACATTTGTCAGTATAATGAGAGATCTTCCTGCTCTGGAAGCCGCTGGGGCGTCCGCCGCAAGCGTGACTACTGGGAAATGGGCGCAGCATATGTTTGGCGTGCTGCTTGTCACGAACTGCTGGTGAATGTCCAAATTTGGCAAGTTCCAGACAACAACGTGACCGCTCACATCAGCGGTCACGAGATGTGACTCCATTCGCACCTCGACCATGTCGGCAATGTGTGCTTGATGCCGATGCAACGACTTGTGGATCTGACGGCGAAAACCCGCGGCGAGAGACTCCATGAACTTCCACACGAGGACGCTCGTAGGGCCCATTGAAGCATCCTTTGAATTAAGGCGACCTGTGGAGAACAGTAAGCCGTGGTCATGGGAGAAAACCAGCTTTCCGGGACCTGTCGCGTGGGCGCTCAGCTGAATCAGAGGTTCGAGTTCCTTGCGGCTTTTAATACCGAAAGACCCCGAGGAACATCCTTGCGTGACGGTGGACTTCTCCGCCGCAACCGCCGATTGCTGTTGGTGTTGTCCTCTGGATGTTGCCTGCGGCTGTTGTAAGTCAATGTCTGCGTTGGGAGCAGGCTCCATCTGGTGAATCCGGTCATTTGAATTCCAAACACTGATGTATCCATCAGCTGAGCCTGTGACGAGCAAATTCTTTGCGTCGTCTCGGCGTTCGACTTCGATGATACTGGTGATTCCGAATGTGTGCAAGCGCGATGCTCGGATCTGCCGCAGCGCCGTTGGCTCGCCGTGCCTTTCGAATCCAACAAGCTCCCATTCGAAGACTAGTCCAGATACCTCACCACCCGAGAATAAGATTCCCTCTCTCGAGGCAAAGACAGTGCTCTGCGGCGACGGAGTCTCCGTTCGATGAACAAGGACGGGGAGCAGCGTGCCTTCGCGCCGAGTGTACTTGCCGTCGATACTCGTCCGAGGGCCAATCTGCAGCGTGCAGCCTGTGGGTAGTGACCAGAGTGTCAGATAATGCGCATCCATGCGAACAGACGAGGCTGTGACCACGTTCTTTGTGCAGGGAATGCTCGTTGCGGTCAGGACATTGTGCGCACGGTATGCCGAGTGGTGGCGCAGTGTCGCGCAGATACGGGGTGGCATGTCCGGAGTGATGATGTGCACAAGCTCGGAGCCGTTGACACCGCGCGGGATGGCTAGCACTCGATGGATTGGGAACGGCATGTATTCGAGTTTCCGTAGACCGTGCGGACAGTCCTCATTCATGATTCCGTCATCGACAGGTTGGTAGCGACGAATTCTATGCACCGCACTTTGCAGAGGTTCAGTACCATTGTCGCTCTCTTCGACCGTCTCCGCATCGCCGCTGGGCGCGGCTAGAGACACGTCTAAGTCCATGACGAACGTCGCAAAGTCGTCCCACGTCAATGCGCCGTCACCACGCAAATCCATTTGTCCGAACATATCGAGAGCCGCTGCCGCCCATTCCATCTCTTCTTGCGCGTCATGCGGCGCCCGGCTGGCAACAAACCGATTCAGGAGCACAAGAAAATCCTGGGCCTGCAGAGCTCCGATGTCGTCTGCCCGGGCCCGACATCTTATTGGCGACGCTCGTTGCGACGACGTTTGCGCTATTGCTTTCCACTGCGCCCGTAACTCCTCAATAGAAATATTGGCAATCAGATCAGACAGCTGTTGTGATGCCGATATGCGCGTCATATTAAAGATCTCGTTGAAACTTCTGGCGATCGGCGGCGGTGCGATCTCCTCATCGCGCGCTAGGATCCCTCGACTGACGCATTCTGACGTGGGTTCAATACTCGCTCAACATATCTGCTATGATAGGATTTCGGATACTGCAGACTCCACGGGTAAATACTCCGGGTGTGTTTAGAAGTTTTAGGCCCGCGACGTCGAGCGCCCAAGGCATCGCGAGCAGAGGGACGTCGGAGTCGGCAAACTAAACAAAAAACAGAAACACGTGTCTTCGGGTACTACTTGGTGGGCGTTGGAGCACCGACACTAAGGCAAGGACTTTTTTACCGACATCTCTTCCATCGACGAGGCGACAACGACGGAGCGGAGGCTCCACCAGGCTCCACCAGCTGAATGCGAAGTACGTGATGGAGGTCTGCACTATCGAATCGGGGAAGAAAGAACGCGTAACAGCACCTCCCCATTGGCCTCGCGACCGACTGCCTCATTTTCATCATGAACTTCTTCTCCATCAAGTACTAGGCGAACGGCTCGGCGGAGACCAAGCTCTTCTTCACCTGCCTCGACCGCGACTCTTACACGGAATTTACCATCTGCGCTGGGCATCAAGACGAATGTCCGGCGCGAGATCTCCTCCGCTGCAGCATTGGAGGCTGGCGAGGATGCAGATCAGTCCCCGTCGCCTCTCAGCACCGTCAAGGAGATTGCTCGTGAAGGCCTAGGCTAAGGCCGACACTGCCGAGGCCACCAGGCATAAGTACACCGTCACTGTAGCCGGCCAGGTCAGCGCCCGCTGCTTCGAGTCCGCATGAACAACGTCGACGCACAAGCAAGTCAAGACGTCGGAAGCTCAATTTTTAAGCCTTATTTTTCGCCGGCAACGACTGCGACTTCTTCCTAAATTGGGGCGACGACCTTGCGCTCCCCCCCGCTCCTGTATCTAAGGACGATTGCGTCAGCTGGCTGTTGCCCGAGCTGATGGATGCCGACAAGCCGAGCCCGAAAATCGGGGGTCTCGAGGCCCTTCTGCCTCGTCATCGTGGCGGTTCCGCTGGGTGCGCCGACTTCGCCATCGAGGTTCTCCCCAAAGACATCTGCCCCGGTAGCTTCCTGCTCGGCGCCATCAACTTTCTTGCGTCGAAGATGCTCGAGTGCTTTTGTCGAACATGACAGTCCACGACAATACCAGCATCAGTACCCTCCGCAACTACCTCGACCCCGAGCAGGCCCTTCTCATTCCCGGCGTCGTCGTCATGGTTTGCTACCATGGGGCCATGTTGGTCGACCGCGCGAGCTTAGGCAACATGATCGATGAGCTCTTCCACATCCATGATATCGCACCACACCGGCGAGGCGGCTCCCTTTGGCCAGCGATTGAAGCCGCAAAAGCGACCATCATCATATACTATGAGGACCGCGCGGCTTGGCAAGATGCGGCGAGTCGGGCGAAAGCTACGCTCCTGCTGGATCGCCACCTTCGACCGCTACACAACACGACACTCCGAGACTAGAGCAACCTCCTCTGCGGCAAGTTTCAGACAGACAATTTGCGGCACCGCCTGGCACAGTCGACTTAGCCCGCTCGAGAGCCGCGGCGCTCCCCTCGGCGTAATCCCTCGTCGGAGTCGAACCTCTGTCCGAGCCCTCGCGAGCCGTAGTCTTTAAGGAGCCGTCGATTGATCTGGTCTCGGTAGAGCTCTGGAGGAGTTGCGGCCGCCTGACAAGAGAGCCGCTCTAGGAGCCGCCGGGCCTGGGCGATCTGGGGTCGGGGCTCCCGCCGCCCCAGCAGCTCCCAACAGTCATGGTCGTCGTCGGAGAGGCGACTGTGCCCCTGCGTGGGCCGAGAGTGGGTCGGCGACTGGTCCATCCTGGCGGGTGCCCGGTCTCCGCCCGAAGCCCGGGTTATTGGCCGGCCCCGGATTCGCGTAACTTTCGTCATTGAGAAGGGCGCGGCCAGGTGACGTTGACACCCACATTGGTGAGCACAGTCAGTAGTATTATTGTGCTACTGGGGACCTGCGTTTGCAATCTTCTGGATTCGAATGCATTGACAAGGGAAACGGACGAGCGCCGTGGGCGCCGTATTTGTGCGCGTAGTGTCTTGGGTCTTTCGCGTGCGCGTCCGCATCTTTCCGAGGCGGCGTCAGTTGCCGAGTGTGCAACGAGGGATTTCAAAATTGCAAAGTTAAAACCGGAAACGAAAATAGTCACGATTGCAAGACTTCCATTGGGCGCCGAAATTCTCTTTTGACGCCCAGCTTTGCGTCTACACTCCGACTTCGCATTGCACCATTCTATCCTTATAATTAGTGAAGAGAGTCCATCCGGCGGCGGCTGATTCTAGTCGCTTGAATGACACGTGGTTCCAAGCATGGAGCTTAGTCTCCTTTGTTGGGCGTAGCTTTTGGATCCACCACTCAAAACACACATTGTGAAAGAGGGGACAATGGAGGGGAGAAAAAACAGACAAGGCAAGAACGTAAGAAGACGAGAGGGAAGAAGCGAGTATAAGCCACACGGGTAACTCCAGCTCGACGATATCGAAGCAAAAACCAGTGTCGCGGCGTCGAACCAGAGCAGCGTCGTGACATTGGCCACATTTGGCACCAGCATCACATCGGTATCATAGGCCAATCAAGCAGGAAAACAGTTTGATAGTCTTTGGCTATGATGCTACCACAGTCGAAGTACATTCGGTGTCTTTGACGTCGACATTGGTGAAAACACTCATAGCAGGCACCGTAATCACTCCTGTAGGCCCAAAATGTTGGGGGCTTAGCGCGACGACAGCTATATTTCGGAGGACAAAAGCGTGCCACAACAGCGAGCGACTAACTAAACTAACTAACTTCAGACCTCTCCCGAGCATGGGAGCCAGGCCGGACCGACAGGAGCCAGCCCGGAATCACGGGCCTGTAGACGAGGAGCGCCGAAAGGTCGGTCGGCGGAGAGTGACCATCAAGCTTGTCGCCATGCGACGAGGAGACCGCGATGTGACTGACAACCAACTCGTCGATAACCTTCCGTATTCGCCCCCCGGCCATACCCCGTCCCACTGCGAACGTTCCGGCTGCCAACCGGCCCGCCCGGGAGGCGAATAGGTGCCAACCTACGCCGGGAGCGAGCGACATAAATCTGAAACATCCCTCCTACCTCACAAAACCACACACATCCTTCATGCACCGCACACCCCCCTCTTAGCAGTCGACCTTTAAAGACATTAATCTGAAAGTGAGCCGTGTAGAAAAGTTGCCCAGTTTGAGTGTAGGTGATAGTCGCCCTCCAGTCGAAATCTGAATCAGAGCCGGCTGCGTTTAGAGGCCAAGTTGGCAAACCTGGCTGTCTCGTCTTCATTTTGGAGTGTACAAAAAAGAGCTCCTGATGCGCGGCGCCTCGAGTAAAGCACGGAGATCGATGGAAATCGTGGCCCGCATGTCAAGGTTCAGGGGACGTTCGAGGATGGCAAGTATCTAGTCAAGCCTTGATGCGACCATCCCCTTCCATAGCAAACTTGCCGTACATGCGAGCAGCGTGCTTCGAAGCAGCAAAATTACCGCATCGGTGACGAGTCAAAAGCATCTCCACCAAACGCACGACCTGCTTTTTGGAGAGTTTGGTCTTGAAATCGAGATAGTCATGGTACTGATCAGCGAGGCGATCGATTATCGTGGTGGCGTCATCATCGACGGCGATGTCGCCAAGGAGCATGTCCACGCGAAGTAGCTCGGTCGAGCTGCGCTCTCTGTACTGCAATCCAAGAAGTAACGGAGAATAGCAGATTCCGATACAAACGGGTTCCCAGGAGGCGTCAATCTCGTTTTGGGGTGGTTCAGTCGGCGGCGGAGCCGAAACGTTGGAGTGCTCTTCGACGGCGCGCTGCGCGTCTTTCTGAGAGGTGGTGTGAATGTTAAATGACTGGAAGCTGTCCGGCGACGGCCGCAATGACAGACTGGTTCCCTTTGACACTCCCTCTTGGGTCGACGGCAGCGGCGCATGACCCGGCTTGGTCTGCACCACAACCTGCTCACATTCGCCAAGCGGCCACCATGGCTCCATGGGTTCCTCGTTGACAACAAAATTCTTGCCCGTCTTCATCTCGTCGTTAAAGTCAAACACTCCCCACCTACATGAAGAGGGTGCCTCGTACATACAGGGCTCTTTCACAACCAAACATGTGCGAACTAACCAAAAGTTTGCTTCCGGGTCGAGGCGGGCACTGGCCATGTCGTCGCGCTGCTGGAGATAGCCGCCAGCAAAGGGGGAGAACGTGATCTCGCTGCTCGTCTCTATGACGGGTTCGGTCTGGCTGTACAAGCTGAACGTACACAGTGAACAGTCGCGGAGGCGGAGCTGTTTGGCAGCAACGTGGAAGGTGCAGTCTTTGCAGTTGCGCACGAAGACAGACTCCGAGCAGGCCCCGATAAAGATGCGGCACGAGACGCAATCGTCGATCTGGATCTGGTCGGTGTGATCCGCGAGAACAACCTGGCATTCCGCGAGGTCGGCCACATCGAAGGGTTGGCCTGCGATCGACCCAGGCTCCTTGGCGAGCCGTTCGCCGCTCCTCTTTTGGAAGGTGTACTGCGTCTTAAACTCGTACTGGCGATAAGCCTTGCGGGTCGTGAAGACCGTCCCATCGGTGGCGACGAACTGGGGCATGGGCCAGTTGACCGCACGTGGTCTAGAGCTTTAGTTTTCAAGGGAGTTTTTTCCACGTCATAACCACGTCATGTCATCTTTCTGAAAGATTTTGGGACGCGACGTCGCTCAAACACGTGGCCAATAGTGAACCCGTGCGGAGAGAGAGTGCTCGGCACAAAGACAGACTCTCTCCGCCTAGTCGCGATATCGGAATCGACATCTGCGCGCGCGAACGATGAGGTACTATCCCCAGTACTCGTGGCTCGTCAGCGTGCCGATGCTCGTCGTGCCGCCCACGCTCTACGTCTGGGCGACCGTTCAGGCCAGCCGGGCCTTTCCGAAAGGCCTGGCGTTCGACGTCAAGAACTTGATGCGCGTCTACAACGTCGCGCAGATCTTGTTGTGCACCTACATGACGATCGGTCTTTGGCCCGTCCTTGGTTTTCCGAACGTCTTTGGTGTCAACTCGGTGTTCACGCCGAGGGGGGAGTGGTTTGTTTTCGTCCACTATCTCAGCAAGTACATGGACTGGCTAGACACCTTTTTCATCATCAGCAAAGGAAACGCGAGGAAACAACTTAGCTTTCTCCACGTCTACCATCACGCGACCATCGGTATCTGCTGGGGTATCGTGAGCCACTTGGGCCAGGGTAACGGGACTATTCGGTACGGGGCCCTCATCAACTCCGTCACCCACGTTCTCATGTACTCGCACTACCTTTGGACGAGCTTCGGCTTCAGCAACCCTTTCAAAAAGCTCCTCACGACGTGGCAAATCTTCCAGTTCTACACGTGCTTCTTTCATTCGACCGTAGTTATAACGAACATGTTCGTCGTTGAGCGCCAGATTGATCGGCGACTGGCCTGGGTCCAGCTCTGCTACCACACCACAATGATCTACTTGTTTACGTGGAAGCTCTACTGGGTCCCCGAGCTTTACATCAAGCACTCCTCGGCGACGAAGGAGGCCGCGTCAAAACCGAAGAAGACAAATTAAAGCACGCCACCACCACCACTACCACCACTACTACCATCATCATCGTCATCATCACTGAGCCGTGGGGCGGCACGAAAGGGTGCAACCTCGCAGCGCGCGCGCGTGTATTCCTCTCCTTCTCGGACTTCGCGTCCGTTCATTCAGGAAGCAACCGAATCTCCCGTTCCTCGAGAGCAGGAGCGCATGATGGGCCACTCGCGGGAAAAGAGGATAGGGCGCCATAAAATATAATCAAGAAGACTATGTAAGAACTCTCGCACGATGGGCCACTCGCGGGAAAAGAGGATAGGGCGCCATAAAATATAATCAAGAAGACTATGTAAGAACTCTCTTGATAACGTCCGCGCGGCGCGGCGCGAAGGCTGCCCGTGCAGCGTTGCTTTCGACTGTCTCCTTATTAAGCAGGACGAGGGCTGGGAGGGAGTTGCTAGAAAAAAAAGTAGTTACTTCAATCAATCAATCTCTTTCGTGTTTTTTTTCTCTTGATGCTCGGCGAGCCCCAAAATGGGCGTTTTTTTTGATGCACAAAAAATTAACCTACAATCGAAGTGACGTATTCATTTTTTAAAAGTACCCCAGTAACTAGTGGTAGGGATGTATCAAAACATGTGTGTCAGTTTTCTTTCGGGCGCGACGGTCGCTCGAAGTCACAACCGTCTCAACTCTGAGTTTGTCGTAGCCAAACAATGCACGCTACTGTGTTCGTAGACATGCACGTTGGGCGTGATGAAGCAGAGGAGGAAGAATCTACAAGACGAGCTTCAGCGAAGCATACTGCTACAAAGGTCGTCCCTAAATATCGACTTTCAGTGCGGCAAAATGCAGCCAAGGTCCTGTCAGACTTGAATCTGTTTCGAGGCGAGGCGAAGAGCAAGCCGGCACTCGACATTGCGTTGACGTGCTTCTATGCGGCGACCAGAGTCCGGACCGTGTCCTAAAGAATTTTCGTGAAACGGTCGACCATAGGCGGCGACGCTCGTGATCTACACCGTTGTGGTCGTGTTGTCGTTCGCCCACCGCGAATCAGTCGAGAAGTGGCGGCTCGAAGCGCAGTCAAAATCAGAAGTGCCTTCCATCGCCATCACGATCGAGACAGCATGCAACAAGCCGTGGGCGTGCTACGAAAACTGGGGTAGCGACGACGCAGAGTTCGTGACAGCGACCCACGCCTACTCGACGCCGACGGCCAAGTGCCCCGGCGCGTACGCGGCAAACATCTCGACGAAGTACGCGGTGGCCGAGTTGTCGCAGCGCGTGTGCTACTCGAGTGTCTACGACGACGGCCTCGACGTCAGAATTCCCTTTAACGCCCACGCGAACTACGGACCGGGCGATTCGATGCGCGTCGTTGTAACGTCGCCCGACTCGGACATGTATATTTCGATCGACCTCGAGCCCTCGCAGCGCAAGACCATATTTATCGGCCAAGAGCTCAAAGAACGACGAGACAGCGGCCTCAAGAACGACCTCCTCGCCTTCTTCGGCATCGGAGACGACGAGGACTTCGAAATCGACAAACGCACGGCCAGACCCTATCAGAGCGACCTTTTTTATGATGGCAAGAACGAAAACGCCACCGCACTTTTACGGATCCGCGCGTCGCAGTTCGCCAACGTCGCAACTGTCGGCAGGGAGGGCTCCGTGGTCGACCTATTTGCCAAGGTCGGCGGGATGCACTCGCTCGCCTGGCTCGCAGTAATCCGCCTCCGCGCTTTTTGCACGGCGCCCCACAATTTCCTGGGTGTCGTCATGGACTGCTTCGGCGACGGCCGCTAACTGTCGCCATCCTTCTGCTATATATACGCGCCGAGCGGGCGGGCAACATATCAAGAGGGTCGATGCTGATCGACGACGTCCGTCACGAGAAAAGATACGATCGCGAGCTCGCAGAAAGGCGCGCGCGTCGACAGCCGCCCCCCCCCTGTAACGCAGGGGGGGGTTCGTAAGTGAGAAGGCGGGGCCAACGCGCCTTCTATACAGTACTAGAGGCGGCGGCGCGAGCGCGAATCATTAAAATTTGTTCTATCTCGTGCGAGAGGTGCGCGCGTGCTCGCGCGCGCGCACAGGCTGCTGCTGCTGCTGCTGCTGCTGTTAGTAGGCAGAGGCATAAGGTAGGTACGTCAGCCGGTTGGTCGGTCAGTCCACGGGAAAAAAAAACAGAGCAAGGACAGTTGGAGGAATGCCCAGACAAGCCCAAACACTAACTCTTCAATACGACGGTGGTGGCGGGGAGTCGACGGTGTATTCGATCTCGCTCGCATAGGAGTACGAGTAGGAGTAGGAGTCGGAGGTGAAGGTGGAGAGGTACTCCAAGGCGTACGAGTAGGAATAACTGGTGGTGGTCGTCACGGAGGACACGGCGACGGCGACGATGGCGGATTCGTCATCTGGGTCGTCGTCGTCGTCGTCGTCTTTGTTGACCCAGCCAAAGCCAAAGTGCGTGTCGCGCCAGGACTTGGCGATGAGGTGGAATACGTCAAACCAAAGGATCAAGAAGATGATGATAGCAAGCAAGAGCACGCAGAGGATTGCGATGAGGTAGTTTCTATAATTGGTTCGGCTGCTAAGGAGGGATTTCGTCTGCGACGTCCTTCTCCGTGACGCGGGGTCGTCGGCTGCCTTCGAGGAGGACGAGCGCTTGCCCCCCCGGGATTTGCGGGCGCGGCCCTCCTCGATCGGCGTAGCGGGGACTGCGTCCGATTCTTTCAACAAGTGCATCGCCTCCTCGATCTCTTCGGGGCTGCAGTCTTTGGTTTTGAGGAACTCGACTCGCTTTTCGAGGGGTGCCGAGGCGACGCGGGGGTGCGTGAGGAACTTGTAGGCCCGCCGGACGTTTGGGTTCTCCGGCGCCCCAAGGAGGGGATCGGTGTCTTTGGCGTCGCCATCGGCCGCAGCAAACGATGACATGACGGTGTGCGTCCGCGAAATTCTTGCCACAGCGTGGTGGTGGTCGAGGTCGAGGTCCGTTGGATACTTCCTTTTCCAGTCTCGGAAGAACGACCGACGATGCTGTGCGCGTGTTACGGCGCATCAGAGGAAGACGGTCAGTTCCAGACCCCCATAAAGGCGGGATGGGTGCGGTCGCGGCTCGTGGGGACGTTCGCCGTGGAGCGACGGCGGTGGTTCGTACTGCGGGTATTCGAGCGCGGGGCGAGCTTGTCGTACTACGCCGACGACGGCGGGCGGCGGCTCCTCGGGAGTTTGCCGTTGGCGTCGCTGGATGCGATCGGGGACGTCGCGTTGATGGTGCGGCTGTGCACGCGGTGCCACCCGCGCGAGGTCGTCATGACGTTGCGGTTCGAGGCCCTCGAAGAGAAAATCGACTGGTGGCGTCGGATTCGCGAGGCTACGCGGCGCGACGTCGAGCCGGCGTCGCCGCGGAAGCGGAGCTCGTCGACCACGGCTCTCGGGGACGGCGACTCGGACGAGTCGCCGGTGAATCGCCGCGATCGACGCAACTCCGAGACTGTCGCCGTCGAGCGAGGCGTCGTCTGGGAGTCGCACGGCATGTGCGTCGTCGAGGATGCCGAGGGTCGCGTCAGCATCGAACCGCGGCTCGTGTACCAGGCCAAGGTCGCCTACAGCCGCATCGTGCGGGCCTACATCCGGCCGCCGCGCGCGGACTACGAGCTCGCGGCCCTCGGGCCGCGCGCGTTCGTCTTCGGCGACCGGTCCTACGCTCGCCGCGACAAGGAAATCCGGAACGCGCGTGGCCGCCTCGTGAGGTATTCGGTGTGGCGCGAAGTCTCCAAATCAAGAACCCAGAGCAAACACTTCGCGAGGCCCGACGAGCGCAAGGAGCCCGAGCCGCCGTCGGGCGACGACGAAAACGACGAGCGCGCGCCGCGCGCGACGATCGTCTACGCCCACGGGAACGCGTCGTCGCGCGTCGAGGGCCTCTCGCAGCTGTCGCTCGCCTTGAGCCTCGGTCGCGGCGTCCAGTTCGTGGCCCTCGACTGCTGCGGCAGCGGCTTGAGCGAGGGCGAGTTCGTGTCGCTCGGCCTCAAGGAACAGGACGACGTGGTCGCCGTCCTCGACGCCGAGCGCGCGGCCCTCGGAAAGGTCGCGCTCTGGGGCCGCAGCATGGGTGCCGTCACGACCCTCCTCGTGTCGGCAACGCGGGACCCAGACGTCGCCGCCGTCGTCTGCGACTCGGCGTACGCGAGCCTCCGCGACCTCTCGCTCGACGTCGCGCGTCGCGGCGCCGCGAGTCTCCCAACCTTCGTCGCGAGGTCCGCGCTCCGCTGGATCCGCGATTCGGTCCTCCGTCGCGCCGACTTCGACATATTCGACGTCGACGCCCTCAAGCACGCCCCCGAGTGCGCCGCGCCCGCCTTTTTCATCTGCGCCGCCGACGACAACTTCGTCGAAGCATCCCACACCGCGCGCCTCCACGACGCCCTCGGCTCGGACGTCAAGGAGCTCTGCGTCTGCCCGGGCTCCCACAACTCCACCAGACCCACAGAGGCCTTCGACCGCGTCGAGGCCTTCCTCCGCAACGCCCTCGGCCTCCCCGACGACCGCCCCTTCGCCTCCACCCTCGACAAAGACCTCGAGGGACTTCTCCCGGAATCGAGGCAAGACCGACCTAACTTTGCCGCGCTCTCGCCGTGGATCATCGAAAACCTGCGCGCCAAACGACGCGACGCCCTCGCAAATGCCGACGCCCCGCCCGCGCCCCGCTGGCTCGAGCAAGATCGCGTCGATCTCGTCGTTGACCACATGTGCGATTTTTTTATCCTTCTCGCTCTCAGAGCCCCCGCAGGCAAGCCACCACTCTCGCCGCCGCCGAGGAGATCGCGCGCTTCGTGTAACATATTACCTCACCCCTACTATCAAGTGCTCCTCGACCGTGCCGCAACACGTCCACGACCTCCGCTGCTGCTGGTGGTGGTGGTGGTGGTGGTGGTGGTGGTGGTGGTGGTTAACCTGGTACTTCCCAGCAGGCGACGCCTTTCGCCGCTCCTTTCTTCGCCGCTAGCGCACTCCATCCATCCACCCATCCACCCACGATCCTCCGCACTATACTCGTGGTATACACTTCCCTCGTGCAAGGGCCGCGCTGTTTTGCAATATCAAAACACACATGGCCACCTTTGTTCGTGTCCAAAACCAATACCGTTCTCGGCGGCGCGCGCGTTGGGTGTTGCGCGTCTTGTAGGCGCCCGCATCGGACTCGCACTCAGCAGCGCCATCACACTCAGTGGCGACGCCAAACAAGCAAACCACGGGGAGGCGCTGACCATGCACGGGAAGTCATGAGAATGAGCCGAATGCACACGACTCATGTAAGGCCTAAGGTTATTGCAGGCTGCTGCTGCTCTCGAGCCGTCGTCCTGAGCTCGAGGCCGGCCTTCAGCGTATTGAGCACAGTTTGTCAGAGCGCAGCCTGGGGTGAAAATCGATGTGTGCCAAGGGCAATTCATTCTAAATGAGAGAACTAACTAACTAACTCACCAACTCGAGGTCGCTCCTGTAGGCTGCACGGATCTCGTAGTTTCGTCCCGCGGGAGCCGGTCGGCGCGCACCTACTCGAAGAACACGAGATGGCTGTTGACAGCATTCGCGTACGTCTGCCTCGATGCCGCGGGCACCTATCGGCCGGTGGGTGCCCCGATGAGGATATCGAGATGACCGTTGACACTATTACAGCGCACATCCCTTCATCCCACGGGCACCCGCTAACTCTCAGCTTGAGGGCCTCGTGGCCGTCACCGCCGACAACTTCCAATGAACATGTCTTTTTGGAGAAATCGCCTCGCGCGCACCCGTTGATGGAGCACAACCACTTAAAACAGCGAGCTGGGAATTGTTTGCTGCCAGACAAAACATCCGTGCGGTCTCCACGGACAGCCGTTATCGCGAGTCATCGCGAGAATCTCGAGGGGCAACTTGTCATGGCTGCGAACGAGAGCGTCGTATCGGAGTTCCGCTGGCACACATAGATTGACACGCCGCGATATACGAGCCTCGAGGCGGCTTGATTGACCCGCAAATGTCCATTCAGTCCGCGGATGCGCTTTGGCTCGCCCTAATACGAGAATCTCGACGTGATTTTCTTTAGATGCAAACGCGTTCGTCTGTTCGGTCCACGCATCCCCACTCATGGGAATCCATTGTGGCCGCGTGTTCGCACGTGGTGGCCGTTTGTTGATAAACGTCTTTTCCTTTCACGTATGCGTGTTGGCGTGCGCCCACTCGAGGACATCGAGATGGCCGCCTGCGAAGGAAGCTCTCGGACGGAACTCGCCGTTCGCAGTACGGCCGCGTCCGCTTAGATTCCGGAAGTTCGCACCTCCGGTTCGCCAGCGCCTGAGGCTGTCAGCATCTGTGGCCCGTCTGCGTTTCTGGTCCGTCTTCGTCTGAAGCTGTCGGAGTCTGCACAGAATTCGCTGACGAAAATCTGAGTTAGACGCGCCACAAACTCCCATCTCAAGGAGAAAGTCCCTGGAGTCCGTAGGTATTGATTGCAAAGGTCATTGCGAGCGTCGGCCTGCATTCTGCGATGTTGTCCTGCGATATGGCTGGATTCAGGCCTAATTCACCTCTTGGGGTCACCCTCCAATGTTCTCGCACGACGTCGGCAGGGTCGTCCATGTCCGCGCTCCGTCGGTACTGCAAACACATACATGCCACGCTCAGGTCGCATCTGCGCTGAGTTCCGCGGGCGCAGACACGCAACGGTGTGAGCGGAGACTGCGCAAGGCCTGTGCGCAGACACCGCGCTTGTTCGTGAGCTTCCTTGCTGCCAACGACAGCGTTGAAGCGTGTTTATACGTTCCGCGATCACAATCTTGAATCATTGTCAGTCACTTGTTGCCACTATAAACACATCGAGCTATGGTTGGCCATCGAGGTGTCGAACACGCAAAACTGCAGATGGCCGTGTTGATTGAGGATCCAGTCGACCCAGTTGATGATGCCGAACTCGATACCTCCTCGGGGTTACCTGCTCTGTGATTTCTGAACTAGTGCGTGAGAGCGGCATCCGAGATGCTGTCGAGCGCAGGCCGTAGAACCATTTCTCGTCTGCTTTCACTAGTTTTAACAAGAGCATCTTGTCTCCATCCAGATGGGCATCGTCGTTTCGATGTCCCGGAGCATCGAAGAGGAGCTGAGTCAGCACATGAAGTCTAACGGCCGTCAGTGATTCCGTTGATGCTTCTTCGACGACGCAATAATGAAGTCCGCGGCCGCGAATCTCGAAAGCGACATCGTAGAGGCGAAGCGCCTGCTTGGGATGTCCCGTCGCGCACCTGTCCAATCGCTCCTCATCGCGTGCGCCTGTGCCGCTAGCTGTCATGACTCGTTCGTTCGTAGGTTCATCGAGGAGATGACCGCCAAAGAAGTTGATTTGCTCACTGCACCAGATGAGTCGGCGACTCCTTCGCCACCCGCGGGAACGGTCGCCCCGAGCACCACTGGTCCGGAGCCGAGGACTGCTTCTGCTTGGACGAGCGCGCCGAGGAAAGCTGTTACCCACGACTTTGCTCCGGAGTCCTCAGCGACAGCATCAGCGCAGACGAGCAAGCCAAGGACCGCTGTTGTTACCCACGACCCTGCACCGGAGTCCTTGGTGACTGCATCTGCGCTGACGAACAAACCAATGAAACCTGGTACCCCCGATCCGGAGTCCTTGGAAACTGCACCTGTGCCGACGAGCGAGCCAACGCAAGATGGTACTCTCTCGGCGACTGCATCGGCGCCGGCGAGCGAGCCAACGAAACCTGGTACCCCCGACCCGGAGTCTTTGGCATCGGTACCCCCGGTCGAGCGTGGCACTCGCGAGGGGGCTCCGTCACCCCCAACCGAAACCACCGACGTGTTCCTGCCGCCGCGCATCGAGCACGGCGAGGTGCCGGTTGCCGTGCCGCAGCGCGTGGAAGGCGCGCAACAAGCCGAGACACCTCGCGAGGTGTGGTCTCCAATCACCAGTTTTTCGTGGGATCAGGGAAGTTTCGAGACACCTTGGGTCAACGTGGTGGTGAATATGGCCGGCGTCAGCGAAGAGAAGGTCTGGTGCAAGTTCGACGTGGATATGTTTGACCTCAAGATTAAAACGAGCGCCGGAAACTTTCGACTGTTCCGCAATGCCCTTGATCAAGATATCATTCCAGCGAAGTCTCGTGTCGTCGTGAAGACCGGCCGCGTGACCGTCAAGCTTCGCAAGGCGCCGAGCGACGTCGAGCCGGAGCCCGGCAAGCCGACAAGTTATGAAGCGTGGAATACCCTGGGCAAGAAGGGTGGCCGTCGCGAGCGCGAACTCGAGAAGGCTCCGCGCGTTGAGGACTCGGAGTACTACGAGATCGCGCGTCTCATGTACGAGGAGGGAAACGACGCGATCCGTCGCCAGATTGGTGAGGCCTACGAGAGAAACAAGCGAAGGGAGATGGAGGAAGGCCCCGAGCCTCTCAAAGCGATCCTCGAAGCAACGTCCTCGTCCGTGCCGCCCTATCCATCTTACTTTCCGCAGTCTGCTGCCCGCGCGTCTTCTTCGAGGTGAACGGCGATTTGCTTATACGACGACGACGGGCGGTCGTGCGCCACACGAGGTGGGTGGCGAAGATCGCAGCGCAGTATACGTTTGAAAAGGCGACTATGTACGTGCTACGAAGGGAGGCCACATACTACTACTACGGGAGAAGGGGATAGGCGAATCTTTTTTGTCGGTATTTTATTCCGAGAGCCGGGGTCGGTCACAACGAAAGAACTCACATTAGAGGTCAGCTTTGGCGTTCGCGTACTTGAGAATGTCGGCAGAGTCGAAGGAGTCGTAAACGTTGACGAGGTCCTCGTCGTCGTCCATGTCGCGTACATCGGTCCCGTAATCCGTAAAGAGGATTTCCTCGAGGATTTCCGCGGCGAGGCCTGAACCGAAAGCCCCTGGCTCGAGGGTCATGCCCATCTCGGAGAGATACCTCTCGGCATCCAAGGCGGCCGCAGCGCCCGAGCCGGCGGAGGTGATCGCCTGGCGATAGACGGGGTCGGCGACGTCGCCGGCGGCGAAGACGCCCGGCGTCGAGAGTTCGGTGGCGAACCTGCCGCCTTTGAGTTGCAGGTAGCCCGAGTCGTCGCGGTCGAGCTGGTCTCCGAAAAGATCGGTGTTGGGGTCGTGGCCGATGGCGACGAAGGCGCCGGAAACGTCGAGGCCCGGCGCGGGTTCGCCCGTCGCGACGTCGAGGAGGTCGAGTCGTCTCAAGACTGGGACTAGCTCGAGGCCGTCGTCGGTGTGGCGCTCGATTTGGTCCCCCTTGAATGATTTGACGGTGGCGTTCCACCTGACGGTAATGAGAGGATGATTCAAGACGCGGTCGGCCATGGCGCGCGAGGCGCGGAACTTGTCGCGGCGATGGACTACCGTGACAGACTTGGACGTTCGCGCCAAGACGAGCGCGTCCTCCATCGCGGCATCCCCGCCGCCGATCACGGCGACGTCCTTGCCTCGCATCACAAAGCCGTCGCAGGTCGCGCAGGACGAGACGCCGCCGCCGCGAAACTCGGCTTCGCCGTCGACACCGAGCCAACGCGCGTTCGCGCCCGTCGCGATAACCACCGCGTGCGTCGAGATGTTGAGACCCGAGGAGGTCTCGAGGATGAAGGGTCGCGACCGGAGGTCGGCCCGCGTCACGCGGTAAGGATAAAACGCGGCCCCGACCTCGGCGGCGTGCTGCTGCATCTTCTCGACCAGTCCAGGCCCCGTCGCGTTAACCCCCGGAAAGTTCTCCACGTTCACGCCCTTACCGAGGAGCTGCCCGCCGCCCGGGGGCGCAACGACGATCGGGGACAGACCAGCGCGCGCGGCGTAGATGGCCGCCGACAGCCCGGCGGGACCGCCACCGAGGATGACGACCCGTTCGGCGTACTCGCCCCACACTCGACGCGGAGAGTATTCCGGGAGTCCTTCGTCTTCTTCTTCTTCTTCCTCCTCGCTCTCGGAGGAGAACTCCCGCGCCGCCTCCACGGCAACAGTCGCGACCTCGTCCTCCCGCCTCGCGAGCTCTTCCAGGAGCTCGGCCGTCGACGCGGAGGCCAGCGATGATCGTTCCCGAGACGACGGCGGCGTCTTGGTCTTCGACGACGACGATGACGACGAAGACGACGACGCGGGGGGTGCATCGGCGACGTAGCGCGGGCCCAGCTCGGGCGCCGTGCCAAATTTCGCCTTGAGCTTCTTGACGAGTTCGCGGGCCGCGCCCCCAGCGCAGGCGCCGCCGGCGCCACTCATCGAGGCACACTTCTCGTGGATCTTGCGCACGTCGGCCGCGGGCTTCTTAGCGTCCGCGGTCTCGTAAAACCCCAAAAGACTCTCGAGGCTCAGGGCGACGTTGTTGCGCGAGGCCTCGGCAACGATCGACGCCGTCAATTGCCGGAGCTGGGACTCCCCCGCCCCGCTAAACTCATTCTTCTTTTTCCCGTCCAGGTAAAAGTGGAACGTCGGCATCGACGATATCCGCAGACGCGACGACGTCTCGCGGTTCGTCGCCACGTTCACCTTGGCGAACACGGCGCGGTCCTTATACTCCTGCGCCACCTTCTTGAACACGGGCGCGATCATGCGACACGGTCCTGCAACGAGTCAACACGACACACTACTCATCTCTTACCGCACGAGTCAGAATAAAAGTCAACGACGACCGGCAAACCCGTCTTCGCGGCGTGGTGTGCCAACAGCGCATCGTACTCCCGGTGCGACCGCAACTCGCGCACGGTCGGTCGCGCCGCGACAAGCCCGCTCCCAAGCAACAACAACAACGCGCGAGCAATCATCACGCCGCCACGTGTCTATATTTTGTGCGGATGGAATGGATACCCTTCGTTCGTACCATCCTATTCTTATTCCGTTGTAGCTTACCCTCCCTCAATACGCTGGGCAGGCTGTGCCCTCTGTCGCCGAATCGGGCAGCCCCACCCGTGAGGCCGCCCGCGCCCAGCAGGACGTCGTACTTCGTCGCACATACGTTCGGCGGCAGCACGCGTACAACCTGCGGGCGGGGCCCCTCCTCTCTTTGCCCGCCCCGCGGCTCGGCGATGACCCGGGTTAGGCCTCGGAATCCTGTTGCCCTCCTGGCACGTCTTCACACACCCTCCTACTGCTGCGTCCCTCACCTGCGCATCTACCCCTCTTCGCAGTCGACCATGAAAACCTTCAATGATTCAATATACTTCTCTGTGCAGCCTCGCCAGGAGTGGAGTGTCCCGACGAGGGTCGCTCTGCTCACAACCCCGAATCCAGGCGATGGGCCTGGCGATGATGGTCCAACCACTCCCTCGAAGGCAAAGGCAAAGGCGGCCACCGCCGCCAGACGATGTCGTCCAACCTTCAAGAGCGCAAGACCGCGTGGCAGCTACAAGTCTTTCAGGACTGGCACGTCTTCTTCTTCTTCGTCTTTGGCCTCGTCTTTGACACTTTCGACAGTCGCTCGAAGGTTGTTGAGATTGTCAATGACCTTCTCGAGGGCGGGGTCCAGAGGAAGTACGAGCGGCGAGACGTGACTCATGTCGCGCGTGCGAATCTCCGCTTGGATCTTCGACTGGAGCCATTGAAGATCCTCGATGCGAAGCTGTGCGAGATGTCGAGCTATCGTAGAATTGATCGACGAGGTGATCGACGTCGTCCGTGCATTTCGGAGACGTTCCATCCCGTCGGCGTCGAGAGACACTCGATCTCGACGCGAACTTTGCTGGTTTAGGGCCGCGATCACCACGTTGGCCTTAGTGCGGTCTTGGCCCTTGAGACGACTGGTTCCGTGGAGAACTACGAGGTCATCTGCGCGAATCAAGGTGAGAGATAGAAACGAACGAGAGACACAACTCAAGTATCCCGGGGATAATACATGCAAGAGGAAGGCGTACCATTGTCCCAGCTGCGGCGCGTCCTCTTATCGCGAGGATTGATGACGGTCACGAAGTCGTGGGAGTGCTGATAGCCGACGAGAACTTCGCCCTTTTGTCGCAGACATCTGCGACCGAGTTCGTAAAAATTGAGAATTTCGCCCTTGGCAACGTAACTACTGGCGCGCATGACCCGAAAGCTCGTACCATCCGCACTAAGGAGCTCGTCAATGAGGAGCTTGACCCCACGGTTTTCGGAAACCATGGCGAGGACCTGGGCGATGAGCCGATTGCTTTGACAAAAATCCGAGCTACCAGCGATGTTAAGGTTGGCCTCAATGGTTGCCTGCGTTCGCGGATCGAGGATCTCGCAAATGATTGGCGTCTTGGGGGTGAGGGCGACGTGCTTGCGCCAAGACTCGATTCCTTCCGCGACGCGGTTCGCCGTCGCCGTGTTGAGCGTCGTCACGGTCAAAATCTTCTCCTTATTCCGCTGTCTTTGGATATCACGGATCAGCAGGAGCGTCGCGATCACGTGGCTGTCCGAGCGCATTATGTCGCCTTCGTGGCGTTGGTCAGGAAATATCAGGATGCTCGTGTATTCCTCGAGCGGCAGCTCGGCAACCTTGCGACGTACGCTTGTATTGATGTTAAAGTGCTCGACCGTCACGTTTTTAAGCGAACGGAAGTTGAGACCTTCGGATTGGAGGCGGACGTCGCGCTCGCTCAGCGGGATCGCGTCCGTGCACATGTGGATGCAGGACCCGGACATGACGAGGCGGTCAAGATGGAGGATAATGTCGCGAATGTCACGGCGCCAGCCACAGAAGAGGATAAGCTCCTTTTGCTGCGTTTTTGGGGGAAGTCTCGGCGCCTCGGTGCCAGCGACATCCTCTGCAGGTTGCGGGGAGAACGTGTCGTCGTCTTCGGCGATGACAATAATCTTCTCGCCAGGCTTGGTAATGCGGCCGACAGACGGCTTAAGCCAGATGCAATGCTCGTCGGCAGAGGCGATTCCGATCGGGATCGCGTCGGGAAACATGGCTTGAAGATCGCCAAACGCGACGCCCTCGATTTCGGGAAAGGATGCCATGTAGAACTCGTCGCCATCAAAACCAAGCACTTCGGAGTACACCCTCGAGAGCCCCGGGTTCCGGCTGCTCATGACCATCATCCGGCCAATGATGTCATGGCTGACGATCGTTTCGACCATGGATCCGCCGACGAGTCGGACGAGCGGCTCGTTGTCAACGTCGCGGATTTCAACCACGACGAAACCGTCGAGCGCGGGTAGCGAGCGTATCGTCAGGATCTGACGCAGTGACGCCGCGTCGGCCTCGTCTGCGTCGCCCGACGGATCGCTCAGCAGGATCGACACCTTGGCACGATCCACCGCCACTTTCTGAAGGTCCTGCATGAGCATCGATGAGCCATTCCGCACGATGATTCTAGAGCCGCGCAAGCGTCTTCGAAACCTGTGCAGGATTTGTGCCTCGATGACGTCCTTGTTCGGTGCCTCAGCCATGATCACGATCACACCGCCTCCTTCACTTTCGTTTGCTAAAAGAAGCTCGTTGATTACCAGAGGCGCTCGGTCTGTCCATCCGAAAATGATCGAATGACCGTGCTCGATCACGCGTTTGCCCACTTTGAGCTGGTCCATCTTCTCGCGGATGACGTCGACCACGACCCCGAGCACTGTCGCCATGTATAAAACCCCGACCACTGTCAAGCATATTGCAACGGTGCGCTCCCACGAGCCATTGTATGCAACGTGGTTGCCTGGATTCACCAGAAATGACCACGACATCCAGAACACCGAGTACCGCGACTTGCCCAGGAGCCGTTGAGATGTCCGCGCCAAGTCGCCGTTCAACATCGGCCCGATGGCGAGCAGCACACCACCACCAAACACCTCGATGAACGCAACGAGGACTAGGAGATATATTTGGTTTTGCCTCCGCGCTATCCACTGGTCCCATCGATAGCCCACGTATCGACGCCAGGAAATTGGCCTCGTCGTCGTGTGCTTCATTGGTGCATGCGTATTCAGAAGCGCCGGTGTGTAGGACTCGCGCCGCATTCTTCCTTCAGCCGTTCTTGATTGACTACTTCTCGCGGATTCTGAATTCGTGTCTTCGACGATTTTGAACATCGTGGCGCTGTCGGTATTTTCTTCTTGACTTTCATCCTCGTCCGTCGGTAGGGGTGCAATTTGCGCGACCAACGCATGACGGCTGCCGGTACTGGACTTTCGTAGCATCACGAGCGCGAGTCGTACTGGCCGGACCACACAGATTAATAAGATCACATAACGTTGTCCCGAGATGCGATACCGAAGATCTTAGTCGGTATCTCGATGAGTCAGCGCTTCGGTGCGGCTTGTCAAGCCTTAACCCGCGACGACCAGTGCTATTACCGGGTTTGTCTTTAAATGTCGACAAGTGCAGGCCAGTAAGTTCACCTAGTCCCAATCTCTAACCCCAGTAAGTTCACCTAATCCCAGTAAGTTTCATATAAGTTCACCTGGTCAGGAAGTTCACCTACACCAACTCCTTTGAGCTCGTCGCTCTCGCCTCCGCCAATCTAAGCTGCTTTGATCCGCACGCGCCGCCAACCTTTGAGTTTACTCTAAAAACCCTTTACTCTGAAAACCCCAGTATGTTCACCTGGTCCCAGTTTCACCTGGTCACTCAGTTCACCTAGTCCCAATCTCAAACCCCAGTAAGTTCACCTGGTCCCAGTAAGTTCACCTACAGTGCGCGTGTAGACGCCGGGAGGGGGCTTATCGGTATTGCGCAGCACGTGTGGAGTAGGGTGGAGTCGTCGACCCAGATGAGTATATCCTCGGGGTTGCCGATCGACAGAGAGCCACGTAGAGCTGGACGTGGCAGAAGACGGGCTTGGGCAAGAGGACGCCGACCTTGCGGGGCGTCTGCCTCTGGCTCTTGTTGATCGTTTGGCGTCGGTGGGGCTTGAGGGATACAGGTTGGAGGAGCCTCGGTGACAACGACACGATCGATCACGTATCTGGTACCGTTGCAGTGGCCGTGCGACGGGTCGAGGTTGCGAAGACTTTAAGCTCGCGATCAAAGTCAGCATGCTGTTGGTTGTCAGGGAGTTGAAAACTCTACTGTAAAGAGCGAGGCGTCGTCTTCCGACCCAGCCTAGTCAGCCGAAAAGAACTCCGACGCCTCGTCTTCGGGAAAAAAAGGCCGCGGTCATGCGCGCGTTGTCAGCATCGACAACATCGTTTCGACGGGGCGTGAGAATGGCGCGCTGAAAGAGCCGCCGCGGCTCGTGGAAATAGTCTGCGAGGTCGCCGTAGACGGCTTGGAGGATCACTGTCTGTCTTTAAATGTCGACTGCTAAGAGGGGGGGAGTGTGTGTGGGGAGCATCACTGTCTGGCTCTCACGCCTGATCCTTACTCTCGCGCCTACCTGATCCTTACCCTAAATCGAGGGACAAACAGACAAACAAACAAACAGACAAACATCTGTTGATTAGTAGTTAGGACTGCTAAGAGGGGGGGGGGGTGTGCGGGGAGTTAGTCGGCTTGTTTCGTATGTGTCATATTATGGCAAGCAAATTAGGCGTTTAGAAACGAGCGCGACACGCAGCCCGTCGTGGGACCAGCCGCATGCCTGCTCAGTCGTTGTCCTCGTCGTCGCCACCAAAGAGCAGAATGTCCATGTTCTCATCGTGCATGACGTTATCACCGTGGATTAAGAGCTTGAGGCCGCAAATACACTGGCGAAGCAGTGAAGCAGGAGTAGAGCTATGAAATGGTGAAGTAGGGCTCGTGGACATGAAATGAAAGGTAAAGGCCGCCGGCTTTGTCGATCTCAGCTTGATACTATTTTAGGGAGCAGCTCAGTGACGGCAATCCATTGAACTCCAGGAGTTCCTGACCCCAGCCGAGCCGCGGCTTCTTCTTGTACCACGTGAGTTCGACGAATTTGCGACACTCCGCGCTCGCATTTCGACATGATGACCACCCGCACGATCTCAATCGCGTGGCCCTGTGGCGCATAGACCCTGTTGCGGTATCGCGCTGCGTACACAGTCAAAGGAGTTTGGCTGGACGTAGGTCGAGGCCCAGAAAGCACGACAGGCTGTGGAGGGTCATTTTTTTTAATGCTCGCGCGCACACTACCGGCTCTGCGTCACTCCTCGCAAGATTGTGCATTTCTCGCGCGATAGTTAGTTGGCTTTAAAAAGTGTACCTCGGGCTGGCGATGCCACACCAGTGATGGCGCGACAATAGTAACATGTTCGGAAACGTTCAGAACATCCGCGCGACAGTCTTCACCCCCCTTTTGTTTGCAAACGATGACCGCCGCGGCGCTAATGCTGCAGGCCAACAAACTCGTACTCTTGTTGTCTGTGGCAGAGAGAGTACGGCGCTCCGCCGCTCCGCCGGTATAATAGATATGAAGTGAAAGGGGGGGGGCACGGTCGTCATGGATTCGGTGTTGATGTCGTTTGCCGTTGCGCTAATGAGTGCAGCGCCCGGAGATGACGACGACGTTAAGTCCCCCCCGTATAAAGATAGGAGGAGCAGCGCCACTGCGAACACGGAGGCTCGCGTCGCCGCGAATGTTAGAGGGTCGCGTGAGAGTAGGCCCCCGTGTCGTTCGTATCAGCGCGGTTGAGCGCGCGCACAGCATGGGCATAATACAAAGTGGCGAAGAGCGCATCATGAAGTGTCAATGGAGCGCGTCAATTCGTAGAGGGCGTTTCAGGTACTGACGTGGCGCGGCAAGCGCACAGCGTTTGCCGACGCCGTAGTGTGTCATGCACCCCCTTCTCCTGGAGGTGGTTCGTGTGATGCGAGCACGTCGCCGTCGTCGTCGTCGTCGTCGTCGTCGCCGCCATCCGCGTCACCGCGTTGTGGAGGCAGCACGTGTTGGTGGGCTCTCGGCACAGGCGGCACGTAGGGAGTGCCGTGGCTGGGTACCACCGGTTGCAAATGCCCTTGCGCAGTAAGCTGTACATCTGGTTCGTGTCTGCGGTCATAATGGATCTGCGGCCGCAAGAGCGAGTCATCCTGCACTGCCACGTGGTCAGCGTCGTCGTCGTCGTCGACGGGCAGGTGAGTTTGGTCGAGGGGCGCAGGACCCCGCGGCTCCACGCCTTCCAGAAAGCCCGTGCTCGGAGCGTCATCCCGCGGCAACTCTTGGTGCGGCTGGGATAAAGGCAGCACGGGTTGGTGTTGCGGGCGAAGTTGATGCCGATGACGATATTGCTGTTCGGCGGCGATGCGATGGAGCTCTTGTTGCACGGTATCAGCCGACAGAGGTTCGTGTGGCGGGAAGCTGCGGCAGCACACATCGATGATTTCGACACTTCCCACCTCTCCGGACTCCGCAACTCACGGCGCGGTGCCGCGCGCGTCCTGAAGCCGACTCTGCAGCGTAGGTGGCGTCCCTTCCGTCCCCGGCACCTGGCGACAAAATGGTCTCGTCCTCACGAGACTGGTGGGCGCACGGTTCGTCGTCGGCCTTCCTCGACGTACGGTCGCGGACGGCCCGTGTCGAGGACGCGGGTCATTAGCGGGTCCGTCTCGGCGGGAACCCCAAGATCTCTTGGTATCCAGCCGTAGACCTCTTGGTGCAACCTGCGTCGTTCCTACATGAGAGAGCCCTGCCATACACGAGACACGGATCGGCGCGTCGCGTCGCGCGGCGGACGAGGTTGAAGAGGAGCGCTGTATTGCTGCCACACCGCCGGGTCGAAAGCCGGCGAAGGCACGGCGGCGGCGCTTTCCAACGCGTCGCTCGCCGTCGGCGCCTGGGGGTTGTGGTTTGCGGGGGGCGAAAAAAAAACAAGCGCGCTCACCGGACTCGGTTCGGCAGCCAGCCTGCCGAGCCTGCGCGGTTCTCACGAAAATCGCGGAAACGAAACGCCGCGGCGAGTGCGAAATAGGTTGGCAGTGTTCCTTGAGCTCGTGGAGCGTGTAGCGCACCTCGCGCTGGCCTGTGCCTTGAGCCAGTTTCACAGGACGCGACATACACACGAACTCTTCGGTGACGACGCTGGGGCATTGCCGCGGGGGGGCGAGGGGACGGGCGGCGGTTGCATCATGTAGGGTGGTCGAGGGCCGGGGGCGCCGAGGATTGGCAACCCCGCGGTCTCGGCGACGGGGTAGCCGGGCGCGTGCCGCGACGGCTGCTGCGGCACGGTCGTCGGGCCGCCCGAATCAGTGCGGCCGAGGAGCAAGGTTTTCCATTCGACCTGCGCGATCGATCGATCTATCATTCAAGACAAAGACAATAGTATACCAGTGGCCATCGCGCTCGGCCCTGCAGCGACTCGTGAAACTCGAGCTCGAGCGCTCGCAACTCCTCCTGCGTGACGCGTCAAGAAAGACGCGGGGCGAAGATCTTGACGACGTGCCAGCTGCGCCTTGTCGATGGCCTGCGGCAATCACACGAGAGACGTGGGTGGGGCACTCCCGAGACAGACGAACCGAGAGCTTGGTGAACGTGCGCTTCCCGATGGCGTCGTCGCCGGCGTACTTTTTGGAGATGCGCATCGGCGAGCAGTGGAGGATGTCGGCCAACAAGGCGCGCAGGGTGGTACCGTTGGTACAGTTGGGCAACGAGCCCTTGTCGAAATACTCTATGACTTTGTTCGCAAAGGCCATCTCCGCGACGGTCCACTGCCCGGTCCGGAGCGGAACAGCGTCGGGGGCGGTTTCCTCGTGCTGGCGCTTGATACCGCGTCCAGGTTCGGGAGGACGATCCGTCATGACCTCAGGACGACCGGTGGTGCGATCGCATTGACTCGGCCAGTCTTCTGAGTCAGCAGCAGCAGCAGCAGCAAAGGAGGGGGTCTGGTCGTTTGGCCGCCGATGGCCCTGCGAGCTTTCGCAAGCTCTCTGCGGGGGTCGGTCGGCCCTTTGGACGGAGCTGAAATGCTAGCTCACATCCTCCAGCCTCGCACCCGTCCAAGCGCGGCCGCGTTCTGGCCCAGCAGAAAGCTGAGTCCCATAGCCAACAACAACCAAAGTTGTCAACGGACTACGATCTAATCCGAAGTGTTGAGGAATCGAAGATCGGCTCTCTGGGTTCTGAGGGTTTTCATTCAAAAGCTCAATACCGGCTAGTTACGTTGAAGTTGAATTGAATCCGCCGAGACAAGATTGGAACTTCAACCAAACCAAGTCTAGACGCCCGAGTTTTTTCGCGTCAGACGCAGACTCGCTGACGTCAGTCAGAAACAGGTCCGACGACGAGGAGGGAGGGTTTTTTTCGGAGAGAGCTGTTGTTTTGTTGTTGTTGTTTTCTTTTTTTTTTTTTTTTTTTTTGTCGCAAGGACAATAACAATAACCCTTACATTTTGAAACGATTTGAGCCGCCACCACCGCTCTCCCTCGCAAGGACAATAACAATAACCCTTACATTTTGAAACGATGGGAGCCGCCACCACCGCTCTCCCCCCCGCCGCCTTAGAGTAGGAGAAGCAGCAGCAGCATGGTGTTGGATCTCGGAGCAGAGACGCAGCCGGTGGAGATGATGGGGGATGAAGAAGAGGACCCATGCCCCGTCATCGCTCGCCTGGTCCGCGTGACGACGACGGCAAACGTCCCCGCAACGCTCGAGCTGCGCGAGGGCGAGAACATCGTGGGCGGTGACACCGCGTGGGACGACGAGGACGCGCCGTACGTGTCGATACCGCACGGGTGGGTTCCAGTTGTTGCGTCGGGACGCGCGAGCAGGTCTATAGCGTCGCGACACGCCGTGGTCGAGGTTCGCGACGTCGAGGACGAACCGAAGCACGCGTGCGTCCGTCGCTCGACGCCGTGATGATCGCGCGCAGGCTGGTGCGCGCGTTGGCGAGAACGGTGGTTCGCTGCGGCAACGGTCCCGAGACGGTGTGTCGCAAGCGAATCTCGGAGAAGCTCGGGCTCGGCGGGATCGTGCGGTTTGGCTGCTTTTCGTACTCGCTCGAATGGGGCGCCGAAGAGGAGTTCGTGGCGGCGCCAACGCCGGGGAGTCCCGGCGACGCGCGGGACGATGCCGCTCTTAGCTCGGCGATGCCGGCACACAGCTTGGCGCGCGTCCTCGAGTGCTCGGCCCACCTCGCGCGCGGCCTTCGGACCGAGCTTCCTACGCCGGACTCGCGTCCGCGACGGGAGTCGCCCAAGTCGTCATCCAAACGCGTCCTCGACTTCGACGACGATGCGACGTGCGACGACGATGACTACGATGATGGCTTCCGGGTGTACACCAAGATCGACGACGCGGTGGCGTCGCGGGAGAAGACTGGCGCGTCGGATGCCGCTCCCGCCGGAGAGTCGTCGTCGTCCTCGTCGCTACGAGGCAAAAACGAAAACAGAATTCGCGCGGCGGCGGTGTCATCAACCGATGAGGATGACACCTTAGAGCCATCACCGGGAATGATGAAGCAAGCGCGCCGCAAAGCACTGTTATCCGACGAGACGGACGACGACGTATCCGCCGCCGCCGACGACGACGAGCCGCGCGGGATGAACGCGACGGCAGCAGCCTCCTCGGAGAAGACGGAGGACGACGAAGCACCCGACAAACGGCAACCTGGGAGGAAGAAGGAGTGCTCGGCAGAAACGTCCGACGACGAGACCGACGAGAACGCATCAGCAGCAGCAGCAGCAAAAGCGAAAGCGCGACGGGGAAAGAAGAAAGTCGGCGCAACAGCAGCAGCAGCAGCAGCAGCAGCATCGACGGCATCTCGAGAGGACGAGAAAAAATCTCTCAACGTGTCAGCCTTGCACCCACCGAGGAATAAGGGTCGGCGCGCATCTGCAGCAGCGAGCGAGAGGTGCACCGATGATCAAGCACCCGTAAGAGCGCGACCAGTTCGGAAGAAAAAGCGCGCGGCAGCAACAGCGTCCGACGAGACCGACGACCAAGCCGAGACCCGCGCGGACCCGGCAAAGAAGAAGGTCAAGACTCGCGCCTCGTCCGAAGACACCGCCGCCGACGATGCCGAACAGCCGCGAAAAACAGTTGCCAAGACCCGTCCCGCATCCGAAGGCAACGAGCCGACGTCGAAAAAAAAAACCAAAGCCCGCGCCAAATCGGAGGAGCAGCCGAGGAAGCCGGCAGCGTTGGCGACGACGGGAAAGAAACGCAAGGCGGCAACTGCCACTCCCGAGACCCCCGGGCGAAAACGACACAATGATGTCGTGGTGCTCTGCACCGGGTTCAAGATGGACAGCAAGGCCAAAGCGCGAGCGCTCGCCGCATTCGGCGCAAAGGAAGCGGGTCGCGCTCGCGACGCCACGCACATCGTGACTGACAACAAGATCAAGCGCACCCCAAAGTTCCTGGCGGCCATCAGCGTCGCCCATCACGTCGTGACCTCCGACTGGCTCGACGCATCGTCTGCTGCGGGTTCCGCGCTCGACACGACCAAATACACCGTGCGCGATGCCGACGCGGAACGCAAGTGGCAATTTTCGCTCGTTGACACCCTAGCCTCGACCGACCGAGTCCTCGCCGGGTACGCCGTCGCTGTTGCTCCCGGCGCGCGCGATGCCACCAAGCTTCCGCCCGACGACGAGCTCAAGGAAGTCGTCGAGTGCTCGGGCGGTGTCTTCTTCAAGTCGCTCCCAACCAAACCGCCGGGACCATCGTGGTCAAACGGACTCCTTGCCATCGCTACCGCCGCCCTTCTCGACCACCAAGACGCGGCCGACCCCAAGAAAAAGAATATTAAGTCCACCACCTCGTCCAGGCGAACCACAGCTGGGCGCTTCGCCGCTCCTAGATCTGTCGGAAAGCGCTCGCCGGCGGACGCCCTCCGATCGCTGCCGCCACACACCCTTCTGGGAATCATCGACCCGGACGTGCTCTTTACAGCCCTCCTCCGCAAGCGCCTTGATACGGCCGCAGATATTATGCCGCTGTCCACTCGTGCAGCGTTGCGCCGTTCGTCGGCCTCGACTCCATAGCCGTGATTGATGAAATCGCCAACAAAAAGAGCAGGACCTGGTGGTGGTCGAGCATCAATGGTAGAGTGATGATAAAGGAGATCGGGCAGATGATTATTGATAGCACGCTTAAAAATTCCGCGCGTTGTCTTCTTTACATCTACATACGTGCCGAGCACGCGCGCCGTCCGCCATCGAGAGAGGGTGAATGGAGAGCTTGTCGGGAATGGTCGTCGACGTGCGGATGGTAGTATCGTGGTCATTTATTTCTCATGACGGTGCTGCGTTCTTGCGTGGCTTGGTAGCGGATCGAGTCGCCGCCAGCAGCAATTCTCGTTCAGAGAAAGTCGGCTGGTAGTTAAGTCGTCGCTGTAGCGCGTTGGCCCGCTCTTCTGCTTGCTTATCTTTCGGACGGATGACGTGCGATCTAAACGACGACTGCGACGATTTGACGAGCGGCTTGGATTTCCATGTCACTTTCTGTCGTGACGATGTCGACGATTGCGATGAGGTCTGCAGGGCTGCGTTGGAATCTGCACATGGAGGCTCTCGCCGCGTGGGATTGGATGTTTTTGTCGTCTGGGTCTGCATCTGGGAGCCGCCCGGACCTCCTGCGGTGTCCTTTAGTTTGTTCAAAGCCGACGTAGGCCGCGGGGTTGACTGTTGGGACGGAGACTCCCGCGACGGCTTGGGCGCTGTAGTCTGTTTTGGTGTTGTGGCCGCCGATGATCGCAGGTTGGGATGCGATTGGTCGACAAAGTCGTGGATTTTGGCTTGGTCTGACTTGGGAGGAGAGACGCCTAACTCTTCCAATCTTGCCATGAGTTTCTCGTTGTGTGCCGTGTCAGGCGTGTTTCGCCTTTCGAGCTTCTTGCTCTTCTTATACATATTCGTCATAATCTGCGTCGAGTGGATTTTATGCGAGCTACACAGTTTGCACCACGACGTGCCAAACGCGGCCATAAACAAAAAACTGAGACAAGTCTGAACAGACAAACGAAAGGAATGCCCAACTCTGGGGAGCACGCTCACGGCTGTGATTCGCGGCCTGAATTTGAGAGGATCGTTATCTGTCTTGAAGACCAGCGCGTCCGGGTTGCCTTTATTTCGTGTCAGCTCGGTTCGAAGCTTGTGGAGCTCGACGTGAAGCAGTGTAATTTCCGCAACCAAGGCTGTGTTGACATCGTCGACGCTATCCCGCCTCGCGGCCTCAACCTCCGCCTGTAGCGCGCGGTCCTCCAAAGCCTTGCAAATGGCCTCCCGGTCTTGCTGAAATGCCAGCATCTTGAGTTGCGTTAAGACCTCTTTCTTGCGGCATCGGCATATTTGTTGGTACGCTTGATCGCACGCGTCTCTGATCTGGTCATGCCGGCACTGCAAGACTTCCTGGCGCAGGACGGCCGCGTCTCGATTGGCCTCGGCAGAGGCCGCAATCGCCTCGGCGCGTTCTCGCCTATCTACCTCACGCTGCAATCTGTTCTCGAGATCCTCGGTCCCGAGCTTCACTGCTTTAAGCGCGAGACTAGCTTGCACGCTGCCTTGAGCCATCGCCGAGCCGGCGGCCTCGGCAGCACACAAGGCATCTCGCAGTTTCGCAAGTTCCTCGCGCCTCATTTCGTCGTCGACGCTTGTGCTCTTCAACTGCTCGTATATCTCCTTCAAGTGCAGAATGAGAATAGAGGATGCATCGTGAGCACCGCTGCGAAGCCACCACGGCGCGGCGTCGC
This sequence comes from Chrysophaeum taylorii, assembly GCA_029834535.1. Classification (NCBI taxonomy): domain Eukaryota; class Pelagophyceae; order Pelagomonadales; family Pelagomonadaceae; genus Chrysophaeum; species Chrysophaeum taylorii. Next base: position 112,777 of record JAQMWT010000036.1, on the reverse strand, counting down.
GCACGATGCGATTGCAGCGCGCCGTCGCGACGGCGTGCGCCGCGCTGGCGACCGTCGGCACCGCGCTCTGCTTTGGCCGTGCGGGCGACTCCGCGTAGGGCACCGCCTCGCGAAGATACTTGTCGTCGTGTACCGAGACTATGATCTTGTCCGAAGATTTTGTCATCTTGAGTCCAGTCTGCTTGGATGCTCGCGGCGATTTTCGAGCTGGCGCTGGCGCGTGCGGCTTGGCCACCTCGTTCATCACGTCTCACGTTGTAATAGTAATATAAATAGTAATATATTACTGGATGCAATATATCTACTGAGTGTTGGTAGATTGGTTCCGGTACCTCGGACTGTGTGTCCGGTACTATGTACCGGAACATGACATAACTCACCCTTACCTGCTTAATTTCCATCAACGCTGAGGGCCAAAACTTCACCCTATCCGTTACCGCTTACCCTCCCCTCTTAAGCTCTATGGGAGGAGACGACGACAAGAAGCGTGCGCGCGCTTTGGAGGACGAGTCGTCCTTGTCGTCGTCGTCGTCGTCTCGCCGGCGGCGGAAGAAGGAAAAGAAGGAGAAGAAGCGGCTGAAGAAGGAGAAGAAGCGTGAGAGAAAGGCGGAGAAGAAGGCTCGAAAGCATCGAAAGGATTCGGATTCGGAGGCAGCGGGGGCGGAGGCGGGCGAGTTCAAGGCGGTCGTGGAGGGTCCGTTGGAGTCGGACGAGGAGTACGGCCCGGCCCCGCCCCCGAAGAGCGTCGCGCGAGGGGCGGTGAACTATGGCGGCGCGTTGCGACCCGGCGAGGGCGCGGCCATCGCGCAATACGTACAAAAGAACATGCGTATCCCCCGGCGCGGCGAGGTCGGCTGGCAAGGCGACGAGATCGAGAAGCTCGAGTCGGTGGGGTACGTCATGTCGGGTTCGCGCCACGCAAGAATGAACGCCGTCCGGATGCGCAAGGAGAACCAGGTTCACTCGGCCGAGGAGAAGCGCGCTCTCGCCCTTATCGCCTTTGAGGAAAAGCAGCAGCGGGAAAACAAGATCATGGGCGAGTTCCGGGAGATGCTCCAGCAGCGCCTCCAATCCCAGGGTCGCCTCAAGTCGAAGATCGGCGATCGCGACGAACATCCGCCTGACACCTCAAGATAACGACTGGTGACTCCCACTGCTCATAGTACTGGTACCGACAATACCCGGGAACACGAGCCCCTTCGTGTCGAGGGCGTATTCAACGGTGGTCTCGGGCATCGCCGGGGACTTGGCAACGGTGATGCGGCCTTGGCGCCGCCCGCGTCGGCAGTCATCGCCGTTATCATCGTTCGTCGGAGAATGTCCCTCGCGGGGCTCGAGGAGCAGGCGCGTCGTGACACAGTGGTGCCACAGGAATCCGAGCGTGGGCGCAATCTTGTTGGAATCTTCGTCTGGTGATGACAGGTCGGCCATGACGTGGTTCGTGGCGACGACCGCGAGGTTCGCGAGGCGCGCGATGCGCTTGAGCGACCCGGCAGCGGTCGCGAGCCATGCCTGGCGCTCGCGCAGCTCGTCCCTGGAGAAGTCTGTCCGGACAAGCATGGCCACCGAATCGAGGACGAGGAGGCCTGCCCGGTGGTCGACGGCCTTGCGCTCGACGACGCCGCCCGCCTCGAGCGACGACAGCAGCTCGTCGCTAGACTGCGGCCGCCACACCAACACGCACTCGAGCTCGTCCTCGCTCATCCACCCGCGCGCGCGCCCGAGCTGGACCAGGCGCTTCGCGTTGAACGACCTTTCGGTGTCGAGGTAGATGACGGCCTCGCGACGCCGCGCGCACGACGCCGCGAGCTGCAAGCAGCACTGCGTCTTGCCCGCGCCAGCGAGTCCGACGAGCTCCGTCACCGTTCCGCGGCGCACTCCGCCGCCCAATGCCAAGTCGAGCGCATCGAATCCCGTCGCGACGTGCCTCTCCCCGCTCGATTCCAGCAACTCGAGCGCCGTCGCGCTCCGCACCATGCGGCGCGCCGCCGATGCGCGCAGCTCGTTCACGCGCCCCACCGAGCATCCCAACGCCCCCACCAGCTGCGTCTCGCTCTTCTCGAACAGATCGCGCGGCCGGTGCCACCCGACGCCGGCGAGCCGCTGCAATTCCTCGGCGCTCGCGGCGCCAACGTCGTCGCTGCTGTCTTCCATCATATTCTCAGACTGCAGTTCCCTAACCCTGAACTTCGTGAAAACCCTATAATCGGCTCCTCGCTTCCATTCCACTCGGTTCTCTTTTCCCTTTCCGCTCGACGCTCTGACCCCCCCCAATCTAAAAGCTGCTTGAAACAGCGCACCGCTCCGCTCGACCCCGCACTTCATTAACCTTTGAGTTAACTCCTAAACCCTTAAGTCTGGTGCCACAACAACAACTGAATTCACTGCACGGTACTACCTACCTTACCGCCGAGTGGCACGTCCGTCGTTGCCGCTGCCTCCGAGTATGAAGGGCGGTGGAGTGTAGAATATATATCGCGTGGTGCGTCGTGGATTTGTGCGCGTGTCCGAGCGACGCCTTCGGGAAGGGCGGCTATCGCATATGTCGGATTTTTTTATCCTCGAGCGACGAAACAAAAAAAAATATAGAAGAGGGAATCGCGAGCGACGCACGGGGGAGCTGCTGACCACCGTGATATCTTCAAGCTACGCACACTCAGGAGGAGGGAGAGAGTCTGTCTTGTGCGGCTCAGACCCGGCCGCTAGCTCGTTTGCCTTGGAGAATCCGAGTCTCCGGGAGCTTGAGATCGACATCGGTCACGACTTTGACGATCATGTTGGTTACAGAAGCCTTGTTGGCGTTGAATTGCTTCCTGCGGAAGACGCTTCGCGTCGCTTTCGAGGTACCGCTCACGTCATATCGTCGATGTCGGATTCTGTCTTGGCTTTTAACTCGGCGAACTCGTCCTTGGTTTGGGTCTGCGCCGACGTGACGTTAATATCATCACGAGGCCTACCGCTTGGCTCGAAGATTCAAACTCGGCTTGCTTCTCCGACCGAAGCTTCTCGATCACCGCTGACGCCTCGCGCTTCGCCTCCTTCATCCTCTCGCCGCGCGCTACGGGGACATTTTACGACGCTCGCGAATCTCATACCCGCTCGCGCCTCGGCGACTATCTGCGAGAAGCTCATCACCCACACCACGCAAGGTTATCGTCGACGTACCTGACTCGCACGGTTTTCCGCGCTCATCAACTCTTGAATCCCCGCAGTCGCCATCGCCTGCAGCCTTTTGATGCCTCGCAACAAGAGCGCCGCCCACCTCTTTCTGCCGCTCTGCGCAAGGAGACGACGAGGGCGACACGGATTACACGCGCTGGAATCCGTTGAGACACGGAGGGGTAGCCGCTTGGAGGGGTCTCGCGAGCGAGGCGCCGGCACTGTACTGCGGCTGCGGCGGCTCGAAGTCGTTAATTACAGGCCGCTAATAAAACGGGCCAGAGAATATATATCCCGCACTGCAGGAGGGGGATCTGATCACGACGGTAATATGACGGCTCGCGTTCCGCCACTGACGATGATGATGATGATGATGATGATGATGATGATTTTGATTTTGATTCGCAGGAGGGCAAGAACAACGCGAAGAAGAACATAATAATGAGCGACGTGTAATTGTGGGGCGACACGAGGAGAAGGGACCAAGAGGGCGCAACGAGTAGGAAAACCGAAGGTGACGCTATTCTCTTTGTGATTGCGCAATGTCGTCGTCGTAGTCGCTGTCGCCATCGTCGAAGTACGTGAAAGCACCCCGTAGGCTGTTCTTGCGATAGTGTGGTGCGAACAAGCGGTTCCCTTCCTCGTGGCATCAGGAAGGACTACTGGCAAGGAGACGTGATGAGCCGGAAACTCGCGCGGAATGGTGCCAGGTTGGTTGAACGCTTAGGATTTCTTATTGAAAGCACAGGTTCAGCTGATCGCGCAGGATTGCCGGTCATCAAACGACGAGGGCCGCGAGAGCTGCGGTGTCGCGTCCGGGCCGGTGACGGTTGTCACGTGCTCGTCGACTTGCGAGATGTTTACGACGTCTTCGGCAACGCCCTTGCCGCCGCCGCCATTTTTGCCGCCATCCTCGCCGCCATCTTTGACTGTAACACGCGGTACGTTCTTGGTGACATCGATTTGGACGAAGTCCCTCCTCCCATTGGCCTCCGGGGTATCTCGGTGGTCGCGCGCCTCGTCGTCATCATCAAAGTCTCGCGGCTTTTTGGGCCGCGGCAAGAGTTCTTCCGTTTCGTCGCTGTTCTCGAAGGCCGCTGCAGTCATCGTGCTCGGCGACACAGTCTCTTGCGTCGATGGCGTGAGTCTCGCGACGGCGGCGGGTTGTGGTTCCTTGAGCGTCGTTTTCTCGGCGGGCACGTCGGAGCGAGCGTCGTCGACGCCGACGGTTGGCGCGGAGGTCTCGTCGGACGACGCGGGCGGCGCGAGGGTTGCTGGCCCAAAAGGAGGACGGTCGCCGCTCGTAAGTTGGAGGTACTCCCTCCCCTCGTCTTCCTCGCTCTCGCTCACATCATCGTGGGTCGGCGTGCCTGGGGGCCTCAGCTGCTCGTTGACGTCGTCGTGCGCGCTTACGTTCTCTGTCGTCAACCTCTTGGGGATGATCTCGGCGGAAGGCACGGCGGGCTTGACGGTCGGGGCGTTGTCGCCTACGCGGGTGGCGTCGGGAGAAACTTTGCTTTGCTTAACTCTTTCTGAGACAGACACTCGAACCGAAATCGATGTTGAATCCTCCACTCGCGTCGTCTCGCCTCTTCCCGTTCTCGAACTGCCCGACGACGGTCTCGAGGAAGGACTCAGCCAGAGGCTGGGGCGGCTCGATTTGTGCTTCTTCTTGTTGTGATTGTTCGACGCGCATGACCTGTATCTTTTCGAGGGATGAGGACGAGCTCGGATACTCTCGAGACGCACTCGTCCGTCCTCGCTCTGGAGGTCGAGCGATATGTCGACCGCGCGGCGCGCGAGGAACTTGGCCCACACGTCCGCCTGGCCGATGCTCTTGGTGCGAAGCCTGCGCGAGGGTCGGACGCTTTGGACACACCCCCTACTTGAGCGAGGCGCCGTACGCGCCGACGCTGATGAAGTGGATGACGTTGCTTCGCGCGTAGATGTCGCTGAAGGTCAACAGGTTGATCTCCTTGCGGAAGGTCGTCTCGGCGCGGAGCTCGGCGTCGGCGACCGTCTTGTAGTACCGTAGGTACTGGCCTTTCGTCCCGAAATATCGTCTCTGCCAAAAGCCGTACCGCGACCGTTTGCTCAGCACGCCGAAGAGCTCGTTACCTACGCGGTTCGGGAGCGCGGCCGCACCGTGGACCTTCATCTGCTTCTTATTCTGGGCGACGCGCTGCATCTCCAGTCGAACCAGAGCGTTTCCCGATCCCACGTCGTCCATCGCGTCGTCGCTTGAATTGCTCGCGGTTAAACGGTCTGCCACATCAGAATTTGCCGCACGCATTTCTTTTTTACCGAGGGTTTAGGAGGAGTGAATAAGTCTCATGTTGAAGCACGCCTTCCTCTCCTTCGGACTCGCCACCGCCCTTGTGTCGCCCTTCACACCGAGACCGGCGAGGGGTCGCGCGCGCGCGGTCCCTACGTGCAGCGCACTGCCGTGGGTCGTCGGGTGCGTCGCGAGCGGAACCGTTGGCGTGCCGTTTGTGGGCCGCGCCATCGACTCCTGGTACACGACCGACCTCGCCAAGCCGAAATGGACCCCAAACAACCGAATCTTCGCGCCCACGTGGACCCTCCTCTACGCTCTGCTCGGTCTGGCCGCGTCCCGCGTAGCGAGCGTCAAGGGCGCTTTGTGTCCAGAGTTGCGCCTCGCGCTTGCGCATCACGCGCTCAACCTCCTGTGGGCACCTGTGTTTTTCGGCCTCAGAGCGCTGCGTGCGGGCGTCCTTATTAACGGGATCCTTCTCGCTTCGCTCGGGGTCATCATCCCGTCCTTTTCGGCGGCCGCGCCGGGCACTGCGCCATTGCTTTATCCGTACGTCGCCTGGCTCGTCTTCGCCACTGCCCTCAACATCCAGATCTGCCGTTTGAATCCGAATGGCGTGCAAAAGGCGTCGAGCCCATGATCGGACTCACCGCTCTGTCGGAATCGTCACTTCTACTTCCTCCTCTCCTGCTTCTTCGAGGAGCACCGATTTTTTTATTTGAGGAGAGGGCAATTGTGTTGATGCTACGAACCAGAACAAGACGGGGGACCATTGCGGGATCGAGAGGATAAGTCTGGTGGCTACGTGAAAGTCGGGGGCGTACGCGTTTTGCCGCCAGACGTGCGTGCGACGGAGTGAGGTGTCCTGCTGCGTGAAGCCTGCGTGCTGTCTACTCGAGGTGGCGACGTGGCTGAGGGCGGTAAGGGCGCAGCGAAGACGGCCCAGAGTTCTCATTGGCGATAAATCCAAATCGCGGTAGACGCGGCGAACTTGTACCGCCTTTGAATTTGGCACAGCCACTTTCTACTGGCACGTCCGCGCGGCGATTCGTGCAGCGCAGATTTCGGCGAGTTCGTGGCATGCCGCACTAGACGAGGCCATCGTAGCTGCATAGCCGCTGCTCGACGGGGGAGACCGGATGGGGGCGCGGCGCCAGGCGGGCAGATGGTGGCGTTGATGGTGGGAGCATGTTGAATAACGTAGGCCCTGTGGACGTGTGCCGAGAGTCGATCGAAAGGGAGAGTTTTGGAGGGATACGCTCGGAGTGTAGAACGTGCCCCAGGCAAGCATCTTGAAGTCACTGAGCTGCTCACTGTCGAGTGTGACGAGAATATCAGGCACGAGATTTCGTTGAGCGAGGTTGCCTTGATACCGGCCGTAGAGGCGCGAGCGGACAGCAGGGGCGTCGACATCAACAAAGATGCCGAAGACCTCGGACGGGGCCGGGGATGTCGGCCTTGCGGAGTGACGTGAGGATGCGGCCGAGCAAGTCCTTATGCCAGGTGTCCGTACTTGTCCGCGGTCGAGGAAATGGAACTTTCTAAGGAGGGTCTTGGCGTGAGCGTCGAGAACGGCGTTATTAGTGCCCAGTATGCAGGTAGCCACAAGGGCCGTGCGAGCTGGAGAAAATGAGCCAAAAGTATTGGTCAAACATCACGGCCTGGGTATCGGAAGTGCGGAGCTGGGACGAGGTGAAGCTGGTGGAGAGGCGATCCTACGAGGACGCCGTGACCCGACAAGCGTCGATCAGATGTCTAGGTACCTTTTCGTTGTAATGCGGACGCGTGAGAACTCGAGGTCGATGCGAGGATCCACGATGATCCGGAAGAAGAGGGACGGGTCAAGAGACAAGAGAATCATGCCCGGGTAACCCGGCCCACACGGGTCGCCCGGGCCAACACATCGAAATCGTAGCGCATGTAAGACCGGGGTTCGCGTGTGAGCTCCAAGCTAAAGGAGTCGTCGATGGGGTAGTCGGCATTATGGGAATGATGACTCGGGCCACACCGGCTAGTAGCGGCTGTTTCGTTTCTTGACGCGGGTGGGGCCGAAGTGCTCGATGTACTTGACGACCTCGAGCAAAAGCTTGAGCACGCCGGGCATCCACGATGGTCCGAAGGTATGAAGCACAGCAACAAGCGCAGCACCTCGCAGGGAGCAAGTACCGGGGCAAGAGGCGGAGTTGCTCGAGTTCTTGGAGCGGTCGTCTTCGAGGGCCCAGGTATTTCGCCAAGACCCGATGATGATAGAGCCAGAACCAATCGAGGCTCATGCCTCCGGGAGCCCTTTGTGGGCTCTTCTGCGCCAAAGTTCTGGCGTCGGCGACTATTGCGTGGTGCTTCGGCATCAAAGTTCATAAGAAAGGACAGAAGAATCATCCCCCGCGCTAAAATCCAACACCGTTTCTCGCGAAGGAGACCAAGCTCATGGGCTATGTTGACGCCCACCCGCCGCACGCCGAGCCCACCGTCAGCACACCTCGCACGACACCAGTGAGCGAGGTGTCAATCACCGAATCCCAACTTTGCATGCGAGGAGCTCGAGATACGCGCCACTGCCCGAGCACGCTCCCGGCCCGTTAATACGGTGAAGTCGTTGCTCATTCACTCCGGCTGATGTTGTAGAGTTCAGGATCGACATCTCAGTCACTCACGACTATTGGATTTCGTGCTTTTTGGTCCTTCGCCGTGAAGTCCACGCATGTCATTGCTGGAGTCCGACGACTCGGCGCGTCTATGGTGGTCGCGTGAATCCTTCGCGCGGCAGAGGGTAGCGACGAGGACTCACGCACAAGAGTGTAGTGCCGCGAGAAAACAGAGCAAGCATCCCCGACCATATGACCTTCCTTTACGCGCTGCGGGTTGAGCTGGACACAGTCGCGATGACAACGCGAGGCTTAGAGCCTGGATGGAAATGCTGTGATTCAGCACACCGCCCAGCCTTCGAGATGAGAATAGACACAATGAATAATCTATGTCGGAGTGAGCAACGCGCATCGGGGAGTGTCTCAGCCAAGGACTAGTCGCTCTCCGACAAAGTGACTAGCGAGGTCAGATGCATCTTAGACGCTTTCGCACGGCACGATGCTTCCTTACCTAGATTGATTGTCAAGACTCGCCCTTGGAGACAACGTGCATCAGCATCTCCACCATGCCGAACATCAAGGGGGTTGCTAAACGGCGCAGCACTTTACAGCGCATTTCGAGCGATCAAGAATCGGCGACGTCACGAGCTCCAGCACCGGCACCAGCACATCGTAAAGCCAAAGGCCCGCGCAAGAAAAACATGCCCCAGCCCGTGGGTACCAATGAACGAGGTACGTCACCAGATGCATTGCTCCGGGTTTTACTCTCACTAATATAGGTAATAGGGTGAGGTGGCTCGCATCCAGGCCCGAACACCTTCGTGCTTAAAATCGCAATTCAGACTTGCTCCACAGTGGCAAAAACGCATCTTCAAAATGAAGACTTTTTCTTTATCCTCCAGAACTTATATGTGTAGCAGTATGTGGGAAGAACATGGCACGAAGACATAGAATAATGCACCGACGCATTCGTCCAAAAATGTTTGACGGTTGACGCTTAAGATCCCAAGACTTGGTGCGAGTCTGTTTGACTTGCACGGTCCCTCTCTCCTGTTCACTTTTCGGAGCCGTATTCCCCGGATGCCCAGCGGCCGGTGTCGGTGATGTTCTCGAATTTGTTGAAGTCGATCTACCTGAAGAAATCCTCTCTTCGACTTCTCCGCCCACTTCATACCAAAAATTTGACACCGAGCGTCGCACCCCAGCAATGCTTAGTAACACTGTCGTGGAATGCAACCTGGTGATCGGGTTGATCATCTGCATCACACTTCCCAAACATATGATGGGTGCATCAATGCAAAGGAAGGGCCTATACTTGCAGTCAATAATGTATAACGGAACGTTTAATGGGCAACAACGCATTGGCACGCCAGAAGTTGCTTGTCGGCTTCTAACGCCTCAAGACGGATTTGCATGAGCCAGACGGATGAACGAATAAAAAAGGCAGATCTTGGCCTTCGTTTACCAAAATTCTGAGCATAATATGTTCTCGATCACCTTTATAAATCGCTCGCGTTCGCCTTCCGTCAGGTCGCGCACTTCGGTACAGAAAAATGAGCGTGATGATCGTTCGTGCTTCGAACGTGTCAGTCAGCCAAGCGTCGAGACGCCAGCTCGCGTCGTGCTTGCGTCGATCTCGAAACCTATACCCCGTCATTGGATACTTTCGTCGTGAACTTCGTCGCGCACTTTCCAGCGAGGGGATCGGTGGTCGACCGTTTTTAAACTTGATATTCCTGATCGGACGACCCAACTGCCTTTCATACACGCTCGATGCCCACAAAAAAAGAAATGTCTGCAGAGTATCAGCTCCTCGGAACCAATGTTCAGGTTCATCTGGATGCCATTGGTTAACGCCATCACGGGCAAAGCCGACGGCACGAAGGCGAGTGCTAACACAGCACAAGCCCCCGTTCGTCTTGTCTGTGCAAAACATTGTCGCTGCGCGACCCAATATGTCCATGCACACAGTCTTCCTCGGCTCTGTCGAAGACTCTTGAAACAGGATGTGTCCTTTTATCAACATGAGTAATAATCTCGGCTCGAACAAAACCGTCAACGAGCGCCATTATCAATGGGGGTTGATTTCTGCCGCAATATTGTTCTCCCGAAATACTACCGTTACTATACGTGCGCATGCAATCCGTACCTGCGCGTCTGCCTTCACGATCCTCTTGCGCTATTAGATCTGCGTTCGGAATCTCTCAACGGGCTTTGCCCAGGACGCCCCACGATACAATACCTTACTGCAAGAGAGTCTCGCCACGGCCCCCAGGAGTGACGTGACTCAAAAACACATGCCGCTACGGCGGCCTTAAGGTCAAACTCACTCAACTACGTCGAGGATTGGGGCTCCAAAGTGGCGATTGTATCGCAAGGATTGAATTTGACGACAGGAAGCTTGCCGAACTCCACAAATACGACAATTCCCACGTCGACTTGTACGCGACGTGCAAAGGACACAAGCGCGAGGATATCAACCCGATTGGTGCGACATTGACCAGCTTCCGCTAACTAACCGAGAGTAGTTCCACATCCTTTTTTCCCTTTCTGGCTCCTCACCGGCCCACTACGTTTTAAGCGGAGCTTACGAGCCGAACCTAATGCAAAAACTCCCTCCTAAAGATCGGCTCATAACGTCAACCTTGCCGCCTCTTGTTTTTATTGTTACAATTCAAGTGAGACGGACGTATGTGACCCGAGGCACGCGCACAAACCCAATAGCACGCAGATGATGGCGTGTACCATTCTCACAAACATTGGCCATATATTATAAATACCTCTCGTGCGTCGAGGCGGACCGTTCAGTTTCACGAAAGCACTACGTGACCGTAGTCTTCCGTGCATGGCAGCGGCTGATAATGGGCGACTGGAGAAACGCGAGCGGATGAGTAATCGATATGCAGACCATTGAACGTCGGCGAAACAGCAGCCATAACGAGGCGGATGACTCAGGAAACGACGATCATGATGCTGATTCTGCTCGAGGAGCGACAACTATCTGCTTGCAAGACGCTGCCTTGGTGCCAGTAGTACGTTCCGGCATTGATGATGGTGCGCACGATCGTGGCTCGCGAGGCAAAGTCATTTTTTTCTCGGAACGGGAAAAGACGGCCAACCTCCAACGTCGACTTGGCTTCGTCTCGCTCTCAAACGTTCTAACCGACTCGGGCTTCTTACTCGTTGACAAGGCATATTGGGCGTCGGCGGGATCTTCCGCCATCTCGAGCTGCGGCACAGGGCCTTCAACATTCGACGCAACCTCTCGATTATCCGATGAGGTCTCTAGGTTGCAGACTTCGATGACTGCCAGATCGGCGCGTTCGGTGAGGTCGGTGTGATCAGTCGTTTCAGGAAAAAAAAAATCCGAGCCCGTCGGCGAGGAAATAATCAAATCCGCCGTCGGAGGGGTCGGCGTTGTGGTGTTCTCCATCATTTGGAATTCAATAACTTCATCGCCGCAGGGCGTCGGTGCATGTACAACTTCTTCATCGTCGCACGGCGGCTCGGGTTCTTCCACGCTTACTTCGCCGTCGGATTGATAGTCCTCCTCGAACACGTGATTGCTCTCTTTCATCACCTCCAAGATACTCGTACATATTAGTATGTGCGCGACGGCCAGCGCGAAACTGACTGACGCTTGCGGCCGTTGTGAGTTGCTTTTATACGGGGGGAATCAATGCCTATCGCTGCCGGCTTCACTCCGAGAGTCTGGAGGTCAAAACGATCCGTTTAAAAGCCATCCGGGCGCAAAGGCCACCGGCGCAAGAAGGCCATATTACATTTGGAGCTCCACGCGGCGCCACGGACGCCGCAGCTCTCAGCTTCCTACTTTGTCTCTGGGGGCATTAGACTGACTAGCAGCGTTGATCAGCAGCATACGCCCGCATTTTCGACAATAGTACGTCGGGATGAATGCTGCCGTCCTCGCTTGCTTGGACTGCTCAAAGGCGGGCGGGACGGTGCTTGCTCGGCGGGTCGTGTTTTGTCGAGGGGTCGCTTTTCGTCATCGCCTTCGTTATTCACGTGTTCAGGCTTTTGCTGTGGTGTTTCGAGAGGTGGGAGTCCAAGAGAGTCGTCGCTTTGGGGGGGCGGATCATCCGTTTTGACGTCTCTCGACGCCGACGGCTCCATATTCTCCAGGCATCTGCTCGATGCGTACACGTTCGCTTTTCTCGAATCATCATACGCACTTGATTCGTTTATCCCAGATTTTTCAATGGTATGGCTGGTCATGCTTGAATGCGTCGCTCCCGTAATTTTCGTAAGGGAAGCTTCACCTGGCGAAGCTGGCCATTTTCCTTGCGGACCTGGCTCGGCTTGCAGCGTTCTACACAAAAAGCTCTCTTTCGGGCGTGACGTTGGAGTCTTGACGATGACGCTGAGGTCGATTTCATCCTTCGCGTTCGCCTCATCGTTGATTCCATCGTAGGCTACCCAGAGCGCGGGAGAGTCGAGAGTGAGGCCCTCGGTTTCTCTGAGGAGCTGCGGGCGGGAAGCATGGCACTTGGGGGATCGAAATCGAGACAACACACACCTGGTCCGCTTCTTGGGCGATGGCAGAGAAAGCAGCCATATCGATCCCGTGAGCTTTCATGGAAGAAGAGAGCGGGTTCGAATCAGTTGACGTGCGGAATTCGGCCCCGAGCTCGAGCTCCTGAACACGGGCTCGCGCGGAAACGCTATCGATGGCCGGCACGACAATTTCTGAGAGGGCATCGGTCTTCGGAGTTGGCGCAACAACAGGCTCGGCATTGCGCCTTGGTTCCGCGAGAACAGCCGCGTCGTCTTTCGGCATCTTGTCCTCGAGTAGCGGGACCTGGTTGCGCCTCCGGCTGCCGCTGTTTGTGGTGTGAGGACGCGACGGTCGTTTGCTAGCGGCGTTGCTACCACTATGGTTGCCAGTGTGCGAGTTAGTCCTGCGATTTCGCCCTCGCAGTTTTGAAGGGTCGTGCGAAGCCTCTTCCTGAAAGGGAGTTGAAGCCGCCGGAGGGGCGTTTGGAGCAGCAGACGTCTTGCTCACATGCGATGATGTTGAAGTGTCTCCCGACTTAAGAACATCTCTTCCCGAAGCAATCTTGGATAACTTTACCATCGTCACCACTTCCTCGTTGAGCCCAAAGAAGTCCACCAAAGTCAGGCACCACTGACGCCCCATGTGCATTAGGTCTCTTGTTGTGAACTGCGACTCTTGATAAATGCCACCAACGCCACCACAAAAACTAGCTTCGAGCGTGTACGACCGCCGGACGCCGAGTTCCCGGCACACGACTGCGCGGGCGGTGCACGACTTACCGCGACCAAGTTTGAACGATGTCCTTTTTTTGGTGAAGATGCCTGGCGTGCGCTTCGCCAGCATAATAGGGAACAGCCGTGGATCGCCAGCGCGAAACGTCTTTTTCGCTCTGGTCTTAAATCGGGCTGATCCACCGTCACTCTCGTTGGTGTCGACCGCGTCCTGGCTTTCGGTTGTCTTGGACTTCGTCGCCGCCGGCGACGTGCATGTTCTCGCACTGCTCGTATCACCATTTGGTGCGCGTGAATCAGCGTTGCTTTCTGCACCCATCGTAGTGGAAGTGTCCTTGCCAGCAACGCCGCCTCCACCGCATTTTTTCACAGCCAATGCCGCCGCGATTCGGAGCGTCATGACACTATTGCGTACTTTTTTGGGAGGTTGGCTCGGTTGCTTATCGGCAGTACTCAGGATGCCGTATAAAAACAGCCCCTGAGCCCGCGAGTGGCCGTGCAAATCGCAGAACAAGGCGACGCGCGACTCATCGCGACTCTGATACGCCTGAATCAAGTGCTTGAATGCGGCGATCGTCGGGTGGTCGTTACGGCATGGTAAATGCCAATGACGGTTCAGGTCCTGGCCCGAGAGAGAACATCGGTAGTTACCGTTGATGACTCCATCGGGATTGAGCATCGGCACAACTTTAAACACGAAGTGCTTCCGGAGGACAACGGCGGCGGGATGGATGCTGGTCAAAAATTCCAGCATTCCTTGCATGATCCACGACGAGTTCGACTCCCCTGGATGAACTCGTGCCGAAATGACGAGAAGACGACGCTCATGTGAGGACGACGACGCCGTATCGGAGGATTCCCCGTCCTTGTTGTTGTTGTTGTCCGCGTTAGTTCGAGCATCATCTTCGGTTGCTGCTACTTTCGGTTTGATGTAGGGTGGGGCGGTGATCGTAAGAAGGTCGCATCGGTTGCCGGCGATGGTATTACAGAGCACCCTCCTCGTGCACATGTGTTGGGTCTTAGGATTGCTCATCAACTGGTTGAGGAAGTGTTGCAAGTCCGTGTACGTGTACGGGTGTGAATATGCGAGGTATACGACGTCGTCTTCAAACTCAAACTCGAGGTCAAAGGACATAGTGTGCGTCCCCCCCTTGGTTTTCTTGTTCTTTGAAAACGAGTCTCTCTGGCGAGAGCTGGCACCACCTTGCGCCGGGGCGACGGGCGAGGTGGCTTCGTCGTCGGAGTCATCGCTCGCGCTTCCGCTTGCGGTACTCTCGCCGTCATCAATGTCGCCGTCGCCCGTGTCGACGGCTTCCAACATGTCGCAGACTTGCTGGCGATGCACATCCGACGGGTTCTTCGAGTAGCAAAGGACGGTGCCGGCGCGCCGCCACCCAATGCCCATCGTGGCAGCCGCCTTTGTCGAGTACACGATTGGCTGCATGCCTTCGAGATACAAGGAGTCGCTCTTCGCGAAATTCGTCACGTTGAACCTGTAGCGCTCAAGACGCCGCGTTTTCGTCACTTCAAAGAAGAACCATTGCGTGTTGCCGCTCGTCTTCAAGTCGGGGTGCATTTGTAGGTCGTACTCGTGGTCGACCACCCACGGGATGCGATCGTGGACCTGGCGCGATGCCGTAGGCAAGGTCTCCTTGTTCACCCCCTCGGTACGGAACAGGCGCGTCGCCGAAAGTAAGTTTCCGCTCTCAAAGCACGAATCGAATCGGAGCTCGTCTGTTTCGTTCGGCTGCTCGAGTGGTAGCGGGTCTCCGTACGTATAAACGCGCTTGGAGCACTCGACTTCGGGTCGCTGCGACGGCGCCATGGCGTCGGGGGAGTGCCTCAGCCACTTCGGGATAGATCCTAGCGGTTCGTGTTCGGTGGGAGGCGGCAGCATCCCGTCGATGTGGCGAGCAGGCAAGGCCTTTGGTCGGTCCGCGAATCCGGAGAGAGGCGGCTCGATGACCTCGGACGGCGCTTTCTTTGAGCTGCGCATGGGAAAAAAAAGACACGTGAGCGAGCGACGCGACGAGATCGTCGCACCTCACGACACACTTGTAGAGCGGCGGCGGGGGCTCGAGCGTCGCTGAATCGTGCGTCCGCTTTCTGTTCATCGACGTTCTCGCGTGTTCCCAACGGCGCCGCGTCGACTCTCGCTTAAAATCATCTACGTGCTCTTTGACCTTGTTGTCTTGGACAGAATCAGCGGCGTTTTTAGACGACGGGTCGACGATCAATTCGACCGGGGTGGTTGCGCGGCTCATCAAGCAGATATCCATTCCGCGGACGGAGCCAACCGTAGTTGTCGAGTCGCGCTTGGTCGTCGACGCCGCCGCCGTCGTGTAGGTGCCGTTGAACAAGCTCAGCAGTCCCAGCGGATCGGAGACAGCACGCGAGCTGTCGCCAGCAGCGTTCCGATGAGGCCGTGTGGCGTCAGCCATGTGTCACCACGCAAAAGATACAGATTTATTCATTCTCGGGTCGTGTCGACAAGGGTTTAGGATTAATCTCATAAGTGGTTAAGAAGGCCCCGGAGTAGTAAACCTTGTAAAGGGTAAAGTGAAGTTCTAGTAGGGTAAGCGTCATATTAGGATGAAGGTGGCCTTCGTCCATCCCGACCTCGGGCTTGGCGGCGCCGAACGGCTCATCGTGGACGCCGCCATGAGCCTTCAGGAGCTCGGGCACGAGGTGGTCATTTACACGGCGCACCACGATCCGTCGCACGCCTTTCCGGAGACGACGAGGGCGTTGCGCGTGTGCGTTCGAGGAGACTTTCTGCCGCGCGAAATATGCGGGCGTGGGCACGTGTTGTGCGCATCGGTGCGGAACGCCTACACGGCGGCCTGCCTGGCGCTTTCCGGGTTGCGGGCCGACGTTGTCATCGTTGACCAAATCTCGACGTGCGTTCCAATCCTCCGCGCGATCGGGTCGAGAGTTATCTTTTACGTCCACTTTCCCGACAAGCTCCTCGCGTCGCGTGGGTCGTGGCTGCGGCGGGTCTACCGGTTCCCGTTCGATCTCCTCGAGGAGCTGACCACGGGCTGCGCTCACCGGATCCTCGTCAATTCGCGGTTTACGGCGGCCGCGTTCCGCGGCTCGTTCCGGTTTCTCGCGCGACGCGACCCCGACGTCTTGTACCCCTCGGTCGCGCTTCCATCCGAGGAGGAGCAGCAGAAAACGAAGCCGCCATATCTCGTCTCGCTCAACAGGTACGAACGAAAGAAGCGCGTCGATTTGGCGATCGAGGCGCTCGCGCTCGTCGAGGGGATCGACCTCGCGATTGCCGGCGGCTACGACACGCGCGTCCTCGAAAATGTCGAGTATCACGAGGAGCTCCGGCGGCTCGCCGCCGACTTGGGCCTCCAAGGCCGCGTTGTCTTCGAAAGGTCTATCTCCGACGCTCGTCGCGTCGAACTCTTGCGCTCGGCCGTCTGCCTCGTGTACACGCCGCCCGAGGAACATTTTGGCATCGTCCCGCTCGAGGCGATGGCCCTTGGCTGCCCGGTCCTCGCGGTCAACTCGGGCGGCCCTCTCGAGACCGTTGTGGACGGCACCACCGGCTTCCTCGTCGACGCCGACCCTCGAGCCTTCGCATGCGCTATTCAGCGCCTCCTCGACAATCCCCGCCTCGCCGCCGACATGCGGCGAGCCGCCCGGGACCATATCCGCTCGCATTTCGCCAGGCCCGTCTTCGCAGCCCGCCTCGAGGCGATCTGCGCGGATGTCTCCAACGGACCCCGGAAGTTGTGTGGACGCGTCGTCGTCGTCGAAAACATCGATGGCCCCAACAATAAGCATAAGCAGTAACGCAGAAAGAAAGAAAGAAAGAAATTGGCCGACGCAACAACGACGACAAGAACAAAAAGGGGGGTGTATTGTTTATTCTTTATTCGAGTCGCGCGCGCACGCTCCGGCGGGCGTCGAGCTCTTCGTCCTCCTCTTCCTCGTCCGCGGCGTGCTTCTCCGCTTCCTCCTGTTCCTGCTCGCAGTGGTCGATCCACTCGCTAAAGACGTCGATCGGCTCGGAGAGGTAATTTATTGTGGCAGAGTAGGATGCCCCGCACACCCGACACACCAGCGTCCCGACTTCCTGTTCGTACTTGAGCGTCGCCTCGACGCTGTCTTCGTGGTTGCAGAACGGACACTTGAACTGCGTGCTAATCGACGTCCGCTTCCGCTTGACCGCCTTCTTCACCGACGACTTCTTTCGCCGCCCCATGCGGAAGGGAACACTCTGCGGAGGAGGAACCGGCCTCCTTCCTTTTCTAACTAACCAAACCCTCCATCCACAATGGAGTTGTGAACTCCCTTCCTTACCCCCAGCAGCAAGCCGTTCACCGATGCGGCCCTACGCATCGTTTCCGGTCGCGTGCCATCTCACGAGGTGTCGCATTGACTCCGAGTGGACCTACGTTGCTCCGAGTCCCCGGTCCGTTTCGCCCTTCGGCGGCTACTTGGAGCAGCACGCCGACGAGGAGGTCTGTGTGGAGTGCGATGTGCGGAGACAGGCTGTCAGACCTCTTGACGACGGGCCCCTCGTCGAGCCGGTGTGGTTCGGTGATGGCTTCGCGCATCCGAGCCGACGTCGGCCGGGGACCTTGCGGCACCACCACGTCACAACTAATTCGTGGCAGTCGGGCGGCACGGTATTCGACGGAGCGACGAAATGGAAGACGTGGACGTGGGCTGGCCGGCCCGTGAGGATGCGCGTCGGGGGAACAAGAGCACCACCATCGGAGGTGGTCGAGGAGCGCACGGGAGGATGGGCAGAGGATCCCGCGACGATGGAGGAACGGAGCCCATCGTCGTTCGCCCGAAAGGTCGAGAGGCGAGGCGTCGCGGCGAGCGAGGCCGCGTTGCCGGGGTCGCGCGCGATGTCGCTGCAGCAGACCACGCAGCAATGCGCACTTGTGGAGACTCTCGTCTCCGCGTTGAACGACCACGCGACGCGGACGGAGCGAGACGCGACGCGGCTGCAACGCGCTGCTGACGCCATAGCGGTGGCGCGCGCCGCCGAGCTCCTCGAAGAAGAAGCCAACGCGCCCAACAACAACAACAACAACAACAACAAATTGCACCCCCACGATAATAATCGCTACTACGAAGCGCCAGCTCCCGCGTGGACCCCGGCCGAGATACGACGTTTTGATCGTCGCGTATTCTAAGAGGAGATTGTCGCGATCTACACTCTAGCTCGGCCCTGCTGAAGGAAGCGGCGGCGGCGGCGGCGGCTCGACTAGCACACGGGAGCCCAATGATATTGATGGTTGGGGATCGGGCGGCACGAGCGAGGCGAATCGGCTGGCCAGGACCGCGAGGTCGTTCTTGGCACAGTAGACGTGAACGAAGGGGCCCGGGGAGCGCCACGTGACTATCGCGGGAGGATCCTTGGTAGGAAGGTTCGGAATGTCGAGAACGCAGACGACGGAGCCGATATCGAGCGGGTGAAGCTGATCCCGAAGCGGAGGGGTGAGGCGGTCAAAGGAGACGATGCCGCCCTGGAGGAAAATGCCAAAATCGGCAGCTCCACACTCGATCTTGCGCTTGCGCATGAAAGGGAGGAGAATGTGGATGCCGTCTTGGACGATGCGAAAGCCGGCGGCGGCGTTCGATTTGTCTGAGTTTCGAGAAAAAAGAACCACACCGGCGTGAACGATCCTCAGCTTGAGTTGGCGCGCGCGGAGGACGATGTCGCGCACAGGCCGCGAGACGACGAGGCCGCGCTTCGAGTTCTTCGACTCTGGGTCGTCGCAGGCGCGCGCGACGATGAGGTCCGTGGGAAATCCCTCGAGTCCATAAAAGTCGACGAGCGAGTCGAGGTCGGCAACGCTCGAGAACGGCACGTACGGCAAGTCCTCGGGAAACGGCCTCTTCCCGTTGGGTTGTCTCGGCGGCATGCGAACAACGACCTGCTCTACTTCTTCTTCTTCTTCTTCTATGTTTTTTTCCGGCGGCGCGGGAGTGTCGTCGACGGCAGCAGCGCCCTCGTCGAGATCGAGGTCTTGGTGGTGTGGGCGCTCGAGGACGGCGACGAAGAATCCACCAGTATCGTCGTCGTGCGGCACGAAGCGCATGCACTTTGCGAGCTGGTCGCGGATCGCGCGGTCGGGGTCGTCGGCGTCCGTCGGCGGAAAGAGCGAGGCGCGCTTCCTCGCGGCGGGGCACAACTCATCCAGCGGCACAGCGTCGTCATCATCGTCGTCGTTGTGGCGCTCGACATCGTCGAAGACGGCCCACGAGTCGAGGCCGGCGCGGCGCTTGACGTCGGGGAATCGATCCGAAGCGTCGACGACAGAAAGCGTCGGGTCCGACCTCAGGATCTCGGCGACGACGGCCTCGTCCTCGACGGGGTTCATCGAGCACGTCGAGTAGACGAGGCGCCCCCCGGGCGCGAGGAGCTCGGCGGCGCGCTTGGCGATGCGGGCCTGGAGCACGTGGAGCGCGGTGCCGTGGCTACAACGCCAGCGCTTGAGGACCGAGGGCGTCTTGCGGAGCGTGCCGTCGCTCGAGCACGGGACGTCGCAGAGTATTTTGTCGAAAAGAATTTTGTTCTCGGTCCGGCGTTTGCGCACGCCCGCGCGGATTTCCTTGTAGAGCGTTGGGAAGGCGCGCGCGTCGCAGTGAGACACCAGCCACGACGGCGAGCCGAGACGCTTGAGCTGGTGCACGAGCGTGTGCGCGCGCGAGAGGTTCTCGTCGTTGGCGATCAGGAGCTCGGAAGCCTCCTCGAGGCCGGAGCGGCCCTCGAGCAGCGCGCCATCGATGGCCTCGATGAGCTGCGTCGTCTTGGAGCCCGGCGCGGCGCACGCGTCGAAAACGCGGTCGCCCGGGCGCGCGTCGAGGAACAGCGGCGGCACCATAGACACCGCCTCCTGGCGCGTGATGCTGCCCGCGCGTTCGTGCGTGACGAGCCACTGGTGGAGCTCTTCGTGCGCGGCGGACTTGCGGATCGTAGCCCGCGCCTCGCCCACCTGCCACCCGCGCTCGACCCACGCGAGCCGCGCCAACGTCATCGGCTCGGCCTCGAGCTTGGCGTTGGCGCGGCCCACGAGGTCCGAGAGCTCGGACTCGAGCCGCGCCCGCAGCCCCGGGTCCCCCGTTACCCGCAACGTCACGGGCAACGGCTTGCGCAGCGTCGCCATCATTGCCTCCCACTCGGCCTCGTCCCGCACGACGCGACCCACGAGCTGGCGCTTGTAGAAAGCGACGAATCGCCGCTCGCACCATCGCTCCTCGTCCTCCGCCCCCTGGTCCCACTCGTCGTTGCTCTTATACTCGCCGCGCCGTCGCTTAAATCGCCGACCCATCGTGTCGAAGACAACCGGCACAAAATTTTTTTCCCGGTTGGTACACAAGCCTTTTACTCCCTCACTCATCACGGTGCACTCACCGTATGAGCGTCTTCTCCTAGCGGGCCTAATTATACAGGACGTCGAGAGCGGTGCAGCCACCGCCCACCTCCAGCAATGGACGCGCAGGCGCACTCCAGGGAGCGCCAAGACGCTTACAGAAACAACGCCAACGGCCCCTACATCTCCGGGTCCCTGGCGGCGCCCGGACGATCAGGCTCGCGCTTGGCCGTCGTCCCCTCCATTTCCATTCCAACCCGAGCTCAAAAAGCTTTGAGTTTATTCCTAAACCCGGGGTCGTCGTCGGAGAAGAACATTTTAGGGGGCTCCTAGAACGAAGGCCGGCCGCCAAATGTTGTGGCGATGATGACGGCGTGATGAGATGTGCTATCCAGGCAGCCCAGCCTTTGGGACGGACATGGATCGGATCTACCGCGCGCTGGAGATCGAGTACGGCGGCGGCGGCGAGGCTGAGCTGCGCGGCGAGGCGCGATCGTTCCTCCAGTCGGTGCAGGACACGCCCGAGACGGCGTTTCACGCGGCCGCGGCTATTTTGACGCCCGCCGGGAGCGGCGTCGCGCCCGACGCGGCGATGGTGTTCGGGCTCTCGTGCCTCGAGAAGCTCGCGACGGCGCGGTGGAACGAGCTAAGCGACCAGGAGAAGATGCTCGTACGGTCGACGGCGGTGGCGGCGGCGGGCAGGACGACGGCGGTCGAAGCCGCCTTCGTGCGCAACAAGAAGGCCGCGCTCGTCGCGCAGGTCGCGCTGCGCGAGTTTCCGCAGCGGTGGCCCACGCTTGTCGACGAGATGCTGGCGGCGGGCGCCGACGAGGAGCGCGGTGCCACTCTCGAGCTCTGGTGGGTCGCGCTCGCGGAGCTCGCCGAGGAGTGCACCGACGCCGACTACAACGCGCGGTTGCCCGCCAAGCGCCGCACCGACGTCCTCAAGGCGCTCAACGCCGTGTCGCCCACACTCGTGCGCGAGCTCTTCGCCTTTGCCCAGCGTGCGTACGCGTCGTCCCGGTCGGACCGCGCGTCGCCCCGGCGCCTCGTCGCCGCTCTCCGATGCCTGCGATCGTTCGCGACGTGGGTATGCTGGGACTCGGAGGATATGCGCTCTCTCGGGACCGACCCCGTCGAGCTGACCGCATATCTGGCGGCGAACGGCGAGCTAGCCCTTGCCTCGGACGACGACGTCGAGGTGTGCGGCGCGGCGCTCCGCGCGTTCCGGAGCCTCGCGACCTCGGCGCACCTCGACTACGACGCCGCGCTCCGCGTCGCGCGCTACGCGCCGCGCTTCTGCGAGGCGCTCTACAACAAGGGCTGCGCCGACTTTTCGCGGCGGGGCGGCGCCCTCGACCCCGCCCAGCGCGCGACCCTGTGGGCGACGCTCGCCGCTTGCGCGACGTACGTCTTCCGGGACCTCTACGCGCGGTTCAAGGCGCTCGGCGCGACCGACTTCGCCAAGGGCGGCGACCGGTGCGCCGAGGTCGACGATGCCTTGGCCGCGTACCTCGCTGCCGCGATCGGGGTCCTCGAGGCGGCGCCCTCGCGCAAGGCGGCCGAGGCGATGCTGCCCCTCTGGCGAGACGCGAGCCGCCTCGCAGGTCAGGGCAAGCTCGGCCCCGCGTCGCGCGCCAACGTCCGCTCCTTCGCGCCCCGGATCCTCGACCGCTACGCCCGCTTCGCGTGTCGGCGCGCGGCGGGTGGCGGCGACGACGAGCAAATCGCGGACGACTTCGAGTTTGTCGACGACGACGAGTACTCGTCGCACTTTACGATTATGCGCTCGGGCGTCTCGCAAGTGTCTGCGGCGCTCGTCGACCTCGACGCGGCGGCCGTCGCGCGCGCGACCGACGCGCGCCTGCGCCAGCTTCTCGCCGAGGCGCCTCCGGAAACAGCGGCGGCGAGCGTCGAGGACGACTGGGTGCGTCGCCTCGAGGGCCTCGCGCTCGTGGTCGAGCGCGTCGTCGACGAGACGCTTCGTTTGCGCGACGAAACGCTCGCCAAGCGCCGCCGCCGTCGCCGCGACGCGAACGGCCCCGCCCTCGTGCCCGGCGACGACGACGACGACAACGACGACGGTGTTCAGTCCCCCGACGCGGACGGCGAGACTCACCAGGAGGCGCTGAGGATGCTGGACGAAAACCTGCTCGCGGCGACGGTCGAGTGGCGGCCTTGGACCGCGAACCGCGTCCTCGCCCGGCTGAGCCTCGTCGACGCGACGCGCGGCGTCCTGCGCGCGCGCGGCGGGCGGCTGCGCGACGTGCTTCGCGAGCTGTTCGCGTGCCTGGCGTACGAGTCGTCCAAGGCGGCGGCGGCGACGCCGCGGGAAGCCGCCGAGATCCGGCGCAAGGCGGCGCACGGGCTGCTGCGTCTCGCGACCGCGGGTCCGCGGGGCGTGGCCGCGCAGTTCGACGAACTCCGCGACGGCGCGTCGGCCGTGCTCGCGTCGCGGCTGCTGTGCGACGTCGGCGCCCAGTACGTGTGCGAGGCGCTGGTGCTATTCTCGAACGCCTGCGCCGACGCCGACAAGCGGCGCGCGCTTCTCGAGGCGGTCGTCGCCGGGCCGCTCGCCGAGCTCGAGTCCGTCTCGGGCGCGGCGGCGACCTCGACGCCGCGCGGCCTCCTCGTCTCGCTCGGGGTCCTCGACGCCGCAACCCACGCCGTGCGCCACGACGCCCGCAGCGTCCGCGCTCCCTACGTCCCCGAGGACGAAAAAAATTGCCCGCCGACGGTTCCGGCCGAGGCGGTGCGGCGCGCCCTCGGCGTGCTCCTCGGGGTCGCGCGGCGCGCAGCCGCGTCGGCGCCCGCCGAGGTCGTCGGCACGCGCGAGCCGTGCGCCGCCCCCGACCCGCCCCCCGGCCTCGCCGACCTCGTCGGAAAGGACGCGAGCGCGGCCGTCCTCGCGCGCGTCCTTCCGACGGTCGCGTCGCTCGCGCGAAGCCTCCACGCGCTGTGGGCGCCGCCGATCCGGGACGCGCTCCGCGCCGACCCCGCCGCGCGCCTCGCCCTCGCGCCCAGCCTCGACGAGGTCCGCGCCAAGGTCGAGCCCTCCTCAAACCACAAGCGCGACGCCGCCGATTCCCCGACGACGACGACGACGCCGCCCGTCGGGACCTCCCCGGCCGCGACCGATTCCGGCGGGCCGCCGCCGAGCGGCTCGCACGGCGCGCGCTGGGGGACCATGCTCAACGAGCTCCGCAGCACCGTGTACCAGTTCGCGCGACTCTGGATCGAACGACGATGCGCATTCGCCGCCGACGCGGCGCCCGTGACCGTCGGCCTCCTCGCGGCCTGCGGCCTCGTCGGCTCGACGGGTGGCGACGCCGCGCTCCCCGGCGCCGACCTCGTCCTCGCCTCGACCGAGCACCGCCACCTCGCCTCGCTCCTCAAGCACGTCCTCGAGCCCCTCTTCCTGCGCTGCCCGCCGGTCCTATACGACGCCTACCTCGCGCCCGTCGCGCGACGCGTCGCCGGCCACCTCGAGACGCGCCTCGCGCTCTCGTTCTCGTCGCCGACCGACGACGAGGCCGCCTACTACGCCGCCTCGGGCCTCTACATGCCCGACTGGGACGAGCCGACCGTCGCGGCGGTCGCCGACGCGTCGCGTCGCGACCTCGCGCGAGCCTACCTCGACGTTCTCCAGGTGGCCTTCGCCACGAAGGGCGAGCTCGCCGCGCCCGTCGCCCTCGCTCTCAAAACCGTCGACAGGCTCCGCGCCGAGGGCGACGCCTCGGCCCGTGCCCTCCTCCCCCCCGCGCGACCCTCGGCGATGAACGCCGCCGCGTCTTCCTTCGTCCTCGCGTCCACCCCTTCGAAGGTCCCCAAGTCGCCAAAGAAAAAAGCGACCGACGACGGCGAGAACGGCGCGCGCGTCCAGGCCGCCCGCGAGCGGCGCGCCGAGCACGTCCGTGCCCTCCGGCGCTTCCTGCTCCCAACGGGGGTGCCCACCAACTTCTCTGACCTCGCGACGCCCGTCCTCCGCGCGCTCTGGAGCGCCGTCGGCAAATGGGGCGACGTTCCGAGCTGCCGCGCCGCCACCAAACTCGCAGAGATTTGCGTGACCGAGGCCTGCGACGACCCTCGCTACTGGCCCTACTTTGCCGCGCTCTTCGAGTCGGCCGTCGACGCCCTCGTCGCCGAACCCGCCTGGCTCGCCAACGCCGGCTGCGAGTACGAGTTCCTCGCCCTCGCCCGCGCCGTCTACGTCGCCCTCGTCGTCGGCGTTGACCCCTCGGCCCCGCCCCGCCGCGTCCCCCCCGACACCCCGCTCCGCCACGACGGACCTCGCCAGTACCTCTTGTCCCGCCTCCCGGGCGTCGAGGCCTCCAACGTCGCCGCCCTCGAAGCCGCGCTCCGCGAGCCCTGTGCCCCGAAGGACCACAAGGCCGCGCTCCACGACCTCGTCCTCCTCGCCCTCGACGCCAAGGACCGCCGCGCCGCGCGCGTCCAATCGCCTTTCCCCGCCCCCTCGCCCGCGGCCCTCTCGCCCGCCGTCGACGCCTCCGCGCTTCGCTACGGCCACAACGCCACCACCGTGCGGGATCTCCCCGGCGAGATGATCTCCAGCCGCCAGCTCGCTGCGGAAAGAAAACAGCAGCAGCAGCGGCAGCACCATCATCATCAGGGTGCGTTTCGTCAGGACGAAGTCCCCCCCACCCACCTCGCCGACCTTTTTCGATAGCGACGACGCGATCCACCTGCGACGCGGCCTCCACGCGCGCCCCCTCCCACTCACACCTTCTCTCTTTCTCGAAGAAGAAGAAGAAGAAGAAGAAGGAACTGAAGAATAAGATGATGCTGATGATGATGTTGATGATGATGATGATGATGTTGATGATGATGACCACCGCGTGGTGTCGCACGCATCCAGCTGCTCCTGTTTCAATTACGTTGCGTGCCTTTCTGCTCCCGCATTATTAGTAATAATATTGTGAGCCACCATTGTCTGTCCTTATGCGGCATTAGTATTTTTATTATATCGCCGCACAGCATGCTGTGGCTACACCGGAGCCGCGGCGGTGGTGGTCATGTATATTATTCGCGCGCACGAGCCTGATTATTATGCTGCTGACAGCTTGGTCGTGCTAAATGTCGCGGCAATGTCACGCAAGACGGTCGCGACGTCACTGGTGTAGTCTTCCTCGCGGGCTTGCGCGTTAAAGGTTACGATATTGTCGGACATCAGGGTGAATATCGTTCTCAAGTGGCGCTTGGGCTGATTGGGAACTTGAACCGTGTACTCGTAGTTGTAGCGGCCCGCGGAAGAGGACGAGGCAATGACCTCAGACTGGATGTCGGGGCCACGAGGCACGATGGTATCTTGGACGGCATCGAGCGTGCCAAAACTACCAAGCTGCGTGTAGTCCCCTCGAACGGGCGTTATGAGCAGAAACACGTTCGTGTCGCTGTTGGTCGCGTCCGAGTACACCACCAAGCGACGCCCCCCCGACACAGCCGCATTCGTGTCGGAGAGAAAGGCCCATGACTCGGGGACCTCGAACATCGCGGACGCAGTCGCCCTGCCGCTGGGATCTGGGCCAAAGTCCACTGAAACCCTCTGAGCTTTCGGCTCGCTCGCGCCTACGGCCGACACGAGGCCTCCGCTCACAACGCCCCCAAGAACAGAGCGCCGCGTTTGCGGGACCGCGAGGGCGTCAACGAACACAACCAAACACGAGAGCGCGAGGCCGCCTTTCATTTTTTCTGGGGTAAGGATTTCTAAATGGTCGACTGGTGAGGGGGGTTAGGAGTAAACTCAAAGGTTAGCGAACGTGCGCTCATCAAAGCAGCTTACGGGGGGGGGGTTAGTGGATTGTGTGGAGAGACGTGAGGAATGCCTCGAAGGCGGAGGTATCTCGAGGCCTACTAATCGGGGTAAGGGACTTTTGTCCTCTGCCCGGCGGCTGGCCAGCGGCGTCCCCCCCAATGTTCGAGGCGGCATCGTCAATGAGATCGCCGAAGGTTCTCCTCCTCCACACTTGTGCACGCAGGCGACTGGGTCAGAAGCCCTGGGAGAAGGCTGAACGCAGGTTCCCCTCCAGTTCCAATTTCTCTCTGTCGACGGCGGGTGCCTTTGAGCCTGCTCCATCCACGGACCTATACCAACCCGAAGGCACGCGTAGTATACATTGAGCACAGCCCGCGACAAGAAATGAAGATGGGGATGTACACGACGCGCCCGCCAGCTCTTGAGAGGGGACTAGTACCAAAAGAGCACGCATTATTGTGGAGCCAAGCAGGTTAAGTGCCGAATGTGCTCATCGTGTTGAGTTCGCAGAGTTCAGAGGCGTCGCCGTCGTCGTCGTCGTCGTCGTCGTCGTCGTCGTCGTCGTCAGGGAGATCGCCCTCCTCCGGCGAAATGAGTTCGAAGACATCGAGTGACTGTGTGGTCTCCGTACGCCGCGTGGTGAAGATGTCGGTGAAATCATGAGCGTCTGGTGCTTGCCAACGGCGGAGGAGGTCGTGGTGCCCTTTCACGAGGGCGGCGTGTGCCGCGTGCGTCGAGCCGACAAGATGTCGTGGACGCGAGTGGCGCTCGTCCTCGACCAAGAAGGCGACGTCCTCTTGGACGAAGCAGCGCGCGGCGTCAATCTGCGCCTGTTCGGGATGCGCTTCGAAGATATAAGCTCGTTCCTTGCGGAGAAGCTCGACCTCGCCCGGGACCTCGTCTGGCGTTGAATCTGTGATCTCTTCAAAGATAGCCTCGAGATCGGCCGCGTCACAGAGCCATGCGGTGATCTTTTTGTTGAAACAGACGGTGCACGCGACGAAAGCGTACTTGTCTCGTTCCACCCTGGTCACGAGCCCAACCGAGGAATGGGTCACGTCACCCCAGCCCAGCCTCGGAACCACGCCGCGCCGCACCCGCACAAAGTCACCGCGCCGTATCGTCGACGTTTCGCGGCACGGGCCTGGCGCGAGAACCGGAGCGACGACGACGCTCGCGTGGCACGCCCCTCTGAGCAGGTGCTTACGGAAGCAGTCGCACTCGATGTCGTCTTTGATCTCGCGCTCGGCTGCAGCTCGCGCCTCGATGATGGCCTTCTCTCGCCTTAGGCGCCGCCCATCGTCGGGCAGCCGATGGCTGCGGGTGAGCTGCTGCTGTGCAAACGCCTTGTCTCTCCTCGCCAAGCCCTTGGAAAACGTCAAGGTGAGTGGTCTGCGGGCGGAAATCTCAGCAACAAGGCACGGAAATGACTCGCGCGACGGCTCGATCACCAGGCGGCCATTGACCGCGACCAGCTCGTCCGTCGGCCGGACGGTGTCGGGAAAATGCTCGCACTCCTCGCGCGTCTCCGCGACCTCCACTCTCTCGCGCCCCCCGCCGACAAGAGCCAGCCGTAGTCCGAGGTCGCTGCGTCGGAACGTCACCTCGACAAGCCGACTCCTTTCCTTGCGCCAGTGTCGCTCTGTCGCCGCTGCCACGACCGCGAAAACGCGGCGCCTTTCGTCGCGGACGGCCCGCGACAACGCGGCCGCCGGATCTTTGTCGACGGGCCCCAGCTTCTTCGAAATGAGCGCCTGCTGGCTAGGGGAGAGCAGCAGAGGCTTCTTCACGCCATGCAGGCCCTCGACCTGCATGCCTATGTCGGCGTTGGCACAAAAAATGTGCTCCTGCTGACACAGACCACGTCATATAGGATTTAGCTTCTGCCAGCCTTCTCCTCTTCCAAGCTGAAAACCTATCAATAGATTTCACCGAGATAGTACGAACCGCAGTTGGCAAGTCCCATTAAAGAGGCCCACATCGGCATGCAAGGTCAAGACGAGGCGGGGATGCGACCCTGCGTTGTGCGGGACCAGAGCCGCAAGAAAGAAAGAGACTAGTAGTAGTAGATGACACTAACCTGCACATGCGCCTGGTTATTTATTCATTTTATTTATTTATTCATTTATTCTGTGTCTTTCTCGCGCTGTCCGTCTGTCTGTCTGTCTGTCTGTCTGTCTGTCGAAAGAAAGATCATCCATGCCCATCACGCCGACTGCGCGAGAGCGAGTTCGCGGAGGTCGCTGACTCCGAGCTTGTCAAGCCAAGATCGAAGCATCCGGATGTCGGGCTCCTTCGCGAGAGTGACGACGGTGCCAGTCGCCGCCCCCGCGTGATGATGATAGTGTTGGAGCTGTCGGCGCGGGTCTTCGGCGTCGAGGTGGCGCTCGTGACTGAGGGGATCGCGTGCTGTCCGGCCCGCGAGGTGGAGGTAGGTGTCGGCGTTGGACGGTCTTCCGACGACGAAGACGGCATCTATGCCGTCGAGGTGGAGACCGCGCGTGACCGCCTGGTCGGCCACAACGAGTTGCGGTTCTTCGGGGGTCGCGGTTCTAAGCATGGAGTTGAGGTCGGCGGAGGCGGCGTCGGCGAGCTTGGCGAGGCCCTCGATCGGAGCGCGACGGGCGTTTCTGTCGTCGGGGGCGCCGCGCTTGATCTGTTTGTGAGCGGCGCGACGGCGATTTCGGGCCGACGAGGGCCAAAGGACGTCGCCGAGAACTAGACAGCGCAGGCCGCGAGCTCGAAGCCCTGAGTCGATGGCGCGGATCTTGAGTCCCGAGGAGGAGCAGACGAAGACGAGGGCAGCGCGCGCGGAGGTCGCGCGGACGGCGCGGCGGAGGCTGTCGATGATGCCGGACTCGTCGGCCTTGTTGTCGATCCGCACGTAGGTGTGGGCGATAGACCTGGGAATGAGGGTCGTGCGGATGGTGGGGGTCGTCGCCAGCTTGGTCTTCGTCGTGAGGGCGGCGGCGGAATTTTCGTCGAGAACGCCGAGGCGGACGACGGCGAGCGGGAGCTGCGCCTTGAGCGCCGGGGCGCGCGCGCCCTTGAGGCATCGCTCGAGCTTGGTCTTGGCGACCTTGTCGAGCGTCGCCGAGCCCGCGACGACGCGGAGGTCTTCGATCGACCTTCGCGCGAGGAGCTTGACGAGCGCCTCGGCGGGATGCATGCCAACGTCTTGCCAGCGCGTGACTCGCGACTCGCATTTGCTCGCTGGCATCAGGAGGTCGAGCTCGTCAAGGATCAGGGCCTTGACCCTCGAGGCGAAGGTGACGTAGAGTCGCGTCTCGGCCTCGAGGACGAGGCTGAGTTCCCGGGGGGTGGCGACGACGCATCGCGACGAAGCGAGCGCGGCCGCCGCG
The DNA here is from genome assembly GCA_029834535.1 of Chrysophaeum taylorii. NCBI lineage: Eukaryota > Pelagophyceae > Pelagomonadales > Pelagomonadaceae > Chrysophaeum > Chrysophaeum taylorii. Next base: position 83,027 of record JAQMWT010000036.1, on the reverse strand, counting down.
CGACGCGTGCCCTCGTCGTCGCCGATGGTCGAGGTCGTGACGCACGTCACGTTTTCAGCGTCGCCGAGCAATTTGCTCGCCAAGCGCGCGTGCTGGGTCGCGAGCTCGCGCGAAGGCACGAGCGCGACGAGCGCGCCGTCGCTCTCCGGTTCGCTCCAGAAGAGGTGTTGCATCGCCGGCAGGAGCATCGCGAGCGTCTTGCCCGAGCCCGTGGGGGCGTGCACGCACATGCTATCGGCGCGACTCCGCCAGCACTCGACTTGGATCGGGGCCGCGACCTCGCACTCGAGGTCGCGGATCGCGGTCTGCGCCGCCTCGGGCAGCGTGAAGAAGGACGCCACCGAGAGAGACCCAGGAGCAGGAGGAGTCGTGAGCTTTCGGCGGAGAAGGCCACTCGACGGCGCGGGCTTGAGCAGGGCGGCGCGCTGGAGGACCAAGGCGAGCATGATGGCGAGCAACCACATTTGGTGTGCAGTGAGTGCACCTGAGGAGCGGCGATTGAAGATTGAAGAGAAGTGGGACCCGTTGAACGAACGGCAGTCAACAAGCCCACCCACCACCGTTGGCGCCAGAAGGCAACAGGATGGCCCAGGCGCGGATCATCGCGAGCGTCCAGCACATGCTGGCCGCGAAGGGGGCGCGGGGGGCGACGAGCTTGTTGCGGAGCTTCCGGAGCTTCGACACGAGCGGGCGCGGAGTGGTGTCGTTCGAGGAATTCGCCCGCGGGCTCGAGTCGGCGGGACTGCGCCTCAACGACGGCGACGTCCGGACGTTGTTCCTGTCGCTCGACTCGGCCGGGACCAACACGATCGACGTCCAGGCCTTCGTGAACAGCCTCGCCGGGGAGGTGAGCCCCCGCCGCCGGGCTTTGATCGAGCGCGTGTTCCGGAACATTGCGGGCTCGGACGAGGCGGCGTCGCTGTCGGACGTTGGCGCGTGCTTCCGGGCCGACCGGCACCCCGAGGTCGAGCGCGGGGTCTCGACGCCCTCGCGCGTCTTGAGCGAGCTCCTCGAGGCCCTTCGCGAGTCGGGGACGCTGGTGAACGGTCGCGTGACGCGCGACGGCCTCGTCTCGTTCTATCGTCTCTCGGCGGCGTTCGTGGGCGACGCCGAGTTCGAGGCCGTCATGGAGGCCGTCTGGGTGCCGCGCGCGCCGTCGAAGGCGCGGCGCCAGCAGCCGAAAAGCCTCGGCGAGGCGGCCGTCGACGACGCCAAGCCGACGGCGGCGCTCCTCGAGGCCGTTCGCGAGAGCCTCGCGTCGCGCGGAACGCGCGGGATCGTCGGTCTCTCGCGCCGGTTCCGAATTGGCGACCGCGACAAGTCGGGCTTCCTGGACGAGGCCGAGTTCTGTCGCAGCATGCGCGAGCAGGGCCTCGGGCTGCGGGACGACGAGCTCCGCGCGTTGTTTAGGGCGATGGATGGCGACGGCTCGGGCGGCGTCGACTACGCCGAGTTTTTGAAAGCGGCGAGGGGCGAGATGAGCGCGCGGCGCCGGGGGCTCGTGACTCGCGCCTTCGACATCCTCGACGCCGACAAGTCCGGCGCGATCGAGCCCCAGGATATGGTGCACCGCTACGACGCGTCGCGCCACCCCGACGTCCTCAAGGGCCTCAAGACGGCCGACGACGTTCTTCGCGACTTCCTCGACACGTTCGACGTGGGCGGCGTCGTCGACGGCAAGGTCACGCGCGCCGAGTTCGACGAGTACTACGCCAACGTCTCCTCGACCATCGACGACGACGACTACTTCGAGCTCGTCATGCGCAACGCCTGGCACATCCCGGGCGGCCCCGAGGGCTGGAACGCGGCCAACCTTCGCGTCCTCGTCGCGCGTTCGGACGGCTCGCGCGCCGTCGAGGCCGTTCGCGACGACCTCGGCCTCGAGATGCCGCGCGATCGGTCCGAGATCATCCGCCGGCTGCGCGCGCAGGGCGTCGACGCCGTCCACGTCTCCGTGCCTGGTGGCGACGACGACGACGCCAACGTGGGAAGACCACCCCGGCAGCAGCAGAAGCCCGCGACGACGCCGGAGGGCTGGTCTCCCGGCGTCGCGTCGGTGGTCGCGCGAATCCGGCAGCGCGTCGCGAAAATGGGGCCGCACGGGTACCACGCGCTGAAGCGCGCGTTCCACGAATCCGACAAAGACGGCGACGGGTTTTTGCGCCGGGGCGAGTTCGTCGACGCGCTCGAGCGGACGGGCGCCGAGCGCGCGCGCAAGGACGCCGAGGCCGTTTTCCTCGTCTTGGACCGCGACCCGTCGTCGTCGTCGTCGTCGTCGTCCAAGCGGGGGGTCGAGGTCCTCGAGGTGACGCGGGCCCTCGCGGGGCCCATGAGCTCGAGGCGGAAGACCCTCGTGCGGCTCGCGTTCGACGCGATCGACGCCGAGGGCGCGGGCGCCGTGCCGCCCGACGTCGTCGCGCGCAGGTTTGACCCGACCGCGTCTTCCGACGGGACCGCGGCCTTCATGGAACACTTCGACGTCGGCTCGGAGCGCGAGGGGCTCGTCACGCTCGCCGACTTCGAGGCCTACCACGCCCTCCTCTCGGCCAACGAGCCCGACGACGAGCGCTTCGAGGCCTACGTCCGCGGCGTCTGGCGCGTCGCGGACCGATCCTCTTCTCCCGCGCCCGCGACAACAATCCGCGTGCGCGCCGTCCACGCGAGCGGCTACGCGACTATCGAGGAGCTGCCCGACGAGCCGGGCCTCCGCGACGCCAAGGGCGGCTTCCGCGAGCGCGAGGCCATCCGCCGCCTCAAACTCGGCGGCATCAACGCGACGACCGCCGAGCTCGTGGACGAACTGCCGACGCGCGAAGCGTTTGACTTTGGTCGGCCGCCGCCGCCGCCGATGGCGACCTCGCTCGCTGCCGCCGAGCGCAGGGAGCGGGAGCGCGCACCCGAGGACGCCCGGCGCGGCGACCTTTCCTTCTTCAAGGCCCCGGGGCCGTCGTCGGCGCCGCAGTCGGCAGGAGACGGCGCGGCGGCGGCGGGCGTCGCGGCTGTCGCGCGACGGCTCGCCGCGCAGCTCCGGACTCGCGGCCAGCACGGCTTCGTCGCGCTCCGACGCAGCCTGCGCGCGGCGAGCGACGACGCGGGCTTCGCGTCGCTCGCGAGCTTCAAGTCGGCCGTGCGGGCCGCGGGAATAGACGCCTCGGACGCCGAGCTGCGCGCGCTTTTCTCGCACGTCGACGTCGAGTCGACCGGCTTGGCCGCGTCCAAAGCCTGCCTCGACGCGATCCGCCCGAAAATGTCCCCGCGCCGCGCGACCCTCGTCGAGCTCGCCTTCGAGCGCGTCGACGTCCACGCCAACGGCACGATCGCGCCCTCGGTCCTCGCGGCGCGCTTCGACGCGTCTCGAGCGCCCTCGGTCCTCGCCGGACGCCAGACCAAGCAGGCGGCTTACGAGAGCTTCCTCCAGACCTTCGACGTCGACCCGCGCTCCGACGGCCGCGTTTCGAAGCGCGACTTTTTCGAGTTCCACGCCGACCTCTCCGCCGTTCTTGTGGATGACGACGTTTTTTTCGCTTTTGTCCGCGACGTCTGGCGCCTCCCGGCGAGCGTCGTCGTCTTTCCGAACGACCGCGACGATATCGCAGTCGTCGCGCGACGGATCGACGGTCGCCAGACCGTCGAGCACCTGCCCGCGGCCCTCCGCGGCGCCCTCGACCTCGACGACGCCGACGCCCTCGTCGCCGCGCTCCGCGACCACTGCGGCGTCTCCGCCTCGTCGGCCGTCGTCGTCGAGGACGACGACGCGCCCCTCGCCTTTGGTGCCGACGGGGGCGCCCCGAACGTTGCTGCCTCGGGCGCGGCCAACGTCGCGGCCGCCGCCGAGCTCGTCTCCCGCAAGTTCGAGGACCGTCCCCGCGGCCGCAGAATGGTCGGCGGCCTCGCCTCGCGCGCGACCGGCGGCGACGCGCTCCCCGGAAGATCCGCCCCGTGAGACGCGCGTTGCTCGAGGCGCTTAACTTTAACTACTTTTCTCCCTCTTCTTCGTAGCGCGCGCAAGGTGGCGGCCGCCAAGACGACGACGACGACGACGACGACGACCAAGGTAGACGTCGACCCGGGCGTCGCGACAATCGCCGCGAGGCTCCGCGCGGACCTCGTCTTCGGCCGCGGCCTCCGAGCCCTCGTCGCGCTCGAGAGAAAGCTCCGCGCCGTCTCGGCCACCGCCTCCTCCGGTGCGCGTCCTGTTGTTGTTGTTGTTGTTGTTGCCTTCTCCGATGATGATGCGAAAGTTGTGGGTTCACCGACAGATATCTATCTGCGTGGCGCGAATCGCTTTGCGTCGTCGCCTAGGCGCGCGCGCTTCTGAGGAGAGCGACGACGAGACAGACGGACGGACGTAATAACCCTTCTTTTTTTTTCAGGCAGCTCGCGGCATCTGACCCTCGAGGAGCTGTCGCGCGTCCTGCGCGAGTGCGACGTGAAGGTCGCGCCCGTCGAGCTCCGGGCGCTCTTCGCGACCTGCGACCGCGACGGAAACGGCACCGTCGACTGGGCCGACTTCTTGTCGACGGTGCGGCCGCCGCTCTCGGCGGCGCGCCGCGAGGCCGTCCGCGGCGCGTGGCGACGCGTTTTTGGCGCCGACGCTTCTCGCGTCCCGGCCCAGGACGTGGCCGAACGATACGACGCGGCGAGCCACCCCGAGGTCCTCGCGCGCAAATCGACGGCCGACGCCCAACTTCGCCTCTTCCTCGATACCTTCGACGTCGGCGACGAGTCTCCGGGCGTCGCGACGGTCGCCGAGTTCGAGGCCTACCACGCCAACGTCGGCGCCGCGATCCGCTCCGACGACGACTTCGACGCGATCCTCGCCGTCTGGCAGCCGCCGCCGCCCGAGCCCCCGGCGCCCGCGACGACCACCAGGTCCGCCCCGCTTTCGGTCGCGGCCGCCCGCCGCGCCCAACAACGCCGCCGCGAGCCCGCGGACGAGGCGCCCGCCGCGGGCGTCAGCAGCGCCGCGTCGTCCGTCGCCGACGCCATCGCCGCCCCTTCTCCGAGGCCGCAACGCCCGCCTTTGACGACGACCAAAAATCGGCGGCAGCAGCAGCTCTTGTGCGGCGGCCGAGACGGCGGCACGCTCGGCGACGTGGTCGGCGTCGAACGACTCTTCATGGACGCGCGGCGGCAGCTCGCGCAGCACGGCGTGAGAGGCATTATCGGCATCGGCCGCAAGTTCCGGCAAATCGCGGACGACCGCGCGATCTCGATGGTCGAGTTCAAGAAGGCCGTGCGCGAGCTCGGGATGTTGAACCTCACCGACGCCGAGATCCGCCTCCTTTTCCAGAGCGTGGACGTCGACGGCTCGGGCTCGATCGACTACGAGGAATTTTTGAGGGCAGTGCGGGGCGAGATGAATCAACGCCGCAAGCTCGTGGTGCGCGCGGCGTTCGACGTCCTCGATTCCGACGGCTCGGGCACCGTCGAGCCGTCCGAGGTCGCGTCGCGCTTCGACGCGAGCCACCACCCCGACGTCGTCGCCGGCACGAAAACGCGAGACGACGTCTACCGCGAGTTCTTGGAGACTTTTGACGTCGGCGGCGACCAAGACGGCAAGGTGACGGCGCGAGAGTTCGAAAACTATTACTCGAACGTGTCGGCGAGCGTCGACGACGACGACTACTTCGAGCTCGTCCTCCGCAACGCCTGGCACATCCCTGGCGGCGAGGGCTGGTGCGCCAACACCGCAAACCTCCGAGTCCTCGTCACGCGCGCCGACGGCTCGCAGACGGTCGAGTGCGTCGACGACGACCTCGGCCTCGCGATGCCTCGAGATTCCGACGAGATCCTCCGTCGAATCCGCGCCCAGGGCGTCGCCGACGCCGTCCGAGTTGCTTCGGCCGCCGCGGCACCCCCGCCGCGGGACGACGCGCTTAAAGCAACGACCTCGTCGCGGTGGGGTTCGTCGTCGTCGTCGTCGTCAGACCTTGCGAAGAAGATGCCCAGGACCTTTCGCGAGATGCAAAATACGCGCGCGGCCGGAGGCGCGACGCGGAAAGGGGTAACGGGCAAGAAGATGCACGGCTACCAGGGCCACGGAGGCATGTTCAGTTCGCAGATATCATTCTCCGCCCGCCCCGTGTCGGCGCCAATGCCGTCCAGCAGGCGCGGAGCCGCCCTTACCACCAAATCCCCCAACGACGTCTTCCACTCGGTCCTCGGATCCGACATGCGCGAGAAAAAAAAGGACGACGACGACGACGACGACGACGACGACGCGCGGTTACGACGTTCGACGCGCGTAAAACCTCCCGCCGCGGCGGGGCGACCGGCCGTAGAAATGGGAGCCTCGCCGGATGCCGCGCTCGCCGTCGGCTCGCTCGGCACCGCCCTCAGGCGCCGCGACGCCAAGGGCGTCGTCGAGCGCGTCCGCGCGAGGCTCGGCGAGATGGGTGCTCGCGGCTTGGCGGGCCTCGCGCGCAAGTTCCACATCATCGACCGCGACAACTCCAAGACCCTCTCGGCCGCCGAGTTTGCCACGGTCATGCGCGAGATGAGTCTAGACCTCGCCGACGCGGACGTCTCTGCCCTCTTCGCGGCCTTCGACCGCGACGCCAACGGCAAAATCGACTACGACGAGTTCCTGCGCGCGGCTCGCGGACCTCTCGGGCCTCGACGCGCGGCGCTCGTCGACCGCGCGTTTGCCGTGTTGGACAAGGACGAGTCAGGCTTTGTCGACGTCAACGACATTGTCGACCGATACGATGCCTCCAAACATCCCGACGTCATCGCCGGAAAGGCCACCGCAAACAACGTCCTTCAGGAGTTCTTGGACACCTTCGAGGTCGGCGGCGAACGCGATGGAAAGGTCTCCAAGGCCGAATTCCACGAGTACTACGCCAACGTCTCGGCGAGCATCGACAGCGACGATTATTTCGACTTGATGATTCGGAACGCCTGGCACGTTCCTGGTGGTGGTGATAACGCTGCCAACAACAACAACAACAACAACAACAACCTCCGTCGAGTGTTGGTCACGCGCTCCGACGGCACCCAATCTGTCGAGAGCATCCGCCGACGCGAAGACCAAGACGACGACGACGACGATCTCGCTTTTGATGAGACGCATAATTACGACTCTCGCCACGTCCTCCAGCAACTCAAGCGCCAGGGAATCGACGCCGTCTCGGTCCGCCTCTACGGCGCTCCGGCCAAGCCCAACACCAAAACCTCCAACACCTACCGGACCACCTTCAAGCTCGAGTAGAGTCGCAGTTTTTAGTACGAGTTCGAAAGGAGACAATGTCGTCATCGTGTGCAGCCCTCTCTCTCCAGTGGTTGTTGTTGTTGTTGTTGATGTTGTACTTCAACGGACGATAGCCATTTAGGGTCTTAGCAGTCGACCTTTCAAGACATGCATAAGCTTTCTTATTAGTGTCCGTTAAACGCAACGCTGTGTGTGTGGTAGTGATCCGCCACCCCGCGATGTCTCAGCACCTCTAGCGGCACATTTTTGGGCCGAGCGTCCGTGGAGGCAGGCGGAACAAGAGGCTCGAGGAGAACCACGCACGCGGCGCGTTGGGTGGCAACCAACCAGCACTCATCTGACACGGCGGAGTAGCAGCGGCGTGGGACACAAAGATAGATAGACAGACAGACAGACAGACAGACATAACCGCGACAAAGAATGCAAACACCTCCGGTTTTGACCTGGAACCCAATCCGCCAAGAAGGTGCGCATCATCACACCGCAAGGGCGAGGGACATGATGCGGGATTTCTTCGCAGGCGAGGATCGGCCTTCGGCGCGATCAGCTCACACGTTGGTTATCAGCGGTGAGTTCGCGTACCTTTTTGGTGGGTGCGACAAGAGGCGCCCGCCCGGCCCAAACAACGAGCTTTACAAGCTTGACATGAGCGATAAGTCGTACTACTACTGGACAAAGGTGCGTGGGCTTTGAGAACGAGGCCACGAACGAAAAGACGCGCGCGCAGGTCCAATTCGAGGACGCCTCGACAATCCCGGCGCCGCGATGGCATCACACGGCACACGTGTTCAGGGAGCGGACAATGCTCGTGTTTGGGGGATTCAGCGCCAACAAAGTGAGTCGGTACTTCAACGACTTGTGGCTGTACGACATGAAAGCAGAGAAGTGGTCGCAGCCGCCTCCGGCCGAGACGGTACCCGACGCCGCCGGGCTGCCGTCGCTCAAAAGACCGTGGCCGGGCGTGCCCGAGGCGCGCGGAGCGCACGCCAGCACGTTGGTTGGGTCGAAACTTATAATTTTTGGGGGCTACGGCGGCGCGGGATTCTCCCGGCGCGACTTTTGCGACCTCCACGCCCTCGACTTGGAAACGATGGAGTGGGAGGAATACGAGATGCAGGGCGAGCCGCCTGAGGCGCGATCGGGCCATCAGCTGCTGAGCGTCCAAGATACGCAACTCTACGTGATGGGGGGGTGGAACAGCTCGCACCAGTTCGACGACGTCCACGTCTTCGACATCCCGACGCGCACGTGGTCGCAGCCGCAGAGAGCCTCCGGGCCAGACTACTGGGGCGCGCCACGCTGGAATCACACGGCTGTCGCAGTATTCGCAGTGCCATTTTGGAAGATCTTCGTGTTTGGCGGCAACTCGGGCGATCTCGTCGAGGGAAAATCACCAACGGGCGAGTATTGCAACGACGTCATGGTGTTGGAGTGCGGGTCCAACGAGTGGGTGCGGCCCGCGGTGACGGGAGGAATCCCGGCCCCGCGATCTGATTCCCCCATGGCCTACGACCCCGCGAAAGGTACGATGCTGCTGTTTGGAGGGTGGCGCCATACGTGGCACGGCGATCTCGCGGTGTGCGACGTCGCCGAGGTCGTCGGCCCGCCGTACTCGGTTTCGGACATTGCGCCCAAGATCGGACCCGTCACGGGCGGCACGCTCGCCGAGGTCGCGGGCATGGGCTTCAAGTCAGCCAATGGCGACGTCATCGTCCGCTTCGCGTGCCCCAAGGGCTTCGTAAACGGATCCCAGGGCACGGTCGTCGACGACGCGAGCATTCAGGTCGAGACGCCAAACTACGAGCAGTATGGCGCGGTCGAAGTCGAGTGCCGAGTTATGATCGGCTCCAAGCCGCTCACGAACTCGACCGTCCACATGTCGTACTTCTCCGTCACAAGCGGGCCGCACTGCCTAGCCTTTGGGCCCGGCCTCGTCCGCGGCTGCCTCGCCGGCATCCCGACGTCGATCGTCGTCGTTGCCAAAGACAAGAATGGAAGCGACCGTTCGTGCGGGATGGACGAATTCAGCATCCGAATCGAGCCGCCGCCAGCGCCGGCCGAGCTCGACGATCTCGAGATCCCGATGGCTGCCGCCGAGGATGTCAACCCCGACTATCTGATCCTCCCCGAGGAGACGGACCCCATCGAAAAGAAGGTCCAAGTCGAGCTGGCGGACAACGAAGACGGCACCTACGTCGCAGTCTTCACACCGCCGACGCCGGGCGACTACACCGTGTCGATTGAGTTCATGGGTACTTTCCAGGGCCAGCCGGGGCCAATACGCGGCTCGCCCTTCAAGATGTCGGCCGTCGGCGCGGACGCCTACCTGGCGGAGCATCCCAAGGACGTGCGGCTGGCCGAAGGCGAGACCGAACCAGGCCGCGAACAGCTCGAGGCGATCAACTCGATCGACGGTCCCGTTCTCACGAACGACATCGCGGCGAAGATCAAGGAGATCCGCGAATTTAGTGCGAAGAAGAAACGCGGTCTCGCCAAAACAAACCCGAGCAAGGAAGTGGGCCCGCTCATCGAGATCAAGGAGCATCTTCAGAGTATTGACGAACGCACGGGCCAGTTTGCGCTCACCATTGACGCGACGCGCGCCGCGCTATTAAGTCTCAAAGCGCGAGGGAACCAGGTCGATCGCCTCCTCGACCAGCTTACCAAGGCTTCGACCGAATGGACAGAGGTTCTTACCGAGGCTCCGCAGACCGCGCTCCGCATCGTTCCGCAGACCCAACATTTTGCCGCGGAGACTTCGGACCTCATTGACGCCTACGAAGTCAAGATCAAGGACATCGACCGAGCCTTTCGCGAGTCTGCCGTCTTTGCCCCCGGTCTTGAACACGACGACGCCATCAAAAATCTGGACACCTTTGAAAAGGATTTCAAAGACGAGATGCAGCTGCTCGAACAGAACGCTCACCTTTGCGTCGTTTTCGAGTTTCCCGACAAGATCAATCCGGCGCGAGAGAAGCTTGCTGAAATGCTTCAACTCGTCGTCCACATGCGTCGCTTCTGGGACGTCACCGAAGACGTCGAGTGTTTTGTCACCGACGCAAAGGCCCTCCTCTGGCGCGAGCTCGAAATTGAGGACCTCGAGGACGGCTCCAAGGCGCAGACCAAGAAGATGAACGGGCTTCACAAGTCGGTCAAATGGTGCGAGGCGTTCAAGCATACGGGCAAGGTCCTCAAGGACTTCATAAACACAATCCCGCTCATTTCGATGCTCCGCTCCAAAGCAATGCGGCCACGCCACTGGGTCCTCCTCAAGCAGGCCACGGGCAAAGAGTTCGTGCCGCCATATGAAGACGAGGACATGCAGCTCGGCGGCCTTCTAGCGCTCAACCTCCACGAATTCAACGAAAGCGTCGAGGAAATCTCAGACCAGGCCAACAAGGAGGAAAAAATTGAAACCAACCTCTCGATCCTCAAGGAGCGCTGGGCAAACATCGTCTTTCTAGCAGAGTTTTACAAGGGGACCGAAGTTCCGCTCCTCAAGGTCAACGAGGAGGATTGGGAATCGCTCGAGAACGACCAGCTTATGGTCCAGGGCATGATGGCCTCGCGATACATCGCCCAATTCGAAAAGGAAGTCAAGGCTTGGCAACAGGCCCTCGTCAACATAAGTGACGTCTACACTACCATCAACGAGATCCAACGCACGTGGAGCTACTTGGAGCCGCTGTTTATTGGCTCGGACGAAGTACGCCATTACCTTTGTGTGTCGCGCGAGACGACGCACGTCCCCACCATAGGTCAAGCGCGAGCTTCCCATCGACGCCGAACGATTCGCCGGCATCGACGTCGAGATTAAAGACATGCTTCAGGCCGCGTGGGAGACGAACAACATCCGAGAAGCCTGCAACGTGGACGGTCTCCTTCAGCGCCTCGAGCAGAACCTCGAAGCACTCGATCTTTGCAAAAAGAGTCCGTACGCCGGCGTCTCGCAAGTTTGTTCGTCCGAAACACGACGCGTATGCAGGTCTCGCCGACTTTCTCGACGGCCGCCGTCGTCAATTCCCGCGCTTCTGTGAGTAGTACATCTGACGTCTGCTTACTTTTTCGCTCATCTTCGTTGTCATATGTTTTGTTTGCAGACTTCGTATCGGAAGCTGATCTGCTTGACGTACTTTCGAATGGCAGCACCCCGGAAAAGGTCATGATCCACACGTCCAAGATCTACCTTGCAACGAAGGTGCTGACCCTCGATGAAACTAAGCGCACGGAATCGGATCGACCGATTGCGATTGGGTGGGTCGCGGATGTCGGCACGGAGACGGTGCCATTCGAACCGCCCGTACCGCTCGAGGGCAAGGTCGAGATCTACATGCAGACGGTCCTCGACGCGATGAAGCAGACGCTTTTTGAGAACCTCAAGCGGTCGATCGATCGCTATCAGGTCATGCCTCGCGAGGAGTGGGTCATGGCAGTCGACGACTCCGGCAAACGACCAGCCGATCCCGCTCAGATCGTGCTGTTGACGCTCGCAATCAATTACGTTCGAGAGGTCGAGGCCACGTTCGAGAAGATTGCTGCGGGCGAGCCCGACGCGCTCGACGAGTACAACAAGAAACAAATCACGCAGCTCGCTGCCCTCGTCAAACTTACCCAAGGCAACCTCAACAAGGAGAACCGCACGCGCATCATGGTCTGCATCACGATGGATGCCCACGGTCGCGACATCATCGCCAAGCTCGTCCGAGAGAAGGTCAGCGAAGTCACGAGTTTTCAGTGGCAGTCGCAGCTCAAGCACAAATTCCGCGTGCCACCGACGTCGGCCTCGCACCTCTCTCGCGACCCCCACCTTCGCCATAATGGCAAACGCGCCGAGATCGCCATCTGCGACGCCATCTTGCCGTACGACTACGAGTACCTCGGCAACGGACCGCGCCTCGTTATCACGCCGCTCACGGATCGCATCTATGTCACGGCGACCCAAGCGCTCAACCTCAAGATGGGCTGCGCGCCGGCGGGTCCCGCAGGAACAGGGTGAGTTGAGCCTCGTTGTTCCTCTGGATGTTCCCGGAGCCCCTCGTCGTGTCGCGCGCTGCCGTTGTCCGTAGTCGCGGCTCTCCCAACGAGAGTGCTGTTAGCATGTCTTTCATCCACCAACTCGAGATTTATTTCAGGAAAACCGAGACCACCAAGGACCTCGCTTCCGCGCTCGCAAAGTGCTGCTACGTCTTCAATTGTTCGGTGGGCCTCGTTCGTTTGATTCCGATAACCCACTCGCGCCGCCGTCGCAGCCTGAGATGGATTACAAGGGGCTTGGGAACATATTCAAGGGCCTTGGTTCTAGCGGCTCGTGGGGCTGCTTCGACGAGTTCAATCGGCTGATCCCCGAGGTGCTCTCAGTGTGTACCGTGCAGTTCAAGGCCGTCTGTGACGGCATCAAGGCCGATGCTGCCCGTATCACCGTCGAGGGCGACGAGGTTAGCCTCGACCCAACGTGCGGCGCCTTCATCACGATGAATCCGGGCTACCTCGGCCGCTCGGAGTTGCCCGAGGGGCTCAAGGCACTCTTTCGGCCAATGACCGTGATGGTTCCTGATCTCGTGCTCATTTGCGAGAACATGCTGATGGCCCAGGGGTTCGTCGATGCCAAGACGCTCGCGTCAAAGTTCTACGGACTCTACTCGCTTCTGAAGGAACTCTTGTCAAAGCAGCTGCACTACGACTGGGGTTTACGGGCCGTTAAGTCCGTGCTGGTGATCGCTGGCGCTATGAAGCGCGCCGATCCTGACCTGCCCGAGGACGCTATTCTCATGAGAGCACTCAGAGACTCCAATATACCAAAGATTGTCAAAGAGGATCAAGTCGTATTTTTCGGCTTGCTGGGAGACCTCTTCCCCGGGCTCAACCCGCCCCGGAAGCGCGACCCCAAACTCGAGGAGGCGATTGTCCAGGCCTGCAGCGACCTTGGCAATCATCCAGACGAAGATTTCTGTCTGAAGTGCGTGCAGCTCGAGGAGTTGCTGGCGATTCGCCACTGTGTCTTTGTTACGATCAGTGTTGAAGACGGCATTCGTTCTCAAAATTTTAGATGACGTTTTCGGTGCTGCAGGTGATGGGTCCAGCGGGCGCCGGCAAGTCGCAATGCTGGCGAACGCTCGCACATGCGAAGAAACTCCAGTCGGACAGTCTCGTGACGACGGTCAAAGATTTGAACCCCAAAGCGGTACGAACAGAGGAGCTTTACGGCTATATCTCCATGGCGACCCGCGAGTGGCGCGACGGTCTGCTGTCCGTGGTCATGCGGAATTTGGGACGGGTGCCTGACGAGCTGCCAAAATGGATACTATTAGATGGTGCGTTTGAGCCACTGGCGTTCGCGAATGCGAAACATCGTCCTTCCACTGTTCCGGGCTGCTTGCAACCTGTGTGTCCGCGAGTGGCGTGCCACAACTCATGTTCGCAGGTGATCTGGATGCCAACTGGATCGAGTCGATGAACTCGGTATGATTTACTCTGAGCCACTCTGCCTCACGGCGCGCAGGTCATGGATGATAATCGGATGCTCACGCTCGCATCGAACGAGAGAATCCCTCTCAAACCGCACATGAGGATGCTTTTCGAAATTCGGGTAAGCGTGTCGCGAATTCGACGAGCAAACTGGGCGCGTCTTAGGATCTGAAACATGCGACGCCAGCGACTGTCTCTCGCGCCGGGATATTGTACATCAGTACAAATGCTGGCACGCAGTGGCGATCGCTGATCGCATCTTACGTTGCGAAGCGGCCAGAATCGGACGAGGTTAAAGAATGGCTGCGCGAGCTTTGCGAAGAATACGTAGCCGACTGTACCAACTGGCGTCTCATGTTTGCGGGCGCCTCTGAGACAGTGATTTCGACGCAGGTTTGGATTGGATTAAACTCAACGTGGCATTCGTCGTAGAGCACGAGGACACAACGCTCGTCCAGAGCTTACTGTACATGTTAGATGTTACCTTGAGTCCTATGAACACTCAATCGCGAGAGCACCTGGTGAGATCTTGATTTCTTACGTTCGTGTGTGCAATCTGTGCGGTGAGCCCGTTCACGTTCACAGGAAACTGCATTCAGTTTTTGTCTTATATGGGCACTTGGTGCGCCGTTGGGTGTATCGGACGACGGTGTAAACTATCGTACTAGCTTTTCAGACTTCTTCAAGTCGAAGACTAAAGTGAAGTTCCCCAGCCGCGGTGCTAGCAACTCTGTGTTCGACTTCTACCTCGAACCTCAGAGCAATTCGTTCGAGCAGTGGTCTAAGTCCCCCTTTTTTCGCATCATCGACTTCGACAGTTCCAGCATGAACATGAGCTCTGTGACAGTGCCAACCGCTGAGACTTGCTCTGTCGCGATGTGGATGGGTGCTCTCGTCAAACAGGCTCGTCCGGTAATGCTCGCGGGTTCGGCTGGTACTGGCAAGACGCAGCAGGTAATGGGACTGCTCAAGGCAGCCGATCCCGCGGAGCAGCTCTTTCAAGTGATCAACTTGAATTTCTACAGTACCAGCGCCGCGCTCCAGAACAACTTGCGCATCCCGTTGGAAAAGAAAACTGGAACGAACTATGGGCCTCCAGGGAACGCGCGGCTTGTGTGCGAAAGCCGGTGTTCACAACAACGAATTGTGGTCATGTCGTCCCTCGGTCACGCATCGCTTGCAACTCGTCCTAACTCCGAGTAACAGGTACTTCATCGACGACTTGAACTTACCCGAAGTCGACAAGTACAATACCCAGTCAGCTATTGCGCTGTTACGACAACATATGGAGTACAGTCACTTCTATGACATACAAAAGTTGGCACAGAATCCCCTCGTAAACATCACCAAGACCCAAGTCGTCTCGTGTCTCAACCCGACAGCTGGGTCGTTCGAAGTAAATCCGCGGTTGCAGCGGTGGTTCGTGACCTTTGCTGTCGGCATGCCAAGCAGGGCGAGCCTCAATGGCATATTTGATACGTTTCTCATGGGCCATCTGCAAAGCCAGGGTTTCAACGAAGAAATAAAGTCTCTTGCGCCAAATGTCCTCAAGGCAGCAATGAATCTACACAAAGAGGTCTGCGAGAAATTCCGCAAGACGGCCACGAATTTTCACTACGAGTTTAATATAAGGCACGTTCAAGAGTGGTTTCAAGACTGGTCACAACTGGCACAGGCATATAGCGAACGTTTTTCAAGGCATATTGGCAGCTCAGGCCGAGCAGATATCGACGGGCGAGAAATTCGTTCACTTATGGTGTGAAGACGTATTTACCCGAGCACGCGCGAGCCAATCGATTATAGGTTGCACGAGTCCGAACGAGTATATGGAGATCGGCTCGTCTCTCCAGAAGATCTTTCAAAGTACAACGCGTTGGCGCAAGGGCAGGCCCGAAAGCTGTTCCAGGCTTACCCTGTCGACAAGTGCTCCACGCAGAGTCCGACGAACGCGTGTCCGTCAAACTGTTGCAACGAAAAAGCGCCAAACCAGGTTCTATGCAAAAGAAAATTCTGAGCTTCTCATCTTCTGCCACTTCTGCGAGAGCATCGACGAGCAGTGCTACGACCAGATAACTGGTATGTTTCAACTGGAGTCGACGACGACGTAGGAGGCTTCGTGACATACGTTTAGGCGTGGGGAATCTCGGCCGCATCCTCGAGGGCGCACTAGATAATTACAATGAAAATTTTGCCTCAATGGATTTAGTTTTGTTCAAATCAGAGTCTATTTGTCAATCATTCCAGTTCCCTTTCAACTCATATTTTGGTTCGTGTCATATCGAATAATGTCACAGCCCGCGTGTCGCGTCATCCAGACGACCTCAGGTTCGAGGACGCTATGCGCCATATCTGCCGTATCTCTCGGATCGTTCTCAACGAAGGTGGGCATGCACTCCTCGTCGGCGTCGGCGGCAGCGGAAAGCAGTCCCTCTCGCGTCTTGCGGCCTTTATTTGTCAGTATACCGTGGTCCAGATCGTCATATCGTCGACGTACGGCATCTCGGATCTCAAGGAAGACCTAAAGGGCATGTACAACAAGGCAGGGCTCAAGGAGGAAGGGGTTTTGTTTTTGCTCACCGACTCGCAGATCACGAACGAAAGGTTTCTCATAAGTCTCAACGATCTTCTCGCATCGGGAAACGTGCCCGATCTCTTCGCCACAGACGAGGTGGACAACATCGTCAATTCGGTTGCTAGTCGCGTAAAGTCGGCCGGTATTGATCCCACGCGCTCCAACTGCTGGGACTTTTTTATCCACGAGATTCGGAGAAATCTTCACGTCGTTCTCGCTTTCTCGCCTGTCGGCGACGACTTTCGCACTCGCGCCCGCAAGTTCCCGGCGCTCGTCACCGCAACCGTTATTGATTGGTTTCAGCCGTGGCCGGAAGAGGCGCTGTTGTCGGTCGGACAGCGATTTCTCGCCGAACTCGACATTGGCGCGCCGGCGACTCGCACGGCGATTGAGACATTTATGCCCTATTCTTTCATCGAGGTAAACAAGCTCGCGCGCGAGTTCCAGCGGACCGAGAGACGACACGTATACACGACGCCCAAGTCGTTCCTCGAGCTACTCAAACTGTACCAGGTCTTACTTCTCAGCAAGCGCGAGGATTCCGACAAGGCTATACAACGCCTCAAGAGCGGACTTCGGAAAATGGAGGACACGTTCATTCAACAGCGTTTCTTTCCTATCTCTTCTTTCATTCTGTTGCTCCGACTGAACCCGTTTTTTTTTTTTTCCCAGCTCGTGATTTGATGTGCACCCTCCCGTGACCACACTGTTGATAAGCATTCGACCCCAGGTCCGAAGCCGTCGTCTCCATCGAACAGAACCTCAAGATCACGCTTGATGACGCGGAACAGAAGAAGACTGTTGCCGAAGGGATCGCGGAGACCGTTTCCAAAGAAAAAGCAATCGTTGAGATCGAGACTGCGAAAGCGGAAGAAGAGCAAAAGAACGTGTCCATAATTCAGCGCGACGTCTCCGAGAAACAAAAATCCACGGCCGAAGATCTTGCAAAAGCCGAACCCGCAGTCGAGGCTGCGATGGCCGCGCTCGACACGCTCGACGCCAAAGCGCTTGCTGAGTGTAAGACGATGGTTAAACCGCCGCAGGGCGTCGACGATATCTTCGTGGCAACTATGTGCCTCCTCGCTGACATCTACCCCGCAGTCCTGCACAACAAGCGCAAGGTCAAGGACCGGAGCTGGGATGCGGCGAAGAAGCAGTGCCTGGGCAACATCAAGGAGTACATCGAGTACCTCAAACTCCTAAAGGTCAAGATCGACGAGTCAGCCGACCTTTCGGTCCAGATGAAGGAAGTTCGGCCATATCTAGCGTTGGAACACTTCAAGCCAGAGGTGATCGCCGGGAAGAACTCGGCCGCGGCGGGTCTCACATCATTCGTCCTCAACATCGTTACGTACTACGACATCGTAATCACGGTCGAACCGAAGAGACTGGCACTTGCTGAGGCGAACACCCAGCTTGAGGAGGCAAATGCACGTCTAACGCGCGTCGAGGGGGAGGTCGCCGAGCTCCAAGCCAAGCTCGCCGAGCTTACCGAGAATCTCCGCATTGCCGACATCGAAAAGCAAGAGGCGCTCGATGCTGTTGACAAGGGCCAACGCAAGCTCGACCTCGCACAACGGCTCACGTCGGCGCTCGCGTCTGAGAACGAGCGTTGGAAGGAGAGCGTTGTGCAAATGGAGCAGGCCAAGAGCCTCCTGACCGGCGACGTGCTCCTTGCCTCGGCTTTCATCTCGTACGCTGGGCCTTTCACGAAGAGTTTCCGTGACAAGCTTATGGTCGAAAACTTTTACGAATATCTCAAAAAGCAGCTCCAAGCGGGTGCTGGCGAGAACGCCGAGATTCCATTGTCGCTCGAATACAACCCCATGGTCATCCTGACGACGGATGCCGAGGTCGCCGTCTGGAACCAGGACGGACTTCCAGCCGACCCCGTATCGACGGAGAACGGGGCCATCCTCTGCAACACGAATCGCTGGCCGCTTATTATTGACCCACAGCTCCAGGGTATCGCCTGGCTCCGCAACAAGGAGTCGGCACCGTCGCGCAACCTCCAGGTCGTTCGCCTCGGTCAAAAAGACATGATGCGCAAATTAGAGCGTGCCCTGGAGAACGGGACTACCATTCTCATCGAAAATCTCGCGGAGTCGCTCGACGCAGTTCTGTCGCCAGTCATTCAGCGCGCGACTATTAAGCGCGGTCGTACGCTCTATGTGAAGCTCGGCGACACCGAGGTCGAATTCCATGACGATTTCCGTCTTCTGCTACACAGCAAACTAGGGAACCCACAGTGCGTCGTTCGATCTCCTTCTTGTTTACTCAGCGGTGTTGTCGCGCAGCTTCCCTCCGGAGGTCCAAGCTGAGACGACGCTTATCAACTTTACCGTTACGCAATCCGGGCTTAGCGACCAGCTCTTGAGCCTTGTCGTCCGCAAGGAGCGCGAGGATTTGGCCGAGCTCGCAGAGTCGCTGGTCAAGCAACAGAATGGCTTCAAGATCAAAATGAAGGAGCTCGAGGATTCGATTCTCGAGAAGCTTGCGAGCGCCGAGGGCGACATCACTGAGGACGTCGCCCTCATCGAAGGCCTTGAGGAAACAAAGTCTATCTCCATCGACATCAACAAGAAGAGTGCCGTGGCCAAGGCGACGCAAGCCAACATCCGCGTCACTTCGAACAAATACAAGAACGTGGCGGACCGGTCGTCGCAACTTTTCTTCTTGATGAACGATCTGAGTAAGATTCATTCGTACTATGTCTATTCGCTCGTGGCATTTACCAAGGTGTTCTACCGCGGCATCGACCTCGTCACAGAAAAAAAGAAGTCGAAAGAGGGTGACGAGGCTCCCGAGGGCGAGGATGACGCCGAGGAAGAGGAAGAGGTCGTCGAGAAAACGGACGAGGAACTCGCGGCGCGCTGCATCGAGCTCATGGATTCAATCACTATGACAACGTTTAACTACATTCGACGCGGCCTCTTCGAGAAGGACAAGCTTACGGTCGCGACTATGGTTACTCTGAGCATCGCTGTCAGCACCGAGGCCCTTTCGTTCGACGACGTCCAGTATCTCTACCTCGGCAAAGTCGTACCCGACCCTGGGAACATGGGCCCGCTGCACGAATGGATGCCTGAGGCAATCTGGCCGCGCGTCAAGGCCCTCGAGGGCCTCAAGCGCTTCCAAGGCCTTGGCGACAACATGCACTCCGACTCTGACGAGTGGCAGGCCTGGTTCGACAATCCCATACCCGAGACGGCCAAGCTGCCGGGCGACTACCAAAAGCAGTGCACGCCCTTCGACCGCCTCATCTTGCTTCGCGCGCTACGACCCGACCGCATTACGACTGCGCTCACTACCTACATCGGGGAGACAATGGGTTCGGAGTACGTCTTTCAGGCGCCGTTCGACATGGCCGCGACGTACGAGGAGACGTCCAACCAGACGCCCGTCTTTTTCGTGCTGTTCCCGGGCGTCGATCCCACGCCGTGGGTCGAGAACCTTGGCCGCACCCTCGGCATCTCCCAGGAGGCGGGGACATTCATGAACATCTCCATGGGGCAAGGACAAGAAAAGCCCGCAGAAGCCGTGCTCGAGCGATACGCCAAGTCGGGCGGCTGGGTCAAGATCAGAGTTTTCACTTCATCGTTTTCTCGTGAATGTTGACGCGCGTGTTTGTCTGCACGTTCTGACTTGTCTTCATTGCGCCTGCCTGTCCGTCCATGTTTCTAGGATTACATCCCGAATCTGATTTTTTGCTCGTCATTTCAATAGTCCGCTTAATCTCGACTTCGACTACAGGTAATGCTCCAGAACTGCCATCTCATGACGTCCTGGGTGCCCAAGCTCGAGCGTCTCCTTGAAGTTGTCCAGGAGAATGCGCACGAGTCATTTCGCTGCTTTGTCTCGGCCGAGCCGCCGGGTATGCAGGGCATGAAGAACATGCCCGAGTCTTTGCTGCAGTCCTGCATCAAAGTCTCGAACGAGGCCCCCGCTGACATTAAGTCCAACCTCACGAGAGCCTGGGCAAATTTTTCCCAGGATATCATCGAGGGATGCAAGAAACCTATCGAGTTCAGGGCATGTTTGTTCTCCCTCTGCTGGTTCCATTCGATCGTCCTGGGTCGAAGGCGCTTCGGATCCCAGGGCTGGTCGCGGAAATACAGCAACAACCAGCGTGCATGGTCGATGTGTTGTTACTTCGTAGCGTCGTGATGAACGCGCGGCATTCACGTGATCTTGCCTCAGGCTTCAACACGGGCGACCTCGTCATTTGCTCAAACGTGCTAAACTCGTACCTCAACGCCAATCCGGAGGTGCCTTGGGACGACCTCCGATACATCTTCGGCGAGATAATGTATGGAGGGTGCGTTTTGCTGCGCGACCAGTTGTTTGCTGTCTATCTATCGGTCTGTCTGTCTGTATGTCTTATGTTCTGTCGGTCTGTCTTTCGGTCTTTCTGTCGCGTGTTGGCGTGTGGTATCTCAAATGGTGGAAACAGCCTTGTAAACGGCGACGCGACGAGTGCTCGTTTGCGCGACGTGATGTTTTATGTCCCCCGACGTGTTCCGCGTGTAAATATTATCTTTGAGTCCCATCTAGAGGAATCCGGTCGAAGCAGTTGCTACGCCGCTTTTGCTTGTTCTGCTCTGTTGTTTGCTGAGACCGTCTGTTGTTGCTTTTCCTGTAATGTTGCCCGCGTTGCCACAACAACAACCTCGAACTTGCGCACCAGACATATAACGGATGCGTGGGATCGACGAACAAATAACACGTATTTGGAGGTCCTGATGCAACCTGGGCTCATGTCCGGGCTCGAGTTGGCGCCGGGTTTCAAGTCGCCCGACCCGAACCAGTTGGATTACAACGGGTACTTTGGCTACGTCGACTCGGAGCTTCCGCCAGAGACGCCACCGCAGTTTGGGCTGCACCCAAATGCAGAGATCGGGTACCTGACGATATCGACAAGCAATTTGTTCAGTACTATTCTGAGCTTGGGCGGCGGCACGGGCGGAGGCGGCGGCGGGTCGAGCGAAGTCGTGAAAAACACCATGGCCGACCTCAAGGAGCGGTGCCCGGCCGAGCTGGAGATGTTCACCATCGGCCGCAAGGCCGAGCCGCTGCTCGCCGAACCCGACAAAGGCCCGTACATTGTGTGCGCGCTCCAGGAGTGTCGTCGAATGAACGTGCTGACGGGCGAGATCACGCGGTCGCTCTCCGAGCTCGAGAAGGGTCTCAACGGCCAGCTAAACATGACGCAGGCCATGGAAGACCTGTGCACGGCCTTTGTGTTGAGCCAATGGCCCGGGCGCAATCCGTTTGCGCAATGCCAATGGGAGAAGTACGCGTGGCCGTCGAAGAAGGCGCTTATCCCGCAGTTCGCCGACATGCTCCTGCGGCACGCGCAGCTCGCGGCGTGGACCGAGGAGCTCTTGACGCCTATCTCAGTTTGGCTGTCGGGCCTCTTCAACCCGATGGCCTATTTGACCGGGGTCACGCAAGTGACTTCGCGCGCGACGGGCCAGCCGCTCGACAAGATGACGCAAGAGACGCACGTTACCGTGTACAAAGACCCCGACGCCCTGCCGCAGCCCCACGAGTTTCCTGAAGCGGGCGCTTACGTCCACGGTCTATTCATCGAGGGCGCGCGATGGCCCTTTGGAGACGAGGTCGAGGAGGTCGAGACGATCGGGGGCGCGTCGGTCGGGGGTGTCCTCATGGAGTCCCGGCTCAAGGAACTCATGCCCCCAATGCCGGTGCTGTACATCAAAGCCGTGCCGGTTCAGGGCACGTGGGAACCCTCCGCCGTCGGGTATTTGAGGCACGTCGCGCACATCTACGAATGCCCCGTTTTTATCACGACGATGCGGGGGCCGACCTACATTTTCTTAGCGACGTTGCGCACGAGTGAGCCCAAGTCGAAGTGGGTGCTCACGGGCACCGCCCTCATGCTCCAACAAGACGACTAGCCCCCGGTTATATATTTACTTATTGTTAGCCTCCCGGCGTAGGTTGGCACCTATTCGCCTCCCGGGCGGGCCGGTTGGCAGCCGGAACGTTCGCAGTGGGACGGGGTATGGCCGGGGGGCGCAGACGGAAGATTATCGACGAGTTGGTTGTCAGTCACATCGCGGTCTCCTCGTCGCATGGCGACAAGCTTGATGGTCACTCTCCGCCGACCGACCTTTCGGCGCTCCTCGTCTACAGGCCCGTGATTCCGGACTGGCTCCTGTCGGTCCGGCCTGGCTCCCATGCTCGGGAGAGGTCTGAATTTAGTTAGTTATTGTTAGCCCCGCGCTAGGAAGATAAAAAAGTAGATTATTATGGAGGCGGCGGTGATTTACGCCGTGTCCGCGATCGCGGCCGCGGTGGTCGGGGCCGTCATGGTCGGGCGGTGGGCCCGGGGGGGCGTGCGACGGCCCGGGAGTCTCGAAGCGAGCGGAAGTTTCTCGTCGGTCGTTGATCTTTCTGACTCTAGGACGCGCGAGGAGCGCGAACGCGATTTTACGCGTGTGTGCCGTGCCCAACTTTTCTTGCAATTCACCCAACTCGACCGAGGCAACGCGACCTCGCTTCGTTTGCTCGACCTCGAGAGGCGCGAGACGTTCGACGAGTACGCTTCGCAGATCAGCGAGCGGTACTTTGACGCGGAAAGTTTTGTTTTGACCGAGTACGCGTTCGCGCTCGTCTCGGCGACGACGCCCTTCGAATTCGCGACGCAGTTCAACGTCGCCCCAAATTTCTCGGAGACAAGGTATGTCGTCGTCCACGACCCCGAGCGCAAGGCGCTGCGCATCCTGTGGGCCGCGTTCGCGTCGGACTCGCCGGGGGCGCCTCCTCCGCAACCTCCTCGTCGCTGGCCGCTCTTTCTCTGTTTCATCAGCGAACCTCTTTTGCTTCGGAAGAACGTCGGCCGCTTCGAGACTCGCTTCACCTACTGTTGCGAGCGCAACCACGCGTCGAGCCTCGGCGTCGCGATCGACGAGTGGTTCCGAGCGAACGCGACCACTCTTCTTAGAACCCCGTGAATGAAGTCACGCGCATCGACAATCAAAGAACAACAACCCAGCACGCGCAAAAAGAAAAGTCCACGTACTCCCTCCTCGCGAGGAGCTCGGTGTTACTATGCGTCGATGGTGCTCCGCATTCTTCTTTT
Organism: Chrysophaeum taylorii; assembly: GCA_029834535.1. Classification (NCBI taxonomy): domain Eukaryota; class Pelagophyceae; order Pelagomonadales; family Pelagomonadaceae; genus Chrysophaeum; species Chrysophaeum taylorii. Next base: position 59,669 of record JAQMWT010000036.1, on the reverse strand, counting down.
TTTTATTTATTTATTGACGACGACGACGACGACGACGTCGACGACGGAGCGGCTATTTTTCTTGCTTTCTTTCAAGGAAGATCGGGATTTGCGGGGGAGGGGATGCCACGGAGCTCGCGGACGTAGTGATACGCGATAGAAGCTGAGCCGATTGTCAGGCCCACGACGACACCTGGAGCAGACGAGACGTGAAGAGACGACACCGCGGCGTTGCTCACCTCCGTCGACGATGGAGCGCCAGGGATAAGAAAGCTGTTTGACGAGCTTGACGAGGGCAAAGATGCCGACGAGAAACCCCCAGCTCGTCCTCTGGCGCTTTGGCGTGGCGTGGAAGAGGCCCATCGCGTAAAGCGGCGCGAAGATCGAGTGCGCGATAGGGCTCGAGTTTGCGAGCGTCATCGAGCGCGCGACGACGAGGGGCGAGAACTTCTTGTGAAAGGCCTTGTAGCCCTCGGTGTAAGCCATGCCGAGGGCGAAGGCGCCGTAGATCCCCCAGAGCGGCGGGGGCAAGCCGGTCGACGCGAAGGGCTCGAGCGCGACGGGCAGAACTCTCTTGATCGCGTTGAGGAGCATGATCATGACCCCCGCGACGCCCCAGAGGGAGCCGAGCGTCAAACTTTGCGTGACGCCGCCCCGCACCTCCGCGGACACCGTGTGGGGAATCACGACGTGACGGGGCTGGAGAGCGCCGGGCCGCGCATTGGCTGGGCGATGGCAGCCTCGCGAGAGGCCCGAAACCCGGTGCGGCGGGACCAACAGGCCCGATGCGGCGCGCCCGAACACGCCGACGCACAACAGCAGGCTCCTCAAGGCAACTCGGCTCATAACAACAACAAACAGCTACCAAACAACTACGCTCGCTCGCAGTAGTTGGCGCTCTTTTTTACCCGGAACGAATGGTATTCCGCGTTCTTTGACTTCAAACTCAACATGATGACGTCATAGATATAGCGATGCCGCTGCGACATTCGACGGCGTCTTGGCTCGAGCGGCGCGATCGACGACGGCTTTTTTCGTCGCAATCCGAAGTGGTGCTGCCCGCCGCCACGAAGATCACGATGCGAGCCCTCGAAGCTGATTTCGAGGCGGTCCGACGAGCCGTCAAGGAGTCGTCCTCGTTTTCGTCGTCAAAACCGCCGCGGCGGAACGATGCACAGCTGCGGCAGATTTTGGCGACGGCAACGAGACTCGCGGACCGACGACGCACGTTCCTCACAGATCCAGCGACTGAGCCAGAGGATGAGCTCTACCCGAACTATGCGAGGGAAATCAGGCGCAAGGTTGCCGAGTGCGGCGCGCCGTCGGACGAGCGTCTCTCGCCCCTCCCGACCGAGCTCTTGGACGGTGTCCTCTCGTGGCCCGACTACGCGCACAAAACGAACATACGCCACCAGAGACCCCTCAGTACGCGGCGACCCCACCTCCGCCCGCTCGCGTCTGCTCCATCGGCAACGAGATCGACCAGGTGCTTAGTCCCGTTGCTGCTTGTCAAGTGATGAATATGTCGAGTCGCCCGTCGCGTGCTCTTATTAGATTAGGTAATGGCCCGGCGGCCTCGTCGATTTCAGAGGATTGCGCGCGTCGGCGTTACACGGCCTGCATATTCATTCTTCCCGGCGATCCATCCTCCTTCTCGAGCCTGGGAGATAGTTGCTTGCCGACCACAAGAAGAAATAGATGAACACCCATGTCTTTTCTTCGCCTGCCTCGCAGCCCGTTTAGGCCTCGGGACACCTCCGCCTTCCAGGTGCCATTCAGTCTCCCCCCCCCGGGGAATTCTTCTTGCGTGGCGTGAAGCTTCGTCATCCCTCTCGCTCTTCTCAACGATATTATGCCCCGCACCCTTGCCCTTTCCCGTTGAGTTGACTTTGACTCCACCCCCCCACGTCGTTGCGTCAAATCACGCGATGGCCCGGCGCTGCGTGGGGCTCATCGGCGTGGGTAACCTGGGACTCGAACTCGGGCGGCGGTTGAAGAGCGCGTACGAGGTGTGTGCGTTCGACCTCAACGCGTCGCGCGTCTCGTTGCTCGGGTGCGAGGCGGCGACATCGGTCACAGACGTCGTGCGACGCATCGCGTCGAAAGATACGCGGCCGACGGTGGTGTCGATCGTTCCGAACGACGAGGCGCTGCGGTCGGTGTCCGACGAGGTGGTCATGACGTTGGGCGAGGGAGGCCTTCACATCTCGTGCGCGACAGTGTCGCCGCGCGCGAGTCGCGAGGTAGCGGTCGCGCACGAGAACCGGGGTGTCAACTTCGTCGCCGCGCCCATCTTCGCGAGGCCCGAAAACATGCGGTCGAACGCGGCCTCGTTCATTCTCTCGGGCAAGGAGCGCGAGGCGGCGGCGAACATTCTCGCGTGCGCCGCGCCGCCGGAACGACTCTTCCTCTTTGGCGACGATCCGGGAGCCGCCAACGTCGTCAAGCTCTGTGGCAATTTTCTCATAGCCGCGACGATCCAGTCCCTCGCCGAAGGCCTCGCGATGACCGAGGCGAACGGCGTCGACCGTTGCGCCGTGATGGACGTGCTCTCGTCGACCATCTTCGACTGCGCTATCTATAAGGGCTACGGACGACGCGTTTCGCGACGAGACCACGCGCCCGGCGGCTTCGCGCTCGAGCACGGTCTCAAAGACATCACTCTCATCCTCGACACCGCGCACCGCGCGGGCCAGCCCATGCCCTTCGGCGCGGTCCTACGCGACCGCTTTCTCGCCGCCGTTGCCCTCGGCCGTGCCGACCTCGACTGGAGCGCGGTCGCGCTCCAGACGACCCGGGACGGCGGTGTCGAAGACGAGCGTTCTCCCGCTGACTTTGATGACGCCGCCCGCGCTGCTCCCGGTACCCTCGACTCCGAGCACCTTGGTTGTGACCCCACTCGATGACGTGGTGTGATGTGATGTGATGTGATGGATGACGCCGCGCCGGTCGCGTAAGACCACCCAAGTGCCTCCCTCGCCAGTCCAGTTTGCCGACGCGAGCGACCCCGACGCGGCCCGTGTTCGTGTAAGCCACCGACGGACATTCTCCATTCGGCAACTAACATAATCTCGTTTCTCATTCTTCAAACGAGCCGTTCGTCTCGGGATGTGAGTTATATATAAATCCTCGGACTCGCGTTATCGACAGAAACTAATTATTATAGAGCGCGGGGCTAATTTTGTCGGCGTGCTACGACCAAAGTCATACACATGTACCTGGACGACGAAGGCCATGACGGTGACGAGCCGGGCTTCGTTTATGGTGGTTAACCACGATCCTTATTCAATGCCGTGGTTTATGGTTTATGCGTAGTATATCAAAGCCGCTCGTGATCGAGATTGCTCGCTCGGCGACGCGAAGAGGATATGCTGAGGGCGTGGCGTACAGTTGACGTAAGCGCATGGTAACGCTAGAGGAAAGGTCATATGCGAGCGGCTACTAGAATTGGCGACGCATAGGTAGCTCCGCATCATCATCGACTTCATCGTTGGCGCACGTAAGCGCCGTCACGCGCGAGGGGAAAATGGCCCGATTATTATTAGCTCGGACAGCCACCGCCAATGCTTAGACACTGCTCTCATCTGGAGGCTTCCTACGCCGGAATGTGCGCGCCGGATTCGGGCTCAGCTCTGTAACGGGGTCGCGCTCGCGTTTCTTCAAGAACTGAACTTGGTATTGGAGTTTAGCTCTCTCCTGCGGAGCAAGAGATCTCATGTCGATCGCCTGATCACGCTGGGTGTGCGACGCCGCCGTCGAAGCCACGAGTGTCAGGCTTAGTTGCGTAACCGGGTCGCGCTCGCGATCATTCAAGACCCCAAGCTCGGATTGGAGTTCATCTCTCGCCTGCCGAGGAAGATCTCGCCCCAGATGCAAAACGGGATCATGCTCGCACTCTTTCAAGAGCTTAAGCTCGTATTTGAAATGATCTCTCTCCTGCCGAGCAAAATCTCTCTCCTTGGTCACCTGATCGCGCTGGGCGCACGCTGCTGCCGTCGAAGCCGCGAGCGCGTCTCGGAGGATGTCGATTTGGGCTTGTTGGTGTTTGCTCTGCGCGGGTGCGTTCTGGGATCATGGGAGGGGATGGACGCTCACTTTTTTTGCTAGACTTTGGTGTTGCTCCTTTAAACGGAATGCTTGCGGAATGAATTCGTCTAACAGCGCTCGCACGGCTTCGTCTAGAGACGCTCTGTCGGCATCGATCTTTCTGGCGACCGTCGATGCGAGTGCTGCCTGGTGCGCAACACACGCAGCCGCGAGCTTGCTGCACGCGGGAGCGATGGCAGCGTCCTTGCAGTGCTGCTCGTGTTCTGCCACCTCCGCCGGCGTGCCCTTAAACGCGCAGCCCGCGGTCGCCCCAACACACCTCGATGCGAACGCGCACTCCGCGTCGTGTCGTTCAAACTGATCGTATGAGACGCGCTTCGCGCAGCCCTCGTACCGGCAAGGCAATTCAACTTGCTGACGTAACTGGTCGAGGACAGCGCAGTGGTACCCGTTCTTCGCGCAGGCCGTTCCTCGGAGGCATTCAAAACAGCGCGACTCTCCGCTCCCACCCATCGCGACACATGGGTTGTCGAGAACGTTGTCGCAGACGCCGCAGATATGAAGCTTCTTCTGTTCATCCGAAAAGGCCTCCTTTAACCGTCTCCTTTTGCGAGCGTGCAAGACAACACTAAATCCCTCATCGCCGCCGACGCTCTGAAAAATCCCTTCGAGGTCCTTCGCCGCCTTTCGAAACTCCTCGAGCACGCAGACTCTAGGCGCGTGCTTGAGCCACCCTGCCAAAGTAGTAGCGAGGTTGCTTTGCACAGCCTCGGTTGCCATGGCCATTTTTGGTCTCCCTCCTTACGTTTTTCTTTTTTTACAAATATTGGGGATTTTTTTCTGAACGCGCTGCGGCAACCCGGCGGCCAATCCGAGGACCCGACGTTAATAAGTGGCAAGAACCACGGCCCATGGTCTTGTTTCGAAGCCCTGGAAAGCTGGGGTCGAGCGGCGGGGTCGGTGGACTGATTCGTTGCGTCCGAAAATTGTTTGTCACTCCGCACAAGGCCTCCAGGGGGTCGGTCTTCCGGTCTTTAAGGGAAGTGTCGAACGGACTGCCACGGGTATTCACTACTGACCCGCCGACACCGGGACTTCGGTTGAGCTCAGCTATGCAGCCGAGCCGTCATCCTGGTCGCGTGTTGAAGTGCTAATGCTCCCAGAGGCTCGAGGTGGTGTTGGGAGTTTGAGCAGGTGAAAGCGGCCCCGAGGGGCGTTCGAGGTGTGTTTGGACTACTTGACGACGCGCTGGTCGGCCCTGGCTTTGAGTGCGACTATGTCTCCAGGTTTCTGCTTCTTGTTGCGTGGGCGGCGCGTTCTCTTGGGGGGGGGCGAACTGGGTACGGAGGCCCCCAGGCGAGTTGGATCTCATGCCGTACTGTTTTCGAGGTGGCAAATGAGGGCGATCTTGCCGGCTTCTGAGTTGGTGTGGGCACTTCGAGCGCAGCTCCTTGATATTCGCCACGGGGTAGCCCTTGACAGTACCGACAGCCGACTTGAGGTACGAGATTCGGAGCCTCCCCCACGTAGGTGGCGGCGCCAGTACAGGCGTGGTGGCGTCAGCAGACTTGTGAGGCAAGTGCCGCCGGTGGTGAGGGCGTACGGTCCGGGTTGGCGTCGTCGTCGTCGTCGGCGGCGGCGCGTTTGCGAAACGATGGGAACAGCGTCAGAGATGCCGAGTTCAAAGTCGTCGAGAGCCCAGGCGCCAGCTCCCGGCGGGCAGGCGGGCGGTGTCCTACTGCCCCTTTCGGAGGTGGGTCCAGTAGGGGAGAGGCTGAGATGATCGCATTGCAGCTGACACCCGCCCAACACGCCGCGTCCTGTCGGCCTGCGCCTTCTTTAGGGCACTCTGGACGGTACCCCCGATGGCACCCCCGATGGCCACCCACGACATGCATCGCCGCCGCCGCCTCGTCGAGCCCCGTCGATGTTGGCCATACGCGCTGCCTAAAGAAAGACCCCAGGGCAAAGAAAGACAGAAGTCCTCCTCCACCTCCTCCTCGGGCTAGTTGTTGTCGAGCCAGTGCTTGACGGCGGAGAGAATGCGTGCTACCTCGAGAATGAGGGCGGTCTCGGGGTTGTCGAAGACATGGACGGCATGTGCGTGGCGGTTTGCACCGGCGTGGCCGTTGCAGGGCCAGCCGACGACGATTATAGGGACGCCGTCCCGGTCGAGACGCGCGAAAATTGCCGCGTGGTTCCCCCAGGCGGCGAGGGTGCGGTCGTCGAGGAAGTCGCCGTAGAGGTCGAGGGGGACTTTGGGGAAGAGGAGTCGGGCCTGGCGGGCGTAGGTCCCGAGCGCGGCGCGCGAAAAGTCGATCGCCGAAATGCGACTGATATTTGCGCCGGCGTCGGCGAGGGGGCCCAGCTCGTTGCCGATCCCGCAGCAGAGGGACCACAAGGGTCTCGGTTTGCCTTTGGAGAGGGCGGCGATGGAGTCCGGGTCGAGCCAGTCGGCCATCGCGTGCTCGATCATCGGGGGCGCGAGCACGTTACCGAGGGCCTTGCGCTCGATTTCCTCGGGGAGCTCGCGTCGCATCCAAGCCGTGGGCGATTCGGCGGTTTTGGCGTCGAGGCGGAGCCCGAGGAGCGCGGCGACTTGGTCTGGCGTTGGTGCGGCGTACTTGGTTTTGGACGAGGGGAGGAGGTTGCAGGCCTTGACGAGGCGCATCGCCTCGGCCTTGTCGGCAGCCCGGCGTCGCATCGTCGCGTTGACAGTCTCGATTGCCTCGTCGAGCGTGCACTCGACGTAGGCCTCGAGGCGCTCGCCGAGGCAGCGCGCTCTCGCGCGCTCGTCGCAGGCCGGTCGAAGGTGCGCGGTGTTGGTCGCCGCGAAGGGCCCGTGCGGGCACGAGGGCGCGCAGACGTTGGCGAGAGACTGTTTGTAGGATGAAACCGTCGCGCAGTCGCAGGTCGCGCGTTCGGGGCGTCGCAAGAGCGCGTTGGTGAAGAGGAGGCGCGGCCGACTCGAGGGCGCGAAATTCGCGAGTTGCGAGAGGGCCGCCTTGATTCCCAGCGCGTTCTCGGCGAGATGCCGCGTGCGCGACGCGTCGGGGTGACCCGTTCCTGCCGTGAATTCACCCACGAAGACGAGCCGATCAGAAAAGTCGCGATTCACTATTGGCGCGGCCCGCGCCCGCGCCCGCCACCACGCCTCCTCGGTCGCCGCCGGCGACAGCTCCGGCGCTTGGAGGTCGCAGAGCCAGGGAGGGGCGTCGAAGCACGAGCGGGGGCCCAGAGCGCACGCGTGTTTCCCGGCACGGGCGAGTCGACGGAGCTTCTCTAAAGCGACGCGCACCTCGCGGAGCGACGCGGCGCCTCCGACCTCTTTCATCGCCGCCGCCCACTGGACGCACGGAGGGCCGTCGAGCCGGAGGGCCCCGACCACCCAAGCGCGGACCCCTGCGAGGGTCTTGGGCGTCGGCTCGACCTCGCCGACGACGCGCGACCCGACTTCGTCGCGAATACCTTCGATGAATGGCTCGCCGTACTCGCGGCACCACGCCTTCAAGAACCCGATGCCGCGAAACTGCTTGGAAGTGCGCCGCATCTTGCTCCGCGCGACCCAGTTGGCGCGCCCGTCGCAGGCCGCGGGGCTCGCGAGCCACGCGACACACGCGAAGTCGCCGATCGGACGCGAAGACGGCGCGTCTGCTTCGCTAATAGGCACGCACGCGTGTTGCGTCGACCCCCACTCCGCCTCGTGCACCCACCCGGCACCCTCGACGCTCATCGAAGCCCCGACACCTACCCCCGAGGGGGTGGGTGTCGGGGCTTCTCTGCTTTCCGCCGTCGCCGCCACCAGGAGCGTCTCGAGCATGCCAGTGTGCCGCCTTGCCGACTCGCGCGCAGCGAGCAGCAGCAACCGGTTCTGGAACACCTTCTTCTCGGCGTCACGCAGCTCGCGCTGCTGCTTCTTCTTCGTCAACCCCTCTACGAGCTCCTTTTCGGATAAGCGCTTGCGCAGCATCTCGACAACCCACGTCACCCCGAAAATACAATGAATCCTTACTACTAATCGGCAGATGTTTGTTTGTCTTTAAAAGGTCGACTGCTAAGAGGGGGGGGGTGTGCGTGGTGCATGACCTTTGCTTGTCTGTCTGTTTGTCTTTAAATGTCGACTGCTAAGAGGGGGTTGTGTGTGGGGCATGAAGGATGTGGGTGGATCTGTCTGTTTGTCTTTAAATGTCGACTGCCAAGAGGGGGTTGTGTGTGGGGCATGAAGGATGTGGGTGGGTTTGTCTTTAAAAGGTCGACTGCTAAGAGGGGGGTGTAAGTTTCAAGGTCGACTGTTAAGAGGTGTGTGTGTGTGTGGCGCATGAAGGATGTGGGTGTGTGTGTGGTGCATGAAGGGTGTGTTTAAATGTCGACTGCTAAGAGGGGAGTGTGTGTGGGGGGCATGATGGATGTGGGTGGTTTTGTGGGGTAGTTTGTCTTTAAATGTCGACTGCTAAGAGGGGGGTGTGTGTGGGTAGTTTGTCCCCGATTCAGGGTAAGGATCAGGTAGGCGCTCTAGCCAAACACTGATCCTCCAAGCCGTCAACGGCGACCTCGCGGACTATTTCCACGACCCGCGTCGGCTCTTTCAGCGCGCCATTCTCACGCCCCGTCGAAACTATGTCGTCGATGCTGACAACGCGCGCATGACCGCGGCCTTTTTTTCGCGGAGACGAGGCGTCGGATTTTTTTTCGGCCGACTAGGTTGGGTCGGAAGACGACGCCTCGCTCTTTACAGTCGAGTTTTCAACTCCCTGACAACCAACGGCATGCTGACTTTGATCGCGAGCTTAAAGTCTTCGCAACCTCGACCCGTCGCACGGCCACTGCAACGGCACCCGATACGTCATCGATCATGTTGTGTCGTGTCACCGAGGCTCCTTCAACCAGTATCCCTGAAGCCCCGCCGACGCCAAACGATCAACAAGAGCCAGGAGCAGACGCCCCGCAAGGTCGGTGTCCTCTTGCCCAAGGCCCGTCTTCTGCCACCTCCAGCTCTACGTGGCTCTCTGTCGAGTCTGCAACCGCGAGGATATCCTCATCTGGGTCGACGACTCCACCCTACCCCACACGTGCTGCGCAATACCGATAAGCCCCCTCCCGGCGTCTACACACGCGCGCTGTACGTGAACTTACTGGGACGAGGTGAACTTACTGGAACCAGGTGAACTTACTGGGGTTAGAGATTGGGACTGGGTGAACTGGCTGGGGTTAGAGATTGGGACTGGGTGAACTTACTGGGATTAGAGATTGGGACTAGGTGAACTTAGTGACCAGGTGAACTTACTGTCATTGTAATAATACTGAGACCAAGTGAGCTTATTGGGGCTTTTAGAGTAAATTCAAAGGTTAGCGGTGTGTGCGGATCAAAGCAGCTTAGATTGGTGGGGGTGAGAGCGACGAGCTCTCAGGAGAGTGGGGCGAGTGGATGCGAGCACGAGTGGGTTTACGCCAAACTTACAGGGGTTAGAGATTGGGACTAGGTGAGCTTACTGGGACCAGGTGAGCTTCCTGAGACCAGGTGTGCTTACTGGGGTTAGAGATTGGGACTAGGTGCGCTTACTGGCCTTCACTTGTAATAACTAACCCCATGCCCTTCTTTTCGCGCGTAGTAGTGGACACACGGAGTTCGGCGTTTTCGACGCCTCCCTAACTCCCTCCCTCCTAATAAGAATTAATAAAAGGCCTCACAGCGGCATCTTGGAAGACAGCAGGCAGTGTTTGGAGTTATGTCGGTCCCAATGGTGTTGTGGCTGAGGACTCTGTCTCGGCCGGGAGCATGCCGCGCCAGCGACCGACAAGGGTCCGCTCGCGCTCGGTGGAGCAGAAAAGATGAAAAAGGCGGGCGTCGTCGAGGTAGGGCGTGAGACGATCAGCGATAGGACGCGCAAGGATGTCGCGGGTCTCGGCACCTTTGCCGCGCGACGGAATCTTAATCGCGATGACGAGGAGGGCGCCTTTGGCGATAGCCGGTGCGAGGGAAAAGACAGCGTTGACGGCGTCGGAGGCATCGTAGAGGCACATGTCGCAGACAAGGACGTCGAGGGCACCGGTCGTTAGAAGGCCCGGGAGGGCCTTTTCGAAGACGAGCTGGACGTGGTCGATTGCGCACTCATGTCGTCTCGTGTCGTGGGGAGGAATGTGGAGGTTGGCTGGGTCCACGGCGACAACGCGGTCACAGGACTCGGCGAGTCGCTGCGTCCAGCCGCCCGGCGCGGCTCCGAGGTCGCACGCGGTACCGCCGGGCTCGGTGCCGTAGCGCCAGAGGGCCTCGTCGAGCTTGAAGTAGCTGCGAGAGGCGACGCGGTCCGGAAGATTGCGAATACGCCTGAGCGAGGCGGCGAAGCGCTGGCCGCCGGCGAGGCCGCGCGCGGTCAGCGCTTCGGCAGGACCGACGCCGTAGGCAACGCCGCCCGCGCAACGGATAGCCGAGAGCACGGTGTCGTAGTTCGACTTGGCAAACTCCCAGGGGAGCAGCGCGTCGGAGAGCGTCTCGAGAATTGCGGCAACCTCGGCCGGGCAGGTCGAGGCGATGCGAACGCGGGCGCCCGGGGCAGCGAGCTCCTCGACGTCGCAGAGCGTCGTCGCGCGCCGGTCGAGGACGAGCGGATGCGCGACCCACGACATGACCTGATTGCACACCTTGGTGTTGTCGCGGGGGGGACCCACAACGTCACCGGATCGTGCGCAACGTTGCGCGCCAAGTCGCTCGGCACACCGCCACTTCGGACGAATAGCATTTCCCCCGACTGCGACACTTTCTGCCGCCCCACAACGGTCACGCCGAAGTGGGAGGCGAGGCGCTCCGCGCATCGAACGGCGTGGGAGCGCCACACGACGACGCCCACGTCGAAGACGAGCGAGTCCACAGCCAAGAGCATTTATTACTACGTTTTTCCTCGTCAGGGTTTTGTACAAAATGGTCGACTGTTTCGAGGGGGAGAAATATACAAATGGGGGGTCAAACTAGCCCCAACCTATGCGGTGAGGGGGGAGTCGGGTCATTAAAAAAGTCGACTGCTACACGAGATGTCTGTCTCATAGCCCGCGGGAAAAGTATGGGCCCGGCTTCTCCGGATAAGCCTACTTCGCCACACACTTTTCGCTACACATAGGCGCGAACATGGCGCCGCCTCGGCTCTTTATGAGGATATTTCGGCCCCGTCAAAGTAGTGGGGGTTGGTTGTTGGAAGATAATAATATGGAGATTGAAGTCAGGGGTAAATTTGAACCAGGGGCCATGAGTACGGTCGCGAATCCTCCACCATATGTAGCGGTAAAAGCGGAAAAAGGGTGGGCGGGCGGCTTCTCCGGATTGGCGCTAGCCTCCTTCACCATACACTTTTCGCTACATACATAATAAGGCAGTAACTGCCACAGGTCGATCAGGGGTTGATAGTAGTTCTAATTCGAGACGCGGCCGAGCGGAATGTCGTCGTCGTCGGGGCGCAAGAGGAGGTCCGCCGTTTCGTGCTTATCGTTGGCGAGGCGCTGGGTCTCCTTGAGGCGGTTCAGGAAGGAGGCGTCGTCGCCAAAGTAGGCGCGGAATACAACGTCGGGAACGTTGGTGTAGAGCCAGGCGCCGAGGCGCCTGCGCGCGCGCCTGGCGGCGACGATGGGGAGGTACCGCTTGATATCAAACTTGGCTTTGACGGCGGTGGTGCCTCTGAGGTAGGCGTCGGCATACGGTTCCCAGGCGTCGATCATGGACTGGTCGACGACGTTGGCCTGGGTCATGAGGCCGCGCATGAGGACGGAGACACGCATAAGGGGAAAGGCGTCGGCGGAATTTTTCCTAAAGCCGCCGCTCGAGAGGACGGATCGGTCCAAATCGTAGACGTTGACGTCCGCGAGGGGGGTCCAGCGGGTGTCGAAGAAGGTGTATGCAATGAGGGCCCAGGTCGCGGGCGAGGCGTTGACGAGGTCGAATTCGGCGAGACGCTCGATCGCGCGCGCGAGCTTGGCGATGTCACCCGAGGACATAGCTACGCAGACCTCGGCGCAGCCGCGCGCGAGTCGTTCGTCGAACCTCTTAGTTTGGCCAAAGTCTAAGAGGCCGACGCGGCCATCAGAACACATGACGAGATTTGCGGGGTGGGGATCGCAGTGGAACTCGCGCTGCATGAAGATCATGGCGCCCCAAGCCTCGAAGAGGACCGAGAAGACGTTCTCCCAGCACCCAAATCTTGCCGCGTTAGGCGAGGGGAGCTGCCTGGAGGGCTCGCGCAAGACGTCAGACAGCTTGGGGCCGTCCATCCACTTGAGGGTCAGGACAGTCCGGGCGGACAGGGCCTCGACGGGCTCGGGGACGGCGACGTATTTTCCCAAACCCGCGCGCTCGAGCGTTTGGTTGAAGCGGTGGATTTTCTGGCGCTCGAGGTCAAAGTCGAACTCCTCGGGCACGATGTCCTCGTAGGCGCGGAGGATCGAGGGCATGTCGAGGCCCGCGTCGAGGCCGAGCCTCTTCATGCGCTCGGACGACTCGCGCATCGTGCGGACGTCCGACATGATGAGGCGCGACCGGCCGAGGCTGACCTTGACGGCGACCTCGACGCCATTCGCGCGCGCGCGGTGGACCTGTGCGACGCTCGCCGTCGCGACCGGTGTCTCGTCGAACCGCTCGAAAGCCTCCTCGAGCTTGACGCCGAGCTCGCGCTCGACGGCGCGCCGGATCTGTGCGAACGGCGCGGGCGGGTTACGGTCCATCGTCTCGCCCAGAGCGCGCACCCACTCGGGCGGCATCAGGTGGGCGGCCGTGCCCGTTATCTGGCCGAGCTTGGTGTAGAACCCCCCGAACTCCTGGACGATGCGCCGTGCGCGCTCGGCGCCCCACGCGTGCTGCCTGTCCCACGCCGCCGCGCGCTTTGATATCGGCAAGAACTTGATCCGTCGCTTCGCGACCACGTACGACGCCAACACGGGTGCGATGCGAGAGTTCACCACGAGCTCCCGGTGCGACCGCGGGGCGGCGAGCCGCATCGCGAACGACGCGACGCGCAGCGCGACCAGCCCTGACACGAGCTGCCGCCGGAACGACGGTACGAGGAGCGCGGCGAGGCCGCCGACGCGCAGCGCCTGCTTCAATGTCCCGAACGTATGCCCGAAAGCCTCCAGGATCGACAGCGCCATCGACGACGCGGCGACCCTGCGCACGCCGACCACCCGCCGCCCCATCTTCATCAACCGACGCATCGTCGCTGCTGGGGCTGACGGACGGCTTTCCCCCCAACGACCTGATTCAACTACGCACGCTAACCCCCATATGGGCTTGCGTCAACGCCCTCCGGGCCTCCGCCTTTCAGGCAGGCGCAGGCAGCCCCCACGTCGTCTTTATCCCCAACAGCTGAACGGGATACCCACTTCCGCCTGCCAGGCACATCGTTCATGTCCCCACACAACGCACCACAACCCTCAAGCCCCCACACGCACAACCCCTCTGAGCAGTCGGCCTTCAAAAAAAAACCCAGAAAAAGGTGGCGGACGAAACGAATAGCAACAACACGCCGCCGCCGCTGCGAGATCCTGCTGCTCCCGGTCGATCATCAGGACGACGGCATGAAAAGGAGGCTACCGGGCGCCACAGGCCGCAACGGAGTTTTTTTACAGGCGCTGCTGTCGCCGCTCGAGGAGCGCGGCGGGGGCCAGAAGGGCGACGCGAAGAGGGTCGGCCCCGTCAGCGGAAAGAGGGAGAGGGCGAAGAGGAGAATGCCAAAGCCGTAGGCGGCGAGGAGGGCGGGCTTGTGGCTGTGTAGGAAGACGGCCGCGGCGCGGTCGCGGGCCGAGAGCCAGCGGAGATCTCGCTTGGCCGGGGGCCACAAAAAACCGAGGTCGGGCAGGCCCGCGTAGTTGCAGAAGACGTGGGAGGCGACGGCGGCGGCGAGGTGGGCCGTCCGCACGAACAAAAAGGCGGTGAATATACCGAAGAGCGTGGTGTAGGCAAACTGGAGCGCCGTGTGCGCGAGCGCGACGGCGACCGACATGCGGTCCTCGACGATGTGGCGCTTGAGGTGGTGAAGATGCGCGACGCCGAAGAAGAGCGGCGAGACGAAGACGGCGCGCGGGAGCGAGAACTGCGCGCGCAATAGTGTCATCACGGGACTCTCAACGCACGCCGGCTTCGAGGAGGAGCGGCACCATGCACGCGCGGAAGACGATCTCCTCGGAGACGGGTCCGACGAGCAGATTGCGAACGGCGACCGTCGACGGCCAGCGGACGCGGCGCGGCCCGATGCCGAAACGCAGGGCGACGGTCGCCGAGGCTGCAATCTGACCCAGGTACAGCGAGCTGCGGGCGGATCACCGAACACCGTCGAGACAAATCTCACGCGGTCAGCGCGAGCGACGCGATCGTCGCCTTTGCCACCTCGAACGGTCCGGCGGCGACCTGCTGAGACTTCACGCAGCACTGGGAGGAGTCACTCGCCCCAAGAGCTCTCGCGAGGCCGCCGAAGCACTCGCCGCTGCGCGTCACGACGGCGAAGGCCCAGAGGGACGCAGAGGTCGCTGCGGCCACGGCGACGAACCGCGCGCGGACGTGCGCGGGCTCGTCGCGATGGAGCCGCCGCCACCGCAGCGGCACGAGGTACAACGACCCCACGAACGATGAACTCATCGCCAGCGACCACGCGATCGCCTGTCGCTCCGAGAGGCAGCACGACGACATGGCGCTGATGAGGTTTGGTTCAAATACAACAACTCGAAAAAAAAAAAAAAAAATCTCGAAGTACCTCAGCAGAACTTTGCGGCTGCGCCCGTACTGTGTTAAGAGTCGTGGAGGCGAAGGTGAACTACGTCGGCGTCGTCGTCGTCGTTCCACATCCTCCTCAGTAACCAGGGGCTTACTACCTGTACTACTACCCAACTATATATCTATCGCCCGACAGGCCTCCCGCACGCTCTCGAGAACGAGACGGAAAGCCCCCCCCCCCACACAAAACAGACGACGCGCCGTGATGATGACGATGATGATGGCGTCTTCTCATTGTTTCTTGCCCTTCTTGTCCCACCCAGGCTTCTTGGCCATCCGAATTGACTGCGGGGTGACCTCGACGACCTCATCTTGGGCAATGTACTCGACGGCGCCGTCGAGCGTGAGTTCGAGGGGGGGGGAGAGGCCCTCGACGATGCCCTTTGTCGCCGAGCGCATGTTGGTGAGTTGCTTCTGCTTGCAGACGTTGACCCTACGCAACGCGCGAATTTTTTGGAAGGAACAAGGAAAGAGCACGTACCGGAGATCGCCAGGGCGCTGGTGGACTCCGACAATCTGTAGATTAGAGGTATCGAGCATTCGAAGAGGAAGAGGTCCGACGACGCACCATATCCTTGTAGACGGAGGTCTTGGGCGAGGCGAAGAGCTGGCCGCGGTCTTGCGCCCCGAGGAGGCCGTGGGAGGTCGCTTCGCCGTTCTCAAAGGCCAGCAAAGAACCTTTTTCGCGCGAGTCGATGGCGCCGGAGTACGGGCGATACGAGTCGAAGTTGGAGTCGATGATGGCCATGCCGCGCGTGGCTACGCGGACGCGTAAAAACGACGCGAGAGGTGGTTGGTTCGCGCACCGGAGAGGAGCTGGGTGCGCAGGCCGATGGTGCCGCGGGTAGGCAAGAGGTACTTGACGTAGGTAAAATCGCCGACGTCGGTCTTGCCCATGTCCTGCATCTCGCCCTTGCGTCGGTTTAGGAGGTCGACGACGTTCGAGGAGAACTCGTCGGGGACTTGGATTTCGATCATATCGAAGGGCTCGGATTTGACCCCATCCTGCGTTGGTCGGGGTGCGCCCGGCTTGGAAACGACAACTCACGACGTCCTTGACGATGACTTCGGGCGGGCCGACTTCGAGCTCGAAACCCTCGCGTCGCATCGTCTCGATCAGGACGGTGAGATGGAGCGGGCCGCGGCCCGAAACCTTAAAGGCGTCGGAGCCGCCGTCCTCGACAACCAAGGCGACGTTGCGGTCCAGCTCCTTTGTGAGACGGTCTTTGATGATGCGACTCGTGAGCTTGTCGCCCTCGCGACCCGCGAGCGGCGATTTGTTGACGCCGAACGACATGCTCACCTGCGATCGCGTTGGACGATCACGACAAATCACCGACCGTCGGTTCCTCGACTTGGAGCGGAGCCATAGGCTTGGGGTCGTTTTTGGAGACGACGGTCTCGCCAATCTGGATGTCGCCGACGCCCGAGAACAAGACGATCTCGCCGGCCGCGGCCTCGTCGACCGGCTTGCGGCCCAAATTATCGTAGACAAAGAGGTCGTTGATCTTGATCGAACGCATCGCGTCGTCGGGTCCCATCATGGCGCCAAACGAGCCGCCGTCGTTGGCGCGGAGCTTGCCGCTCCGGACGCGCCCGATCCCGAGCTTCCCCTTGAAGTCGTCGAAGTCGACGTTGGCGACGAGGAGTTGCGCAGGTCCGTCGGCGTCGAACTCCGGCGCGGGGACTGATTCGATGACCGCGTCGAGGATGTGGACCATCGAGTCATCGAGACTCTGGGGTTCGAGGCCCGACTGGCCGTTGATCGCGCTCGCGTACACGATGTTGAAGTCGGTCTGCTCGTCCGACGCGTCGAGCTCGACGAACAAATCAAACGTCTGATCCACGACCCAATCCGGCCGCGCCTGCGGGCGATCGATCTTGTTGACGACGACGACCGCCTTGAGCCCGAGCTCGAGGGCTTTTTTCAGCACGAATCGAGTCTGGGGCTTGGGTCCTTCGACCGAATCGACCACGAGCAACACGCCGTCGACCATGTTGAGGATGCGCTCGACCTCGCCCCCAAAGTCCGCGTGGCCCGGCGTGTCGACGATATTAATCTTGACACCCTTGTACTCGACGGCCGCGTTCTTCGCCAGGATGGTGATCCCGCGTTCGCGCTCCAGATCATTGGAGTCCATCACCCGCTCCTGCACCTCCTCGTTCGCTCGGAACACGTCCGCCTCCTTCAGCAACGCGTCCACGAGTGTCGTTTTTCCGTGGTCAACGTGAGCGATGATAGCCACGTTGCGCAGGTTATCCAACGTCGCGACAGCCATGCGGATGCCGCTTGATCGCAGACCGCGTCGCGCCACGTGGGCGTGCAGCGACGGCGACGGCGCGAAACCCGACGCAACGCGCATCAGCGTCGAAAACATCGTCGTCGCAAGCAGTACGCGCATTGAAAAAGCTGCTGTTATCACCACCTCGGCGTCGATGTCGTCGGCAGACTCGTTATCATCGTCGCGTCGTTGTTGATGTTGGCGAACCACGTAAGTGAGTGACGTGGCCGTTGAATCTTGTGGGCTTCCGAGGCTTAACGGAACTTGGATAGGACGGGCGATTGCGGCGACGACGAAAAGTCTTCTTCTTCTTCTTCTTCTTCTGCTCCTTGCGGCGGCGGCGGCGGCGGAAGAGACGCGGTCGTGTTGATGGAGGACGATGAAGACGACGACGACGACGACGACGCCGAGGAGATGCAGGCGTCGTCCGCCGCCTGGGAGATGCTGATTGGTGCCAAGCGCAAGCGACAGGCGTGCACGTGCGGCCTCATTCCTTGTTTGTGCGCCGACGACGTTGCCACGAGCGACTGGGTGGCGGCGACTGCTACCCTTCCGGTGACGCCGTCGAACGCGGGGGAGGAGGAGGAGGAGGAGGAGGAGGAAATCCGGGTGGCGCTCAACCCCGACGAGACGCGCGCGGACGAGCAGCGGCATCTCGACGCCGCTCTCTCGCGCGTGCTCAAGCCCCATCAGATCGAGGGCGTGCGCTTTATGTGGGCGCGGGCGCTCCACCCGACGCAGCCGCGAGGGTGCTTACTAGCCGACCAGATGGTGCGTACGTGACGCGATTGTTTTAGGAGGTTTGACGCGCTCGCTGTTCAGGGACTCGGCAAGACGCTCCAGCTGATCTCGGTGTTGGCGGCGTACTTTGGGGAAGGTAAAAAAACGAATACGGCGATCGTCATCGCGCCGGCATTCGTGCTGCCGAACTGGGTCTCCGAGATAGCTCGGTGGTTGCCGGGCGACCGGCTCGTGCGGGCTCGGTGTTTGCCGACGTCGGCGACGCGAAAGGTCCGGGCGGATTCGCTCGCGCAATGGCAAGACGAGGGCGGGACGCTCCTCGTCGGCTACGAGATGTTCCGTCAGCTCGTTATGTCGTGCGACAAGAGTGCATCGGCCGCCGGCAACGCCGCGGTCGTCGAGGCGCTCTGCGATCCGGGGCCCGGGCTCGCGGTGCTCGACGAAGCGCACCGATTGAAAGATCCCAAATCGCAGCTCTACAGGGCGCTCGCGCGCATCAAGACGCCGCGCCGCGTCCTCGCGTCGGGCTACCCGATACAAAATCGACTCGACGAGTACTACGCGCTGATCGACTTCGCGAGGCGAGGGGCGCTCGGCGCGTACGAAACCTTCAAGACGTACTTCGAGCGCCCGATCTCGTCCTACATCGAGGCCGCCCACGAAGCCACGACATCGTCGGCGTTCGCGACGCGCCTCGACGACCACGACGGCGCGGCACCGCTCGAGGCCAGCGACACCACCAAGACCGCACTCCAACGCGCGTACGCGCTCCAGGAGGCGCTCCGGGACGTCGTGCTCCGCCGCGGCATCGACGAGTTCGGCTCTGATCTCCCGCCGCGCCGCGACTGGCTCGTCCACTGCGAGCTGAGCGCGACGCAGCGCACTCTGTACGACGCATTTGATAAAGCGGAAGGGCGCGAGGACTCGACGCTCGGCGAACTCGCGTCCTATCACACGGCGCTCGCCATCGCGAACCACCCCGACATCGTCCACAACGCGCTCGCCGAGGAGGAACGGCTGTTTGACGTCGGACGCGACGACGAAAAATTCGACGACGATGTGGGGACGAGCGACGGCTGGCTCGCGCCAGAGATTGTCGAGTCGCGGCGACGCGCGCGAGAGGAGCGCCGAGCGCGCGACGATGCACGCCGCGACAAGATGCGCAAAAAGCTCGCGTCTCGGGTGCTGTCGTCGGTCGCGCGCGCCAAGGCCGCGGGGTACGACGAGCGCGACGACGATGATCGGCTCGACATCGACGTCTTCGCAACCATGGGTGACCTCTCGATTTGGGCCCAGCCCGTGTTGCGCCCCGTCGTCGATGCCACGGATGATGTTGGCTCTGGATACGTCGTCGGCCAGATCGACGGACGATGCGGATCGGGTAAGGCGGCGGTGGCGCTCGCGCTTCTCGGTGCCATCGCCGCCCGGGGCGAGCGCGCGATCCTATTCACGCAAACGCTCGGCACCTTGGACGTCCTCGAGAGACTCATCGACTCGCGAAACAAGTGCGAGTGGAAGACCAAACCGGTCCGTTTCCGGCGAATCGACGGTTCGACGGCCGCGTCGCGCCGCGGCGAGATCGTCGACCGCTTCAACGGCGAGAACCGCTTTACGACGTCCTCGTCGTCGGGGAGTGACACCACCGCCACCACCGTCGACGCCTCGGCGCCCAAGCGTCGGTCGTTTGCGCCGCGATCTAAGAAGAAGACCGCCAAGGCGACTAACGCCGGCGACCCCGACCCCTGCGACGTCCTCCTCGTGTCCATCAAGGCCGGCGGGGAAGGGATCAACCTCGTCGGCGCGTCGCGCGTCCTACTGTAAGTGTGGTCTGCCGCCGACCTCGGTAACCCCGCGCGCAGCTTCGACGTGAGCTGGAACCCGTGCTTTGACCAGCAGGCGCTGTGTCGCGCGCACCGCTTTGGCCAGAAACGCCCCGTCCACGTCTACCGCCTCCTCGGCCCCAAGGGCACGATGGAAGCTCGGGTGCTGCGCCAGCAACGGCGCAAGGAGCTTCTCGTTCGCGAAGTTGCCGACGTTGGCACTCCCCGCGAAGCTGCCGGTCGACAGTCTTTGGCGCTCGTCTTCGACAGGTTGGACGGCTCGACGTCGCACTCGAATGACGTCCAAGATGTAAGCGTTTTTTGTGCCGACAGCGGGAGATCCCTATTTTTACTTCTTCGTAGGACGTTCTACGCGAAGTCGTCAGCAATCTTGGGGACCAATGGATCGCCACTGTCCACGAGTGCGTCGCGGATGATGATCGGCCAAGTCGCGAGCTCCTTGCCGAGACTGAAAAAATTGGTGCCCTTGACGACTACCGTACCGTCTTCTGTCGGGGACCCACCGGCAATAATATCGACGACGACCACCACCACCACGACCGCGTGGCTACTGAAGCTTGACGACGGACCGTGCTCGACGACGACGACGACGATTGGTATCTAATCCCGAGGGGCACGCAAGGGCGAGCGCGCGCGCGCGACTTGCAGCTGCCGTAATTATGATGAAGGGAAAGAACGCGATGCGACAACCACATATGGGTCAGTCACCTTATCAGTCACCTTATATGGTCAACGCCACCACCACCACCACCACCTTTCGTTCACGCAGAAAGAAGCCCGTTAAAATATTTGGCTTATTAGTGTGGCCTCCCCGGCTTAACAGTAGGGCTGTGCTTTTTATAGAGTGAGTCCCTCGACTGCCGGAGTGCGGTGTGGTGGGCGCAATGGTGTGCGGAAACGTATTTGAATTAAGTGGCCGTTCTTTGACACAAAGCAGCTTATTCGACACACGCACGCAGAATATGCTTGTAGGAGCGAGCCCGCCTCCCAGGGTAGAGAATTCTCCACAGATAGGACGAAATGGGACGAGCTAAAATTGTGGGAAATGTGCAGGAGTTACGTGAAAGGAGCGCGCGATTTCGATTCGATTCGGGGTTCGTTGGTAAGGGTGTGCGCAAAGAAGGGAGTTCGGGGGGCGAGCACTCTCAGAGGCGGCTGTGCCGCGTCGACGTCAGCTTCTTGAGTTTATATTAGAATAAAAGGAGGCACGCAGTGGAGAAGAACGGAGGGAAGGGGCTTCTTACTTGGCCGTAGCGATCCCAATCTGCTGGCCATCGTAATCAAACTTGACATAAAACTTCCGCATGAAGACATCGCCGAGGATCCAGAGGGGGCCGGCGGGTTCGGGAATATCCATGCCTAAGATGGCAAGGATACATTCCCCCTCGTCGTCGATGATGTAGTCCTCAAAGGCGAGCGTGTACAACTCCCCCCCAAGCTTGAAGGAGAGGTCGGGGGCGTCGGCGTTGCAGCTGATGAGGTACTCGCCGGTACTGCCGACGGCCTTGGCGCCGAGGGAGTCAGCGAGGGCGGCGACCTGCCCCAACGGGTTCAGACGACGAAATAATTAGAAAAAACTGACCTCAGACGTAGGGCCGGTGAGGAGCGAGGTTCCGGAATCGACGATGGCCTTGGTCGCGGTCGTGATGGAGGCGTCGTTCATTATGACATCGTCGAGCGCGACTTCCCAATAGGTCATGCTGCTGAGAGGAACGTACGCGAAGTCTCCGTCGTACTTCGTTTCGTCTACTCCGCCTAGCACGAGCTCGCCGTCCTCTTCGTCGCCGAGCGAAAAGGCGAAGACGTTCTCGTCCAGGAGGTCCTGGTCGACCATGGCCTGGAGCGGTGTCTTGACGTTATCCACGGAGATGGACGGCCACGCGAGGCCGAGAATTCCGTCAAACTTGCCCAGGAAATACGAGGCGCCAAGGCCCGAGGTGTCGTTCACTTCGGCGAACAAATAGTCGTCGATCGTGATGTCGCCAACCTCCACGTCGTCGCGCGAGTAGTACCCAGAGACGGGCCCGCTCCCGTATTCGATGGCGAACGTCGTGCCGTTCGCGACGTACGTACTCGAAGCCGAGTGATCGTAAGTCGAATGCGATGATAGGAACGGTTTTTTGTTCGGCACCCACAAATTCGACGATCCCGTGTCGAAAATCACCGTCATCGACTGCCCGGGCGTGCCGACGGAAATGTCGCCGTAGTATTGTGCGTTCTCGTAGTCCTTGATGATGATCGTGTCGTCGCCGTCCTTGGTGCGCGCGGTCATTTCGTATCGCGCCTTCATGTGGACCTTCCGCCGTGGCATCTTGTGTAGCTTCATCCGGAACACATCGGCGACCGCCACGCTTGCCAACAACACCAACATCATCATTGGTTCTTCGAGTTGTCTCAAACAAACGGTCTCTTGAACGGTCTCATATCCTTTGTTCGTTTCGATGGACGACCTGACCAAGACCAAGCTCGAGAAGCTCGAGGAGCAGAAGAAGATCTCCGACAGATTGAACGACGTGCTCAACAGAGAAGGTGGCCTTGTGCAAACCTCGGATCGAGTCTGCAAGAACTTGGTTGCGGCCGTCGCCGTCTCAAAACGCCCGGGTTTCTTCGAGTATTTCCAGCCCAGCGACGCCGTTCAGCGAATCTACCAGACCGGAGAATGTGGCGCGCTCGTGAGAAAGATAGCGAGAACACAGCAAGAAATCGACGCTATCGACCGCGAGCTCGCCGAGAAAAAGGCGGTGGCGGCGAGCAACAACGCGGCCATCCCCCCCGCCGTCGCCAACCTCGACCAGTGGTTTTCGTCCTACGGCAAGCCCAAGGAGGCGCCCGCACCCGGCGTCATGACATCGTTTCACAAGGAAACGAAAATATATGGCGCGACGAGCCATCATCGCGCCTTCAAATCCCAGGCTTTGACCATGAAGAAAGGGAGAATAACAAACTAAGGAGGACATCATTAGAAATCGGCACGTATCGTCGTCGTCGTCACATCCTCTGCGCGTGTTTGGTTGTCAGGGTAGCAGCCAGGTCTTTGGTCTGGCAACATCAAGAGAAACGCGCGTTTCTCGTTTTCTCTCGTTTTCTCAGCGCTTGCGCTTGTTTGAACGCGAACCAATCTTGGCGCCAGCATCGGCTAGTTTTACGTCGCCGTCGACCTTCCAAACATCCCTGCTAGTGGCGGCGCGGCCATTCTCGGCTTGAACGCGCGCGGCATCGACGCGAACATAGGAGTCAACTTTGGACGCGTCTCGCGTCGACGCCGCGCCGTCGTAGTTATTAGTCATAAGCCGGTCTGACGACGTCCGCGGCGGCTTGGCGGTGAGGTAGGTACCAGAACCAAGGGCGCCGTCGGAGCTCGCCTTGATCATGCCACTATTCTCGATCTTCGCCGCCGAGCCAGGGTCAGTGTAATGGTACAGGTAGACGGGAGAGTCCGAGTTTTGACGCACGGAGGCATCGATTGCCCGCTGGTAAGCCGTCGGATCGCGAATCCCCGAACCGTTCGAACTGAAGGCTCGTCCGCCAGCAGCAGTGTACGCCGAAGGATTACGAATTCGGTCACCGCGTGAAGTATACATCTCACCGCCTACTTCAAGGCTGCCTTGATGCTTGAGGTTTGAAGCTTCGTTGAAGGACAACGGCTCGAGGACGAGCAATCAACGGATAGACTTTGGGGTAAGGTTTCAGGAGTCTGGCCGCCGAGGTTGGTGAACCTCTCTGGTGGTGCAAGGGTGACTGACACACCAAGCGAGAAACCAACGATAACTCTGCTGGACCGACACGCCGTGCGCCGTCACTGAGAGGTCTAAGACAGCTGGGACTCCAATAATTCGTGTGCAAAAAACACCCAGGTTCCTTCTCGCGCGAGATTTAGAGACGAGTTAGCCGAGTTAAGCTGCGTTCTGCTATACACCCTCCCCGGCGGTCTTCGCTCGATTCGGATGATGGTAGAAGGATCCCGGTTGGAGTACGAACATGGTCGCCGACCCTTCTTTGATCAGTGCGGTCGAGGATCCGCATGTGTACATTTATGCGAGCCGTACGCGACCTTGCGGGAATCTAAACGTGGTAGCTTGTGACTGACTGCCTTCAATGTGTGGGATGTCGGCGTGTCCTCCGTCTTTCGTAATGCAGATCTATTCGGCTTGGTCCGAGACGCGGATTCCGACGGTGAGCTAGATTGCGAGAGTGAAGAGAAACTTATTCCACGAGGTCCAGGCGATAAGAGAAACTTATTCCACGATGTCCAGGCGATATTGGCGAGGATGAAACAGACGGCCGCTCCCAGAGAATCATCGTCGCCGCCGTAGAACACGCCTGTGCAGTCGTCCTTGCGGTCCAAATAATAGCTGTGCGAGGAATAGATCTCGGAGACAAACAGAGTGACGGCGATGACGCCCTAGAAACCGCACGCGCCGCGGAAGGGGAAGAATCACAACCGCACGCGCCGCGGAAGGGGAAGGCATCCACAACATCGTCGATCTCGATGAGCGCCTTTGATTGAAGAGCCAACGTAGATCAGCCCGGCGCAAAGACCCGTGAAAAATGCCCCCCAGTTGTTCGAAGGCGCGCACCCGGAAGTGATGGCCACCAACCCGGAAAAATACCGCATACGCTGTTGTCCGGGGGGGCAAGATGTGTGACAGTTGGGTGCGCTAGCACATGCGGCTTGCCGGCATCGCTCATCGACGCGGGCCCGTCAACGGGCGAACACCAGATTCGTGTGACGCCGACTGGCCACGGCGTCGTGAATATCTACGACAATGCGGTCGATCGCCACCATGCCCACCTCGTCATATCCCCAAAGTCCTCGCAATCGCGATACTCGAAACACACTCGCCCGCGTCGCTCCGGGGGGAACCTACGGCAACTTGCGCGAGGGCCTGTAGGCCGCGGGCTTCAAGACGAACCCCTCCGAGACTGAGAAGATGAAGCTCAACTTTCCAGCGCGACGTTCGAAACAACGCCAAGAGCTTCAATTTTAAATTTCAAATTTCAACCACGTGTTCCGCAACCCCGTGGGTATGAATACGAGCGCCGTGCCGACAACGGCATTGTGCGAAAAGAGGGGTGGGGTGCGAAACTGAGGACGCAAGTGCGTGGATCGTCGAGGGGTTCAAACGGCCCTTCGAGGGCTCCAAAGCAACCTGCACAGGCGTGGTTGCGGCCTTACTGGAGAATGGAAATGTCACAGACTGTGGTATCTTTGCCCGATGGAGGGCTTTGCCCTCAGCCGACAACACGGAATTTCTTGACGCGCCCATCGCACAATCAATGTGGTCGCGAAGTGGCGCTCGCTCCTTCGTGACCGCCAAAGATTCCGGCCCCGCCGGCGCGCTGTGCTAGCACGCGAACACCCGCTAGATCAGGGAAGCGCACTCGGTGAGATTCCGAGGTGGGTGTTATTCGCCGCTCGCGCGATTTTTCCACTCATCGGTGTGGCGTGAATACGACAAGTGCTCAAGTGGCGAGATGTGCGATCTCTGTGAAAGAAGATCCGGTCTCCGGCAGCGAGTGGAGTGTGTCGTCGCCATTGTCGCACCCCATAACGACAGCGGCGTGTGGCTTTCGACGTTGCTAACCGCGCGAAGGTCAGCACAGCGGGCCGACGTGCCCTACGAGCTCGCCTACTGCGGCGAGGGCGAAATTTTGGCAATGATGTCAAGCCTCGCGCTATAAGAGTGGCCCGAAAGGGCGCTCTGTATGAGCATCACGCACGACGCCGGGTCCGGTCCGGAAGAGGAAGACCAGGAATACGTCACCATCGAAAACACGGAAGACTCGACTGCCCGAATGTTGATCGAGAACGAGTTCACCGTCGAAAACGAACAAGCGACTTTCGTTTGCGCGCAGTGACGGTTGGGGTGTTTGGAACTCGACTATCTACTTTCGAGGCCCAGACGGCCGGCGGGATCTACGTGCTCGAGAGAAAAATGCGATTTGGAAACGCGAGGCAGGGAGAAATGGTCGCCCAATCTCTTCGATTCTCTCGCTCCCAACTCCGAGCTCATCATCTACGAACGCGACCACGATCTCGACCTCGACCTCGCGCAGACCATTCGAGACGCGCGAGATCATCTGGCGGTCGATGACCGCCAGATCCCGAAAGGGCCAGCCGAACCGCGCCGCTGGGACAATAGCTCCAGTCGCTACGAAAAGCGCCGAGGCCCGCGTGCAAAAATGATTCATCAGAAGACCACGAGCAATCAGGCTCACACACAGAATCTGAGCTTTGAGCAGTACAATAAGGAGCAAGAAGAAGAGCATCGCGGCCGTGACACGGTGCGGCGAGACGGCGACCGGAAAAGACTGGCCGTCCTAGAGCAGAAGCAAGAAGATCTCGTCAGCGAGTTTACGACCTGAAGAAGGAAAATCGAGGGCATGAAAAGCGCCCTCGAGACAAATCTATCCCCGTTGCGAACACCCGCGCTTATTGACCACGATCGTAATCACCGTCTACCATCGCAGCTCCTCGCTTAGGCATCAAAAAGCGGCGCGACGGGCGCCGGTCAAGATCTCCAGTTGCCGAGGGCGAAGGGCGCCCTTGAACCCATGTCGAGGGAGGCAGCCTCCCTACAGGTTCGAGTCCGTCGGTGTCGGATGGAGAAGACCCAAGCCAGAAAGTAAAGTCGCATCATATGCCCACCACTTCGTGTGATTGGGGCTGGCACACGAAACGCCCAAAGCGAGCGTTACGAGGCCTGGCACGCAACGTACGTGACGCGGACGCACATTGACTTCCTGTCGTCACACTATCGCGAAAGCGGGCCCGTCTTCGAGTACAACCTAGGGAACGTGCACTCGATGATCGACGTCTGGCGACGCGAATTGTCAGGCTTCGTGTACCTCTCGCACTTGTGGCGAAATACCAGCACGCACGCCCTCGCTTACGACGTGCTAGCGGATGTTGACATCGACCGGTCGAAGTACTCCGCACCGCTCGGATATGTCCGGACGCGCAATCCTCTCGACGGCGCGTACGACGGCAACAGCATCAATGGTGCTCGGGGTCGCTGGTCCATATCCCAGGACCTGGTCGAGAACATCAAAATAGTCGTTGACACGAACCCAATGACCTTCGACGCGCTCAGGAAGTGCGCCGCGGAAGCGAGAATGAGCTTCGACCCGATCGTCACCGAGGTCGTCGTCTGTCTAGCGCAGAACAAGAAGCACACTATCGCCCAGAACGACTGCCACGAGGGCGTCGCGCACTTTCGGTCCATGACGCGCCCAAGCCTCATCCAACACAAATGGACCAAGGTGAACGAGAATGCCTCGACCAGCAGCAACACGCGAGAAGCACTGGGCCATGACGCTCGTGGGTGGGATGAGGTCAGCCTGGCTGCCAACCCACCAAAAAAAATAGGGGAGAGGGACTCGCCGAGCCCCTACGACGTGCCGATGAAGCTCATTGGTGACAACTCGTGAGCTATGAGCAGGCGGCGCAAATGTTGGCTGATGCGTAAGAATAACGGGCAGGCATCGTGAGACCCCGACAAGCGCGACTACGGGCACGTCGCCCTTTTGCCCCTCCAGAAATTTGTCTTCAAGCTGTAGGCGATCGAACATTCCACGAAGTTCGCGAACCGCGACGAGAAGAAAACACACGGCAAGGTTAGCGGCCGAAAAAAGAAGAACTCCAGCGCTTGCTAGACGTTTCGTCAAAAATAAGGGCGACGCTCGACATTACCGAGTTTTCTAGTGTCGTTGCGCAACAACAAATTCGTGCAACGGCCGTGCCGACGATCCGGCCACCGACCGGTGGTCACCGTCAATACGTACGACCCGAGCACCCTCTTCCCGCTGATGCGAGGGCACGGAGACAGCGTCATGCCCATTACGAACACCATCGTCCTAGAGGGCTTAGGCTTCTCGGTGAAAGACTGGAGATCGACGTGGACTTGGACTCGAAGCCGGCCGTTGGCGTCAACAACATGTATGATCTCCGCAAGGCGTAAAGTTCCCGAATCATGCGCGGACTATGCAAAATTTCTGTGGACGAATGGCATTGGCATCCGGTTCAGGTCGGTCATCGGAGAGATCGTTGTTGTCGCGTTGGGCACGAGAGCGGCGACCAAATGAGTGGCGACGGGCATGCAGTCGAAGACGAGCCGCGGCTGACATCCCCGAAGACATACCTGCCATTTTGGAGGACGAGCCCGAGCACTCCACTGCCGACGAGTCTGTGCTTCCTCGAGCTGCCGCGAGAACATTGTTGCGCGAGCACCAGTCGCTCGTGGAGCAATTAACGTCCCTAGTTGGGGCGTCCGCAGCTCCAGACAACCATGTACCCCCGGCCCCGCGAACAACCACCGCCGGAGAACGACGGCGATGGCTGCTTGAACGTCAACGACTGCGACATCTTCGGCGCGATTGATCCGGAAAAAGTGCCTCGTCTGCATGCACGTGGTGGTCGATCGCGGCAAGGCCGAGGGTATCGGCCTGCGCCGCGCACGAGCCAGCCACGAAAATGGCGCGTATGCGCAAAAAAGGCCGAGGCGAGGACGTCGATCGGGACGCATGAGCGCTCTTCCGCGACCCGAGGGAGCAGAATGCGACGTGCGCAATAAAGCCCACATCCTTAATCACGTCCGCGGGCGTAACAGCCGCTGTAATAGCCGCTGAGTATTGGTAGACGAAGCGCCGAAAATGTCCAAGCCCCCGTAGAAATGGACGACGACGAGGAGCGGCGCCGCAACCCCGGACGAAGGAGGATGTGCTCGACGCGCTCGAGACGTACCTCAGGAACCACGACTGAGGCACCATCCTCGAGAACAACAACAGGTGCAAGCGCCAGCGGCTGATTCAGCGCAAGCAGTCGAGGAGGGCGAGCGTGGCAAACCGCGTCGCGCCGCCGGGAATTGCGGTCAAGCCTCGGGTACGGCGACCGTGCGGCGAAGTATCTCGGCCCGAAACTGGCATCGAGGTCGGCTTTCATAGCGCTCGCCCGAGAAGCAGGTGGCCATGGAGAGCACCAAGCGCGACAATGTCTCGTCGGTATTCGCCGCACATTAGGGCCACCATCTTCAACCATGCCCCCCTGTCAACACCCCCTTCATGATAACGTGGCAGCCCTCGTCCCTCATCGCACACCGCCTTTGCTGTCGACCTTTAAAAATCATCGACGTGAACTACAACCCGCATACGTCCGCACCCTGCTCGCATCCCCCCCACCAAAGCTGTGAACTTTAAACTACTAACGTCACAGTAACCCTCGACGTTGTTCGCCATCGCGCTCGATGGCGACGGCTGCCAAAAACGTTGGTGTCCCGATCAAATTGTTGTACGAGGGCGAAGGACACATGGTGCGTCGATAGTGGAGAGCGCGACGGTGACTAGACGACGCAGGTGACGGTGGAGCTGCGTAACGGCGAAATCTACCGCGGCCACCTCGAGGAAACCGAGGAGACGATGAACTGTCTCATCACCGACGTCGTCATGACGGCTCGCAACGGTCGGGTCTCTAAGATGGAAAACGTTTACATTCGAGGGTCGCAGATCAAGTTTATGGTCCTACCGGACTTGCTCAAGCACTCGCCGATCTTGGAGAAGGTCAAGCAGATGAAGAGGCAAGACGACGCGAAACCCAAGAAACGCAGCGGTCGAAAGCCCTCACACAAGGCATGATGCCTGCACCATGTTGTTGTACGCGGCATAGCACCAGTGCCTGCGAAGCGCCACGATTGAAACGAGACTTTTCGATTATCAAGGACCAGCACCATCTGAGGTGGTTTGACGCTGGTGGCTCCCGTCTGTCTGAAAGGAACATCGCGGGGACATAGTATTGCAAAGTGCAGAACAACAATGTCCGGCGGGTGTATGGGCGAGGGGTGTCGCGTGCGACCTCTCTCTCTTTCTCTCTCGGATCGCAGGAGACTGTGGGCGCGCGAAGTGCTGTGCGCACAATACCAAAAGCACGCTCGATGAGTTTCTTTCTGCCTTTTCCCACAGTATAGTATAGTATAGTATAGTATAGAATAGTATAGTAGTGTGGTGGTGAGTATGCTCTTATTTAGTTCCGAGATGAGAAATATGGCGCCGGGGTCGCGGCGGCGGCGAGAGAGCCCGCATTCTTTCACGAGCCCCCCTCCGGAAAAAAAACGTCGTCGTGAGTGGTTCGAGCGTGGTTTTCTGTCGGACGAGATTTTTAATAAAGTAGTAGTCAAATAGGGAAGGCGGTGTGGTCTGGTGGTGTCGACTTCCCACCGCGCCCAGCTTTCAGGGCTTTTACCCTACTTGCGCGAACAGTGTTAATTGTTCGAAAGGGCAAATAAGTGAAACTGCCCGGGGATATCTCTAACATGCTGAGAATTTTTACGTCAGGTTGTGCCCCTCCACACAGTTCCAAGCTTTAAGGTTTTCGCGAAGTTTCCTGCCTCATCATGGCCTCCAATGACGGCTTCGTCCCGCCCACGCCCGGGTCGCGTCCGCGGATGGTCGATGCGCGGAGCTTATCAGCGGCGTCGATACTGCGGTCGTTCACGGGGTGGCGCGGCAAGACGGACCCGAAGCCCGTAGGACGAAAGCCATGGGTCGCGCAGCGCTTGCAGGCGACAGCGTCGGCGATGAAGACTCTCGTCGCGACCGTGCCCGTGACGTCGTCGGTGGCGTCGGCCCGCGGTTGGCGCGCGTCCCCCGAGCGGCGGCAGCGGATCGAGGAATACGAGGAGGAGGAGGAGGAGGAAGTGGCGCCGCCTCCGCCGCCGCCCAAGGAGAAGGTGGACATCGTCGTCGCCGCGCCGAACGACGCGCCGTGCGCCGTCCTGTTCGCGTCGCGGCAGCTCGTGACGGCCCCTCGTAGTCCGCAGCAGCGCGCCGCGTCGACACGCATTTGGCGGGGCAAGGGGAACGATCGCGCGCGGCTCGAGGTCGCGGCGTTCGCGTTCGATCGATGCGCCGAGGCGGACGACGTGTTTGGAACGCCGGCAAGCTCCAAGCGGTACCGGGCCAAGAGGCTGCGGTGCGACGGTGCGCGGCAGCTCGTGCGCGCCGTGCTGTCGAACGACGTGTTCGAGTGCGACGACGACGACGACGACCGCGAACGATGCGACGAAATTTGTCGCGTCGCGTTCGGTCGCGACCTCGAGGAGCGCCTCGACTTTGGCCAGGTGCTGCGGTGGCTGCAGCACTGGAAGGGCATGCCGCGCGTGTCGGAGATGAGCCCCCGACGCCACAAGCGACGACGCTGGCCGCCCGCCGTCGTGGTGCGGAGCGGTGCGACGCGGTTCCGGCCGCACGCGTTCAACGAGGCGGAGCTCGACGGAGGCTCGGACGACGAGCCGGGCGCGTGGTCGCGGTGCCGGGTCGAGCTGCGCAAGGACGCGACCGTCTCGGTCGCCCCCACCTGGCGGCCCCTGGTCGAGGACGAGTACGACCTGAGCCTCGTCGACGCAACCCTCGACGCGCGCCGCCGCCAGATCGTGCTCTGTCCGCGCGGTCCGGCGAACTCCTTGAAGTCGACGACGACTCGGGCGTCTCCCAGGTGGTTGCGCGCGACCGGGCCGAGTTCCGCCAGTGCGGCCGCCACCCGGGGGCCCGCCTCTCCTTCGACGACCTCGACGAATTAATGCACTTTTGGTCCAGCCTCTGCCACGTCGACGACTCGGACCTCTCGGAGGACTCGACCGATTTCGACTCGGAGGCCTCGCCCGTGCCGCGACGCTCGAGTAGCAAGGTCAGATTCGAGGACACGATTTCCCTCTCTGACGAGGAGGACGTGAAGAAGAAGATGAAGACAACATCAACAACAAAACAGCAAAGCCAAAACCAAACCCGACTCGGTAACCTCGACGACGACGAGGTGGACGACGACGACGACGAAGAAGGCAACCGCGACGCGCCGAACGTCCTCGACAACGTCCTCGGGTTCGACGCGCACTCGGCGTCGCCGATCATGGAGTCGCTCGGGATCGTCGATGCGCTTGCGAGGGCTGTCATGCGGCCGCCGCGCTGGCGCGCCCCTGTCAAGGCCCTCGGCCCGCGCGTCTTTGACATCGAGGCGACGTCGGCGACGGGCGACGTCACCGCGCAGACGTGGACGCGCGTCGACTTCATTGTGAAGAACCCTGCTGGAAGCGACATGCAGTGCGCCTACTGGGCCCCCGCGCGGACGGTCGTCGACGACACGCAGCCCGCCTGCGTCATTTACGCCCACGGAAACTCGAGCTGTCGCGCCGAGGCGCTCCACGCCCTCAAGGTCTGCGCGCTCGCGGGCGTCGCCTTGTGCGCGCTCGACTTCGCCGGATCCGGCAGCTCGGCCGGCGATGGCGTCTCCCTCGGCCTCCGCGAGTCCCGCGACGTCGCCGCCGTCGCCACTCACCTAAAAAACACGGGCGTCTCGCGCGTCGCCTTGTGGGGCCGCAGCATGGGCGCGGTCGCCTCCATTCTTACGGCCGGCGAGCGCGACCTCGACACCTGTTGCGTCATCGCGGATTCCCCCTTCGAGTCTCTTTCTGCCCTCTGCTCGGACCTCGTCGACCGCTCGGCCCTCGCGGCCCTCGGCGTCGACGGGCCTATGCGCTTCCTCCGCGCCAACGGCAAAGACAATAACTCGGGCGCCTCGAGCGCCCCGGACGATAACGCGCGCTCCCAGTTCGACGCGTCCTCGACCGACGATTCGGACATGCACGGCGATCTCGACGACGACGACGACGACGAAGAAGAAGACGGTGGTGGCGGCGGCATCGGGGGGGGCGACGACGAAGAAGAAGAAGCTGCCCCCGAATGGGCGCTCTCGCCCTCGGACCCGCACGCCAGCAAGCGCCGCCTCCGCCGCACCTTCGATGACGTGCCCCCAAAACAACAACAACAACAACCACAGCAGCAACAACGACGCTCGTCGACTGCCAAGAAGGCGCGCTCGTCGCCCGAGTCGCGACGGCGCAACCGGAAACAGCGGGACAAGAACGACAAGGCGCGCCTCGCCTACCTTATCGAGGACGCCGAGAGCGGCGTCGCGTCGGCCGACGATTACCTGCTTCCGCCACTCCGGCCACGGCGCCGCGCGCCGCGCAGACGACGAGAGCTCGGCCCCTTCTCGCCGTCGGCCTGGCTGGCCGGCCAGGTCGCCTCGGCTGTCGAGGCGCCGCTCGTCGTCGCCGTCAGCGCCAAGATCGCCGAGCAGGCCAAATTCGACGTGCGTTGCCTCCGCGCCGGTCGCGCCGCCGAGAATCTCGGCTTCTGCAGCGTGCCCTTTTTGTGCGTGGCGAGCGAGGATGACGCCATAACCCCTCTCTCTCACGCCGAGTCCCTCGTCGGTCGCTACGTCATGGGCCACGCCGAGCGCCGCCGCAAGCCCCGCGACGCCCCTGCGCCCGTGCGCCTCGTCGTCTGCCGCGGTGACCACAACGCCCCCCGAACCCTCCGCGTCCACCTCGCCATTCTCCGCACTCTCGCGCTCTACGTCGCTCGCGTCGATCCCCCCGCCGTCGAACTCCTCGTCGACCGCGTCGAGGCAACCTACACCGGACGCACCCTCCGCAGCCCCCCCTGGGGCGAGTCCCGCCGCCGCCCCGCCGTCACCCGATCCGTCTCGCGCTCCTGCTCGAAGGACCTCGACTACGACTATCAATCCGACGACGATAACAACGACGACCTCGCTCCGCCCCCCCTCGTCGCCGCCATGTACGAGGGCAAACCCGATGAAATCTTTTAGGACGCTCGCTCGCTATATCTTCATCACCAGCGGCGTCTCCCCGACCGACCGACCGACCGACCGACCGACCGGGGGTCTTTGGTCGGCCGCGCGACCCCATGTTTTGGCGCGCCGCCGACGTCCCCTCCCTCCGCGTGACCGCACGTGGTCACCGCAGGACATTGCGCGACAGCGCCCCCCGCACTCCCCCCCCCCCTTCCTTCGCAGAGACGGCGCCTCCGGGTCGGCGACTCCACCACCACCATCCATCCATCCATCCATCTATCCCCTAATCTATCTATCCATCTATCTATCCATCCATCCATCATAACCCTGCTGCGAACACAACCTGCTCCCCTCGTCCTCCTTCCGGCCTTTTTCAATTTTTTATCTCGGCCCTCCGCACCGCACACCTGTCTGTGTGAACGTAATCTTAAGAAGAACACTATAACCATGCAACCCTAAGGTGGTGGTGGTGGTGGTTACTTTGTCCGCATAGAACTACGAACGCCCTACCAGCTGCTTAGGAAGGAGGGATTTGAGTGCGAGGTCGAGAGCTGCCCGGAAGGCGTTGCCTTCGAGTTCGTTAAAGACGTCGATGTTAAGGCGGAAGACGACGTTCGCTTCGTCAACAATGGCCTGGTGCTGCGCAGACGTCATCTCGCTGCCGAGCTCATTGAGGCCCGAGTACCAGCGGTCGATGAAGGCGCGCGTGTCTGGGATGTCGGCGAATGAATAAAAGGCGAGGCCGTCGTCGGCGAGCCCGAGCGACTTGGAGGCCATGCCGGACATCATCTGTCCGCCAAAGAGGTCGCCGAGGTATCGCGAATACAAATGACCGATTAGCAGATCCGAGTCTTTGACCTCCTCGATGCGGTCGCAGTAGGCGCGTGCCGCTGGCGACGGCGTCACGCGCCGACGCCAGTCGTCGCCAAAATAAAACCGCATGTCGGCCTCGAGGCTGGGGACGCGTCGTAACTCCTCGAAATCCAACGCCCGGGCATTCGGAGTCGCGCTCTGGTCGAGCGCTCGCTCCATCGCCTCGTACACAAAGTAGAGGTTGGCGGTCAATCGGGCGAACGAGCTTCGCTTTGCAAGGCCCTTGAAGAACCCCGTCACAAATTGCGTGTTCTCGGCCACGCTGTGCACCTTGCGCGTGCCGTCGTCGAGGGCGAGTGCGAGACCACTCTCCCTCGGATTCGACCCCACCTTCGCCGGACTCGGTTGAAGTGCAAACACGCCATGACACAGACTGGTCACCACGACCACCCA
The DNA here is from genome assembly GCA_029834535.1 of Chrysophaeum taylorii. NCBI lineage: Eukaryota > Pelagophyceae > Pelagomonadales > Pelagomonadaceae > Chrysophaeum > Chrysophaeum taylorii. The sequence goes on along the minus strand of JAQMWT010000036.1, from coordinate 25,127 downwards.
CATGCACATCACACGCAACGTCGTTGATGCCAGCTCAGACAGAAGCTCTTTTTCTGGGTAGCTTGAGTAGTACCATGCTTACCCTACAAGCACTTCAAGCTAAGAATGAGGCGGTTCATCGTCGTCTTGCTCGTGATGAGCGAGGTGTCGCCGCTGGTGGTCCTCCACCAGCGATGCGCAAGGCGGCGCGAGATGTCGTCGGTGTCGATGATGGCGCGCGAGTCGTCGTACCTGAGCGCGAAGCAATGGGAGGAGCTGGGGGCTTTGGAGGAGACGACGAGGTGCGCTCGGGCGTGCGGTGGCGACCGACCTACCAAGATCCAGGCAATCGCGTTCGGGGCGATGGCACGGGGCGAGCACTGCATCATCGCCGACCAGACGGGCTCGGGGAAGACGCTGGCATATCTGCTTCCGCTCGCGCAGCGGCTCCGGGCCGAGGAGCGCGAGGGGCCGCGCCTCGCCGAGGCGCCAAAGGGGACCGCCCTGCCGCGCGCAATCGTGCTTGCCCCGACGTCGGAGCTCGTGGCACAAGTGGCGGGCGTGGGACGTGCAGTGAGTGGGGGCGGGATGCCGCTACGAATCCGATGCGCGACGGGCGACGCCGACGCGCGGAGCGCGGCGCGCGCGTTGCGGCGCGGCGGCGGCTGCGACGTCCTGATCGCGACGCCGGGGCGGCTCGCCAAGTTAATAAAGAGCGGCGCCGTCAGCCTTTCGCGCGCGAGCGACGTGGTCCTCGACGAGGTGGACGTGCTGGCGATCGCGGACGGGGGCGCGATGTTGAGACCGATCTTTGGCGACGACTCGACGCTTTCCTCTTCGGCCCGCTTCGCCTTCGTGACTGCCACCCTCCCCACGCAAGTCGAAGCGCAGCTCCGAAAGGAGTTTGCGGACGTCGTGGTCTGCAAGGGCCCGGGCTTGCACAAGGCCCCGCTCGGCCTCGAGGTTTCGCTCGTCGAGTGCGACCCGTTCGCGAAGCCGGCGCCGGCGTCGAGCCGCCGCCGCGCCGACCTCTCCGAATACCTCGTGATAGATGAGGATGATGATGATCGAGGGCGTGCTTCCCCGACAAAGCAACGACTTCGAAAGTCCGAAAAGACCTACGAGGGCGACCTCGTGGTGACCAAGCCGATCGACAGAATCGACGATCCGACGTTCGAACTCAAAAAGCGCGCCCTCTTCGACAGCCTGAGCCTCGGCCGCCCGTCGAGCGAGGGCCGGCTCGAGGTCCCGACGAGGACCTTGGTGTTTTGTAATACAATCGAAAGCTGCCGCCGCGTCGAGAACGCCCTGTATAGGGCCGACCGCCGCCGCGCTCTCCGCACCGTCTACGCCTACCACTCGGCGTTGGAGAAGGACGCCCGGAAGCGCGCGCTCGCCGCCTTCATCGACCCCCAACTCGACCTCACGCGCGACCCTACCGTGCTCGTCTGCACCGACCGCGCGAGCCGCGGCGTCGACTTTGGCGCCGTCCCGGTCGACCACGTCGTCCTCTTCGACTGGCCCCGCGACCCGAACGAGTTCCTCCGACGCGTCGGCCGAACGGCCCGCGCCGGCCGCTCCGGATACGCGACAGTCTTCGCCAGTGGCACGAATCTCGCCGTCGCCCGCAAGGTCGTCGCCGCCTGCCAACGCGGCAAACCCATCCTCGACGACCCTGACACCTTCATTTCCTAGATAAGGAAGGTAGGTTTCTGTCTATCTATCTTCTCCTGGCCGCGCAGGAGGTGCACGCCAAGGGGCGGCGGCGGCGACCAGTCTCGCCGCCGGTAGTTGTAGAGCACCGATCGCAAACGAGGAGGAGGAGGCGGCACGTTTCGCAGCGCGCGCGGCGCGTGCGGCGGTCGCTGCAGTAGTCGTGGACGGGGCCCGACCCGCAGGCAGCACACGCGCTCGCGGCGGCGGCAGTCTCGCTGCCGACGGGCTTCCGCGCGCGAACCGAGACTCGCGGATCGAAGACAAACAGTCGTCCGCAGAACAAGCCGTCGTCGCCGTCCCGCTCAACCTGCTCGAGGTATCGGACGACGCCGCCGTCGAGCATAGCGACCTCCGCGCTGTTCGTTCTCGCCGCGATGAGCTCGGCGGCGCGTTCGCAACGCACGCCGCCGGTGCAGTAAGCCAAAACGGGTGCTCCGTCGGGAATGGGTGCGGACTCGAGCCACGACGCAAAGTCGGAGGTCGACCGGATGTCTGGCGCGAGGACCGTCGCCGCGCCCTCGAAGCGACCTATCGCGCTTTCGTAACCGTTCCTCACGTCGATCACCACCGACTCGGGTTTCGCCAACGCGGCGTCCCACGCGTCGCGCTTGAGGCGCCGGATCGACGTCGCCTTCGTTGCCGGCGCCCTTCCAAACGTCACGATTTCTTCCACCACGCGCCATCTGTAGGCGTCGAAGCCCGTCTCGCGACGCAACGACGCGTCGCGCACGCGCGCCGTCTCTTCGTCGCCCACGCGGGTCAGGTTGAACTCCGTCTCAGCGAACACGTCCCGACGTTCGCGCCGAGCGCGCAACATGTGCGCTTCGAGCGCCGCCATCGGCCCGCCCAAGGTCGCGTTCACGCCCTCGCGCGAGACGCGCACTCGTCCAACGAGACATTCGCGCGAAAACGACGCCAGCCATTCTCCCAACTCGGATGGCTCATCGATCTGCCCAATAGCGTAGTACAGCAACACGGCCTCGATTTTCGTCGGCGCGCTCCTGCTCATCTCTACCGCCTGGTAAGAAACCGACAACAAGCTAGTTGCGCACGAGATTTTATCGTCGTCGCCACAGATCGCTCCCTACAGTGTGATCAATCAATACGGGCACGAGATCCCTCCCTGAATCATGGCGAAACCCCGGCGGTTCAAGGGACCTTTCGCTCGCTCGCTCGCTCGCTCGCTCGCGACAGGTGAGGACAAAACGACGAAAAGGGACCCCACCCATGCGGCAACACGTGTTCTAGTTCGTGCGAGACCCAGCGCGGGAATAGCCCGCGGTCGATGAGCTGCGTTACAACCACATTACTGGCGCCACGACGAGCTGATACGCGACGGTGACGACGACGAGGCTAGGAGGATTGCCCTCCGCGAACGAGGTGTCCGTCAAACAGGACGAGGACATGACCGAAGTGTGATGCGAGGAGCCCACGCGCGCGCGGTATCCAAGAAGGGCAGGAGTAGGCGCGGCGCGGGAGGCACATCGTGTCACTTGACCTTTCGTTGTGGCATCTGTGGCGCGAGGCCGAGATGTCTGACGACCTCGGCGCGCGATCGAAATCGACGTCCCTTTGGGTTGTAGTAGTAGACGTCGCGAGAGCCGGCGGTGGCGCCACCCTTGCGGGTCTCGATCTCGACGCGCCACTGCTTGATGACGTCCTGGTCACCTCCGCATTTCGCAACGAATCTCGCGAGCCCGTCGAGCAGGTTTTCCTGCGAGGGAGGCTCGCGAGGCTCGCGCGGCTCTCGCGGCTCTCGCAGCGCGGTACACGCGAGAAGGTTGAGGCAGCGTCGCTTGACGCACACTTGCTTGGACGACCCCGTGCCCCCGAATTTTCGCATGCCCAGGCACGCGCTGCAAGCGCCGCAGTCGCTCGCGCGGCAGCCCTCGCACGTGCCGCACCGCACGCGCCGCACGTTAATGACGCCGTTTCGCTTGGGCCCGCAGTGCTCGTGCTCGCTGCCATAGTCGGTGTCTGCATCGAAGATCGAGTCGTCGATGTGCTCTTCCTCCACCCCATTGCTCGTTGACGACATCTCGCCTCCCTCGGCATCTTCTTCGGAGCGACGCTTCATCGTTTGAGAACCAACCTCTGGCATTAACTTAAGGTCCGTTGGACGGACCTGATTCCTATGACTGCACCCAATGCCACAGAACCCGCCGCCGCGATGGTCTGCGCCACCGGTCCGAGTGACGTTCAACAGAACCTGTTGATCGTGCTGACCGTGTCGAACATCACGCTCCTGTTTCTCGTGGGACTCCTCGCTCGACGGCTCGAAGCCTTGCACGTCAAGCTGAGTCGATATATCAAATCGTCGCGGTCCACAAGCCAGAAATCGCTCGCCACGGCGACCGCGACGAGGGTAGAGACGACGCCCTCGCGCCCACCCTCGCCGGACGTCACGCGCGAGCTCGTTACCGGCCACGTGCAGATGCTTCGAACAACTCTCTCCAACCAGAGCCTCAGGAGCAGTCTCTCGGCCGACGACTTCGCCTCGCTCCAGTGCATGTTGGGCGAGGAAGACGGCATCACCATGTGATTGCGGAGAAGCGCGATAACTACGCGCGCCTCCATCGAAATCTTTCCTCTCCTTGTCTTTATCTTTATCTCAATATGTCGAGTCTGGGGAGATGGTACATGCAGGGTCTGGCATGCGCCCTTGCCTCGAGATCGTCGTCGTCACAACGCTCTCCGTGATCATGAAACAGAAGGTGCGGAAGTGCGCGCGGTGGTTGTTTCCTGTTTAGACTCGGGGAATGTTTTGTTTTGTTTTGTATGAAAGGTCGACAGCTAGGTGATAAGAGGTGGGGGGGGGGGCTTGAGGGTTTTGGTGCGCTCATCAAGCACAATTTCATACCGGAACACGAAACCGGAACTTGCGTGTGCTCGACCAGATGTTGCGAGGAGCCGGAATCCTGCGCGCGTCCGCCGCGACGTTCCAGCGCCGCGCCACCGGCGCCGGGACGTTCCGGATGGGCGCTCGGCGTTGGATGGGAAGCGGCGGCGGTGGCCACTTCCACGTCTCCCCAATCCACAAGAACGTTGGCATGGTTTACATGGTTGTCATGTGGTTGTGGATGATGTACCGCGCAAAGGAAGACGGGGCCGTCGTCCTGGTGCGTTTGTTTCTATCGTTTTTTGTGAGCTGCTCGCGCGCAGGGCCTCGTGCACCCGTGGGACGCCCACGGCGGCCACGGCCACGACCACGCCCACGACGAGGAGGAGGAGGAAGAAGATGACGAGGACTAGGGTGCGACCACCGAACGATGCGCCGCGAATTCCCTTTGCGAGCGTGCGAAGATGAGTGAAGCATGTGATGTGCGGAGCGGACGACCTAGCCACCTCTGTCATCACTCCTCATCGCGACCCTACAATAATAATATTTCTGCGTATATAACTTACAGAAGCGCAAGGAACGATCGTTGTCTAGAGAAAGGGAATTGCAATCGCCATCCCAACCGCGGCGCCAACAAGGGTGTTGATGAAGTTGATGACCTCGTTTGTCAAAATAGGTATGGAACCCTGCACGGTGGCGCCCAGAAAGCTTTCGAATGTTGTGGCGACAAAGGCAGCGATGATTGAGGCGGGAGCTGCTGGCCATATAGCTGGAGAAAACCCGAGTTGAAAAGATTAAAAAAACAGTCGCACGTACGGACGAGGCCCACGGTACACGCGTAGGCGGTGATGACGAGCGAGCCGACCACGCCGGCGAGGGTGCCTTCGAGCGAAACCTATGTCGTCGTGCAGAATCCCAAAAACCGTCGTGACACGGGGGCGGACTCACTGCGCCCTCGGTCCCACGCGGGACTTGGCGCAACGTGGTGACGAGGTAGGTCGTCTTGCCGTAGGCCTTGCCGATTTCGCTTGCCGTAGTATCCGACAGCTTTGTTGCTAGGGAGGCCACGAAGCCAACGGAAAGCGCAGGTTGCCATTGCGGCCACGCCGACCCCGCGATGGCGCACAACGCCGCGGTCGCCGCAGATCCCCAAACGTTTTCGGGCCCTCGCGCGCCGCCGCGGCCTTCGGCGATGCCGGCTTCCTCCTTCTCCCGCTTCTTCACCTTGGTCACCAAGCTACCGCAGATAAGGTACCTGCACCCTCGTCATCACGTCTCAAGCTGGAACGCACAGCACGCATGTCGTGTAACCACCCCAGTCGACGAACGACCCAAGCAGTATCTGCGTGCGTGTCATTTCAAAGAACAAAAACTCTGGCGGCTCAGGAACGCGCGACGCCCAACGCCCATGCGTGCGCGAGGCCCGCGGGAGTGAGAGCTTGCTGCTTGGCTGCGACGCCGCCGGCAGCGAGAACGCTGTTCAACGCAACAGCGCTTGCCACAGAAGACATCTGCGGTGGCGTCGCACGCCGAAGGCGATGGCATCGATGCGGCCTCGTGATGGGCGGACGCGACACGAACGCGCGCACGAGAGGCAGCAACATCAACGATGCGAATCTTGTTCCCATCGACATGTTCAGTTTCAGATTCGTTGCAGCTTCCGTTGCGTGTTGTCAGAAAGTCCTGTCAACAAAACTGCGTCATGCCGCGCACACCTGCTCTCGTCGCCGCCTTCCTCGCCTGGTCTGCGGTCGCCTTCTTGCCGCCCGTCGCCCCGTCCGCGACAACGCAGCGTCATGGCTTCCTCGAGGATTTGATGGACAAGCTCGAAGGCAAGGACACCAAGCAGGATGACTGGAAGGAACAAATGTACCGCGAGCAGCAGGAGATTCTTAAGCGACGTCGCAAGACAGGTTGTGATAGTCTTTATCCTTTTACGCACCCATCCATAGGCGGCTTCATCGACGCGGAGCAAGAGAGAGAGATTGCCGCACGGCGCAAGGCTGTCGCCTCTGAAACTACCGAGCTCCAGAAGTTGCAGCAACGAAACGACGGCAAGGACATCGTCGATGACTGGAAAAAAGTACGACGTCTCTTAGTAGCACCATAAGTCGCGGCCCAGATGCGCGACGCTGGCAAGTTCCGAACGGCGACCAAGGGCCTCCAGCGCGACAAGAAAAGCCAGCGACTAGGCTCGGCCGGCCTGCACGATTCCCAGTGTACTCCGCAGAGGTGCAGCAATGTAATACTCTCCTCGCAGCTTTGCCGAACGGGTTGACGAACGCTTGCCGTACATCGATCGAGGCTACGTGGCCGACAAGAAGAAGCCCGCGAAGACCCCTAAGTCTCCGGCTGATGACTTTTTCGACAACCTCAAGAACAACTTGTTCGGGAATAAGTAGTCGTCGGCACTTCGTCGCCGTCGCTTCGGAGACCACGCTACGTCCCTGGTCTCTCTTCGCGCGCACTACGTCGACCCGCCGTTTTTTACACCGATCTTAATCCCAAACACGCGTGTAGCTCGCGGGCATTAATCGGCGCTCACTGCTTGCCTCTCTGCCTTACGTCCACCATCTGTCAACTGTCAGCAGTTTCTCGCTGTGGCGCGAACATAGCATAGCATAGCATAGCGCAGCATAGCATAGCATAGCATGCCCGGGGTGTGTGTGGTGCGTGAAGGATGTGGGTGGTTTAGTGGGGTAGGAGCGATGCCCGGGGTGGCTCGTTGCTAGGGTTGAGTTTCAACATATAGGGACTTCGAGAACAATTCGTGATGAAGACACTACGAGTCTCTTAGCAGTCGACATTTAAAGACACTACGAGTAATAATACATAGTACGACTCCTACTTGTTTTGAAGGCATCCTATTGGCCGATCATTCACCCCGAGTCACAATTACTGGTACACATCCAGGAGAACTCCGGAAGCGATGCGCGAAAATATGGAGCCCCACAACCCCACAATGTCGAATGATCTCGCGGCGTGCAAAACAGTGAAGGAGTAGCTTCTCTCGAGGATGCTGCGAAGGCGGTGGATGCTAATGTGCGTGGTGGCGTTCGCGGCAAACGCGAGCAACCATGTCAAGAAACGCAAGGACCCGATACTTGCCAAGTGTCATCGTGTAAAGACGTCGAGGTTCGCGAACAGCCTTCGCAAGCAAAACAGGAGCCTGCTGGTGGTGGTGCAAACAATCACGCCGTCCAAGTCGAACGTGTGCGAAGGCCTGCGAGCAGACTGGCGCGAGGGCCTAGGTCAATGCCTCGCCAAGCTCACCGGGCTGCCTGTTGTCGCACAGAACGACGACGGCACTTGCGCCAATTGCCACACGCTCAAGAAGACCAGCTGCGATATTGGCCCACCACCCGGCCTTATAGTCGTACTCGGCGGCGGTGAGGACCCCAATAAGTCGATGCGCTTCAGGTGCTCGGGGACATACTGCCGACGCACGGGAAAGTCTTTCGATATTGGCCTGGGACACTTTCCACCGCACGACTATCGCGCGGCATGCGATGTCCACGCCTTCGACAAACGCCACAAGCCCATATTTTCTGGTCGGATAGACGCGACCTTCGAGCCATCGACACGCATCGCGTGAGTACCTCGCGTCATGAAGCAGATTTTTCTGTCTGACCATCTTGCAGGTGGTTTCCGATACTTAATCCTCAAGCCGAGATCCGATCTCTCTGGGAGCGGTCGACTCTGTATTCAACGAACCTCGAGAGCGACGGCGCACTACCAGAACTCCCGCCGTTGCCGAAGCGACAACCGAGGCTGTATCCCAAACCTAGCGATCCCAGCGATAGCGACTACAGCTACCAGAAGAAGGCGATCGAGCCCGCGTTCGAGGAAGCTGGCCGCGTTCGCATCGACGTCATTCGGGACGACGCGTTCGCCAAACCACTCTTGCTGCCACCTCTCGAGAGGACACTGTACCAAGACACCGCCAAGGACGCTGACTGGAAACCGTCACCCTTCCAGCGCCCAACTGCTTTGTTTTAGACTACTCGTCGCGATGTTGCACTCCCAGGCGCGAACCGATGCTCATATATAGCGGCCAATACCGACCGAACAAGGGCCAGCTTGATTTTCTGCGCAAGCTGGACCCCGATGCTCTGGGTATGACGCTCGGGAGCTTGTGTTGACACTCGCTTTAGGTCCCTTTATCATCGAGATGTTCGGATCTCGTGTCATGAATTCATCTAGCTTTCAATCCGACGATTGGCACGATATCTGTCTCGAGATCGAGTCACCCCGGCTACGAGGGCGCGTCATTGCGCACGATGTTAGAATCCCGCACCTGCTCATGATGAAACGGATGGCTACAGCAACCGGGTGCTCGCTCGCTCGTTTTGACACGTGAACATCGTCGTGCTTTTGTAGGCTAGTGCATTACTCGAATGCCGATAGAAACCCACGCGTTTTGTACGAAGCCTTGTACTTCGGTCTGCCGCTCTTTGTCTCAATCCAGTCCATGCCGTACATCGGCCTGCGCGCATCCAGTGTCCTCAATTTTCCCGCTCAAGTCCCCAACTAGTGGTGCTAGGCAATGTCACAGTTGGATCCATCTCAGCGATGTGGACGAGAACGCATCAATGCTGAATAAACGCCTTCGCATTTGGACCGACTACCTCACGGAAAACGAGAGGAAGAAGCACGCGCTGCGCGTCTGGCTTCAACAAGAAAATGCGTCAGACACTTCCAGCGACTTATCTGCGAGAGGCCGCAGCGTGCAACGGGGCATCTACAAGTTTGTCGAGAATCACCTCACCGCGCACAAGGCCTATCACATTCTGTGTGAGCGCTTTGGCCTTTGTGCGAATTCAGGTATGGATCACCTTATGTTGTGCTCTCCATGCGTTCCACAGGACACTATCTTGATGCACATTTCCCAGCGTTTTGTGTTCCCACGTCGCTCCGAGCAATTCACGTCCTGTGAGTAGGTGATGGCCCCGTGGGCGAAAATAAAAGGAGCGTGTGCGAAGCGAAAGCTATGGCGTTTTGAAAACTGGGTTAAGACGCGATGGAACGCCTCTAAATTGATCAAGCACGAACTCAACATCTCCAAATCAGGGGATTGTCCATATAAAGCACTTGCCCAAACAAAGCTCAATTGCCAAGAAGCTTGCCTCGAGATGAACGAGAAAGATCGGCGGCACGACGACCCTCGTCCGTGGTGGTTACCGAGTTTTGTCGACAAAACCACGCGACGATCGCTCGGTCAGAAGCTGCTTCGGGAGTAACCATTCTCGCCCCTTTTTATTTACCTAGGAGCGCCGACGTCGCGTTTCTCAAGCTGCTCGCGTTGATTTTCCCAACCTCGCACACGTTTACGCGCACCACCCGTGTCATTGTTAGTCTTTGCTGACTCCTCTGCACATGCGAGGTGGCACAGCTGGCAACGCAGGTTATACAAGTAAAGACGCTGTGTATACCGTCGCGTGGTGCGCGTAGATGCTAGTGCGCGCAATGCCACGTTCATGAAGTCGCACACGAACACCCATGGATGCTGTTGATCCAAGCCGACGCCAATGCACCACCTTAACGCGTAATCAATGCGTAGTAGTGATGCAAAAAAGTACTCGGATGTTCAGCTTGCGGGGGCGAGCTTCGACGAAGCTGTTGGTGAGCGTTTTTAAGTGTGCGTGAATCGTGGTCTCGATGCGTGACCGGTTAAACGTGGTGGGTGATAATTGGGAATCCGAGATTTGGTACCCATCGGCAGTCGCGACATATGACTAGTCTCGACGTGCGAGTGGCCGACTGGCCATGGACGTTTGCTTCTTATCTGACCGAGGTCGTCGGCCTATTACTCGGCCTTGTTGTGTCGCTAGCAATGCCGAGCTAGCACTTGTAAATGCTGATGGCTGCGGTCGCAACAGATAACCAGGCATGATCAACTGAAACTACTTCGCTCTAAAGCTAAGGGCGATGTGCGCTGCGAAGTCGTATTTAATCTCGTGTGGGTTGTCATCGCGCATTCCCAGTTGCGAGCTGCGCTGGCAACGTGGTCATCCTGAGCGATAATAGCTGCATCTGCCGGTCGACGACTTTATGAAACGGCTGTGCGGACGCTCCTCTATCAGGCGGGCGTTGCATTCATGTGTGAGTACGAAGGAGAAGACTCGTGGACCGTCGCCGAGAGGCTGGCGGGACAGCAAGATTTGTTTCGGGTGTATATGAGTGCGTGTTTTTGTTCGTACGATACATACCAAATTGGTAAGATGACAAACCTTGACACGATCGTCGCTCTGCAAATTTTATAAGGGCGCTGTCGAGGCTGATCGCACGGGTCGGTGTTGCCATCAGCCCGATCAGGAACGGTTACGAAAGCGCGATAGGTCGCTTCGAGGGCGCGGCGACGGTCCTCGCGCCAGAAATCCGGTCGACTCCGACTTTGCGTCGTGGCTCGAGTCCGCACCCATTCCCGACGGAGCACCCGTTTGGCTTACTGCACCGGCGGCGTGCGTTGCGAACGCGCCGCTCATCGCGGCGAGAACGAACAGCGCGGAGGTCGCTATGCTCGACGGCGGCGTCGTCCGATACCTCGAGCAGGTTGAGCGGGACGGCGACGACGGCTTGTTCTGCGGACGACTGTTTGTTCGATCCGCGAGTCTCGGTTCGCGCGCGGAAGCCCGTCGGCAGCGAGACTGCCGCCGCCGCGAGCGCGTGTGCTGCCTGCGGGTCGGGCCCCGTCCACGACTACTGCAGCGACCGCCGCACGCGCCGCGCGCGCTGCGAAACGTGCCGCCTCCTCCTCGTTTGCGATCGGTGCCTACAACTACCGGCGGCGAGACTGGTCGCCGCCGCCGCCCCTTGGCGTGCACCTCCTGCGCGGCCAGGAGAAGATAGATAGATAGACAGAAACCTACCTTCCTTATCTAGGAAATGAAGGTGTCAGGGTCGTCGAGGATGGGTTTGCCGCGTTGGCAGGCGGCGACGACCTTGCGGGCGACGGCGAGATCTGTGCCACTGGCGAAGACTGTCGCGTATCCGGAGCGGCCGGCGCGGGCGCCTGGCCGACGCGTCGGAGGAACTCGTTCGGGTCGCGGGGCCAGTCGAAGAGGACGACGTGGTCGACCGGGACGGCGCCAAAGTCGACGCCGCGGCTCGCGCGGTCGGTGCAGACGAGCACGGTAGGGTCGCGCGTGAGGTCGAGTTGGGGTCGATGAAGGCGGCGAGCGCGCGCTTCCGGGCGTCCTTCTCCAACGCCGAGTGGTAGGCGTAGACGGTGCGGAGAGCGCGGCGGCGGTCGGCCCTATACAGGGCGTTCTCGACGCGGCGGCAGCTTTCGATTGTATTACAAAACACCAAGGTCCTCGTCGGGACTCGAGCCGGCCCTCGCTCGACGGGCGGCCGAGGCTCAGGCTGTCGAAGAGGGCGCGCTTTTTGAGTTCGAACGTCGGATCGTCGATTCTGTCGATCGCTTGGTCACCACGAGGTCGCCCTCGTAGGTCTTTTCGGACTTTCGAAGTCGTTGCTTTGTCGGGGAAGCACGCCCTCGATCATCATCATCCTCATCTATCACGAGGTATTCGGAGAGGTCGGCGCGGCGGCGGCTCGACGCCGGCGCCGGCTTCGCGAACGGGTCGCACTCGACGAGCGAAACCTCGAGGCCGAGCGGGGCCTTGTGCAAGCCTGGCCCTTGCAGACCACGACGTCCGCAAACTCCTTCGAGCTGCGCTTCGACTTGCGTGGGGAGGGTGGCAGTCACGAAGGCGAAGCGGGCCGAAGAGGAAAGCGTCGAGTCGTCGCCAAAGATCGGTCTCAACATCGCGCCCCCGTCCGCGATCGCCAGCACGTCCACCTCGTCGAGGACCACGTCGCTCGCGCGCGAAAGGCTGACGGCGCCGCTCTTTATTAACTTGGCGAGCCGCCCCGGCGTCGCGATCAGGACGTCGCAGCCGCCGCCGCGCCGCAACGCGCGCGCCGGCTCCGCGCGTCGGCGTCGCCCGTCGCGCATCGGATTCGTAGCGGCATCCCGCCCCCACTCACTGCACGTCCCACGCCCGCCACTTGTGCCACGAGCTCCGACGTCGGGGCAAGCACGATTGCGCGCGGCAGGGCGGTCCCTTTGGCGCCTCGGCGAGGCGCGCCCCTCGCGCCTCGGCCCGGAGCTGCGCGAGCGGAAGCAGATATGCCAGCGTCTTCCCCGAGCCCGTCTGGTCGGCGATGATGCAGTGCTCGCCCCGTGCCATCGCCCCGAACGCGATTGCCTGGATCTTGTAGGTCGGTCGCCACCGCACGCCCGAGCGCACCTCGTCGTCTCCTCCAAAGCCCCCAGCTCCTCCCATTGCTTCGCGCTCAGGTACGACGACTCGCGCGCCATCATCGACACCGACGACATCTCGCGCCGCCTTGCGCATCGCTGGTGGAGGACCACCAGCGGCGACACCTCGCTCATCACGAGCAAGACGACGATGAACCGCCTCATTCTTAGCTTGAAGTGCTTGTAGGGTAAGCATGGTACTACTCAAGCTACCCAGAAAAAGAGCTCTGTCTGAGCTGGCATCAACGACGTTGCGTGATGTGCATGTGGGTGGTCGTGGTGACCAGTCTGTGTCATGGCGTGTTTGCACTTCAACCGAGTCCGGCGAAGGTGGGGTCGAATCCGAGGGAGAGTGGTCTCGCACTCGCCCTCGACGACGGCACGCGCAAGGTGCACAGCGTGGCCGAGAACACGCAATTTGTGACGGGGTTCTTCAAGGGCCTTGCAAAGCGAAGCTCGTTCGCCCGATTGACCGCCAACCTCTACTTTGTGTACGAGGCGATGGAGCGAGCGCTCGACCAGAGCGCGACTCCGAATGCCCGGGCGTTGGATTTCGAGGAGTTACGACGCGTCCCCAGCCTCGAGGCCGACATGCGGTTTTATTTTGGCGACGACTGGCGTCGGCGCGTGACGCCGTCGCCAGCGGCACGCGCCTACTGCTACCGCATCGAGGAGGTCAAAGACTCGGATCTGCTAAATTTGTATTCGCGATACCTCGGCGACCTCTTTGGCGGACAGATGATGTCCGGCATGGCCTCCAAGTCGCTCGGGCTCGCCGACGACGGCCTCGCCTTTTATTCATTCGCCGACATCCCAGACACGCGCGCCTTCATCGACCGCTGGTACTCGGGCCTCAATGAGCTCGGCAGCGAGATGACGTCTGCGCAGCACCAGGCCATTGTTGACGAAGCGAACGTCGTCTTCCGCCTTAACATCGACGTCTTTAACGAACTCGAAGGCAACGCCTTCCGGGCAGCTCTCGACCTCGCACTCAAATCCCTCCTTCCTAAGCAGCTGGTAGGGCGTTCGTAGTTCTATGCGGACAAAGTAACCGCCACCACCACCACCACCTTAGGGTGGCATGGTTATAGTGTTCTTCTTAAGATTACGTTCACACAGACAGGTGTGCGGTGCGGAGGGGCCGAGATAAAAAAATTGAAAAAGGCCGGAAGGAGGACGAGGGGGAGCAGGTTGTGTTCGCAGCAGGGTTATGATGGATGGATGGATAGATAGATGGATAGATAGATGGATAGATGGATGGATGGATGGATGGATGGTGGTGGTGGAGTCGCCGACCCGGAGGCGCCGTCTCTGCGAAGGAAGGGGGGGGGGGAGTGCGGGGGGCGCTGTCGCGCAATGTCCTGCGGTGACCACGTGCGGTCACGCGGAGGGAGGGGACGTCGGCGGCGCGCCAAAACATGGGGTCGCGCGGCCGACCAAAGACCCCGGTCGGTCGGTCGGTCGGTCGGTCGGTCGGGGAGACGCCGCTGGTGATGAAGATATAGCGAGCGAGCGTCCTAAAAGATTTCATCGGGTTTGCCCTCGTACATGGCGGCGACGAGGGGGGGCGGAGCGAGGTCGTCGTTGTTATCGTCGTCGGATTGATAGTCGTAGTCGAGGTCCTTCGAGCAGGAGCGCGAGACGGATCGGGTGACGGCGGGGCGGCGGCGGGACTCGCCCCAGGGGGCTGCGGAGGGTGCGTCCGGTGTAGGTTGCCTCGACGCGGTCGACGAGGAGTTCGACGGCGGGGGGGATCGACGCGAGCGACGTAGAGCGCGAGAGTGCGGAGAATGGCGAGGTGGACGCGGAGGGTTGGGGGGGCGTTGTGGTCACCGCGGCAGACGACGAGGCGCACGGGCGCAGGGGCGTCGCGGGGCTTGCGGCGGCGCTCGGCGTGGCCCATGACGTAGCGACCGACGAGGGACTCGGCGTGAGAGAGAGGGGTTATGGCGTCATCCTCGCTCGCCACGCACAAAAAGGGCACGCTGCAGAAGCCGAGATTCTCGGCGGCGCGACCGGCGCGGAGGCAACGCACGTCGAATTTGGCCTGCTCGGCGATCTTGGCGCTGACGGCGACGACGAGCGGCGCCTCGACAGCCGAGGCGACCTGGCCGGCCAGCCAGGCCGACGGCGAGAAGGGGCCGAGCTCTCGTCGTCTGCGCGGCGCGCGGCGCCGTGGCCGGAGTGGCGGAAGCAGGTAATCGTCGGCCGACGCGACGCCGCTCTCGGCGTCCTCGATAAGGTAGGCGAGGCGCGCCTTGTCGTTCTTGTCCCGCTGTTTCCGGTTGCGCCGTCGCGACTCGGGCGACGAGCGCGCCTTCTTGGCAGTCGACGAGCGTCGTTGTTGCTGCTGTGGTTGTTGTTGTTGTTGTTTGGGGGCACGTCATCGAAGGTGCGGCGGAGGCGGCGCTTGCTGGCGTGCGGGTCCGAGGGCGAGAGCGCCCATTCGGGGGCAGCTTCTTCTTCTTCGTCGTCGCCCCCCCCGATGCCGCCGCCACCACCGTCTTCTTCTTCGTCGTCGTCGTCGTCGTCGAGATCGCCGTGCATGTCCGAATCGTCGGTCGAGGACGCGTCGAACTGGGAGCGCGCGTTATCGTCCGGGGCGCTCGAGGCGCCCGAGTTATTGTCTTTGCCGTTGGCGCGGAGGAAGCGCATAGGCCCGTCGACGCCGAGGGCCGCGAGGGCCGAGCGGTCGACGAGGTCCGAGCAGAGGGCAGAAAGAGACTCGAAGGGGGAATCCGCGATGACGCAACAGGTGTCGAGGTCGCGCTCGCCGGCCGTAAGAATGGAGGCGACCGCGCCCATGCTGCGGCCCCACAAGGCGACGCGCGAGACGCCCGTGTTTTTTAGGTGAGTGGCGACGGCGGCGACGTCGCGGGACTCGCGGAGGCCGAGGGAGACGCCATCGCCGGCCGAGCTGCCGGATCCGGCGAAGTCGAGCGCGCACAAGGCGACGCCCGCGAGCGCGCAGACCTTGAGGGCGTGGAGCGCCTCGGCGCGACAGCTCGAGTTTCCGTGGGCGTAAATGACGCAGGCGGGCTGCGTGTCGTCGACGACCGTCCGCGCGGGGGCCCAGTAGGCGCACTGCATGTCGCTTCCAGCAGGGTTCTTCACAATGAAGTCGACGCGCGTCCACGTCTGCGCGGTGACGTCGCCCGTCGCCGACGTCGCCTCGATGTCAAAGACGCGCGGGCCGAGGGCCTTGACAGGGGCGCGCCAGCGCGGCGGCCGCATGACAGCCCTCGCAAGCGCATCGACGATCCCGAGCGACTCCATGATCGGCGACGCCGAGTGCGCGTCGAACCCGAGGACGTTGTCGAGGACGTTCGGCGCGTCGCGGTTGCCTTCTTCGTCGTCGTCGTCGTCCACCTCGTCGTCGTCGAGGTTACCGAGTCGGGTTTGGTTTTGGCTTTGCTGTTTTGTTGTTGATGTTGTCTTCATCTTCTTCTTCACGTCCTCCTCGTCAGAGAGGGAAATCGTGTCCTCGAATCTGACCTTGCTACTCGAGCGTCGCGGCACGGGCGAGGCCTCCGAGTCGAAATCGGTCGAGTCCTCCGAGAGGTCCGAGTCGTCGACGTGGCAGAGGCTGGACCAAAAGTGCATTAATTCGTCGAGGTCGTCGAAGGAGAGGCGGGCCCCCGGGTGGCGGCCGCACTGGCGGAACTCGGCCCGGTCGCGCGCAACCACCTGGGAGACGCCCGAGTCGTCGTCGACTTCAAGGAGTTCGCCCGGACCGCGCGGACAGAGCACGATCTGGCGGCGGCGCGCGTCGAGGGTTGCGTCGACGAGGCTCAGGTCGTACTCGTCCTCGACCAGGGGCCGCCAGGTGGGGGCGACCGAGACGGTCGCGTCCTTGCGCAGCTCGACCCGGCACCGCGACCACGCGCCCGGCTCGTCGTCCGAGCCTCCGTCGAGCTCCGCCTCGTTGAACGCGTGCGGCCGGAACCGCGTCGCACCGCTCCGCACCACGACGGCGGGCGGCCAGCGTCGTCGCTTGTGGCGTCGGGGGCTCATCTCCGACACGCGCGGCATGCCCTTCCAGTGCTGCAGCCACCGCAGCACCTGGCCAAAGTCGAGGCGCTCCTCGAGGTCGCGACCGAACGCGACGCGACAAATTTCGTCGCATCGTTCGCGGTCGTCGTCGTCGTCGTCGCACTCGAACACGTCGTTCGACAGCACGGCGCGCACGAGCTGCCGCGCACCGTCGCACCGCAGCCTCTTGGCCCGGTACCGCTTGGAGCTTGCCGGCGTTCCAAACACGTCGTCCGCCTCGGCGCATCGATCGAACGCGAACGCCGCGACCTCGAGCCGCGCGCGATCGTTCCCCTTGCCCCGCCAAATGCGTGTCGACGCGGCGCGCTGCTGCGGACTACGAGGGGCCGTCACGAGCTGCCGCGACGCGAACAGGACGGCGCACGGCGCGTCGTTCGGCGCGGCGACGACGATGTCCACCTTCTCCTTGGGCGGCGGCGGAGGCGGCGCCACTTCCTCCTCCTCCTCCTCCTCGTATTCCTCGATCCGCTGCCGCCGCTCGGGGGACGCGCGCCAACCGCGGGCCGACGCCACCGACGACGTCACGGGCACGGTCGCGACGAGAGTCTTCATCGCCGACGCTGTCGCCTGCAAGCGCTGCGCGACCCATGGCTTTCGTCCTACGGGCTTCGGGTCCGTCTTGCCGCGCCACCCCGTGAACGACCGCAGTATCGACGCCGCTGATAAGCTCCGCGCATCGACCATCCGCGGACGCGACCCGGGCGTGGGCGGGACGAAGCCGTCATTGGAGGCCATGATGAGGCAGGAAACTTCGCGAAAACCTTAAAGCTTGGAACTGTGTGGAGGGGCACAACCTGACGTAAAAATTCTCAGCATGTTAGAGATATCCCCGGGCAGTTTCACTTATTTGCCCTTTCGAACAATTAACACTGTTCGCGCAAGTAGGGTAAAAGCCCTGAAAGCTGGGCGCGGTGGGAAGTCGACACCACCAGACCACACCGCCTTCCCTATTTGACTACTACTTTATTAAAAATCTCGTCCGACAGAAAACCACGCTCGAACCACTCACGACGACGTTTTTTTTCCCGGAGGGGGGCTCGTGAAAGAATGCGGGCTCTCTCGCCGCCGCCGCGACCCCGGCGCCATATTTCTCATCTCGGAACTAAATAAGAGCATACTCACCACCACACTACTATACTATTCTATACTATACTATACTATACTATACTGTGGGAAAAGGCAGAAAGAAACTCATCGAGCGTGCTTTTGGTATTGTGCGCACAGCACTTCGCGCGCCCACAGTCTCCTGCGATCCGAGAGAGAAAGAGAGAGAGGTCGCACGCGACACCCCTCGCCCATACACCCGCCGCGGACATTGTTGTTCTGCACTTTGCAATACTATGTCCCCGCGATGTTCCTTTCAGACAGACGGGAGCCACCAGCGTCAAACCACCTCAGATGGTGCTGGTCCTTGATAATCGAAAAGTCTCGTTTCAATCGTGGCGCTTCGCAGGCACTGGTGCTATGCCGCGTACAACAACATGGTGCAGGCATCATGCCTTGTGTGAGGGCTTTCGACCGCTGCGTTTCTTGGGTTTCGCGTCGTCTTGCCTCTTCATCTGCTTGACCTTCTCCAAGATCGGCGAGTGCTTGAGCAAGTCCGGTAGGACCATAAACTTGATCTGCGACCCTCGAATGTAAACGTTTTCCATCTTAGAGACCCGACCGTTGCGAGCCGTCATGACGACGTCGGTGATGAGACAGTTCATCGTCTCCTCGGTTTCCTCGAGGTGGCCGCGGTAGATTTCGCCGTTACGCAGCTCCACCGTCACCTGCGTCGTCTAGTCACCGTCGCGCTCTCCACTATCGACGCACCATGTGTCCTTCGCCCTCGTACAACAATTTGATCGGGACACCAACGTTTTTGGCAGCCGTCGCCATCGAGCGCGATGGCGAACAACGTCGAGGGTTACTGTGACGTTAGTAGTTTAAAGTTCACAGCTTTGGTGGGGGATGCGAGCAGGGTGCGGACGTATGCGGGTTGTAGTTCACGTCGATGATTTTTAAAGGTCGACAGCAAAGGCGGTGTGCGATGAGGGACGAGGGCTGCCACGTTATCATGAAGGGGGTGTTGACAGGGGGGCATGGTTGAAGATGGTGGCCCTAATGTGCGGCGAATACCGACGAGACATTGTCGCGCTTGGTGCTCTCCATGGCCACCTGCTTCTCGGGCGAGCGCTATGAAAGCCGACCTCGATGCCAGTTTCGGGCCGAGATACTTCGCCGCACGGTCGCCGTACCCGAGGCTTGACCGCAATTCCCGGCGGCGCGACGCGGTTTGCCACGCTCGCCCTCCTCGACTGCTTGCGCTGAATCAGCCGCTGGCGCTTGCACCTGTTGTTGTTCTCGAGGATGGTGCCTCAGTCGTGGTTCCTGAGGTACGTCTCGAGCGCGTCGAGCACATCCTCCTTCGTCCGGGGGTTGCGGCGCCGCTCCTCGTCGTCGTCCATTTCTACGGGGGCTTGGACATTTTTCGGCGCTTCGTCTACCAATACTCAGCGGCTATTACAGCGGCTGTTACGCCCGCGGACGTGATTAAGGATGTGGGCTTTATTGCGCACGTCGCATTCTGCTCCCTCGGGTCGCGGAAGAGCGCTCATGCGTCCCGATCGACGTCCTCGCCTCGGCCTTTTTTGCGCATACGCGCCATTTTCGTGGCTGGCTCGTGCGCGGCTTGCAGGCCGATACCCTCGGCCTTGCCGCGATCGACCACCACGTGCATGCAGACGAGGCACTTTTTTCCGGATCAATCGCGCCGAAGATGTCGCAGTCGTTGACGTTCAAGCAGCCATCGCCGTCGTTCTCCGGCGGTGGTTGTTCGCGGGGCCGGGGGTACATGGTTGTCTGGAGCTGCGGACGCCCCAACTAGGGACGTTAATTGCTCCACGAGCGACTGGTGCTCGCGCAACAATGTTCTCGCGGCAGCTCGAGGAAGCACAGACTCGTCGGCAGTGGAGTGCTCGGGCTCGTCCTCCAAAATGGCAGGTATGTCTTCGGGGATGTCAGCCGCGGCTCGTCTTCGACTGCATGCCCGTCGCCACTCATTTGGTCGCCGCTCTCGTGCCCAACGCGACAACAACGATCTCTCCGATGACCGACCTGAACCGGATGCCAATGCCATTCGTCCACAGGAATTTTGCATAGTCCGCGCATGATTCGGGGAACTTTACGCCTTGCGGAGATCATACATGTTGTTGACGCCAACGGCCGGCTTCGAGTCCAAGTCCACGTCGATCTCCAGTCTTTCACCGAGAAGCCTAAGCCCTCTAGGACGATGGTGTTCGTAATGGGCATGACGCTGTCTCCGTGCCCTCGCATCAGCGGGAAGAGGGTGCTCGGGTCGTACGTATTGACGGTGACCACCGGTCGGTGGCCGGATCGTCGGCACGGCCGTTGCACGAATTTGTTGTTGCGCAACGACACTAGAAAACTCGGTAATGTCGAGCGTCGCCCTTATTTTTGACGAAACGTCTAGCAAGCGCTGGAGTTCTTCTTTTTTCGGCCGCTAACCTTGCCGTGTGTTTTCTTCTCGTCGCGGTTCGCGAACTTCGTGGAATGTTCGATCGCCTACAGCTTGAAGACAAATTTCTGGAGGGGCAAAAGGGCGACGTGCCCGTAGTCGCGCTTGTCGGGGTCTCACGATGCCTGCCCGTTATTCTTACGCATCAGCCAACATTTGCGCCGCCTGCTCATAGCTCACGAGTTGTCACCAATGAGCTTCATCGGCACGTCGTAGGGGCTCGGCGAGTCCCTCTCCCCTATTTTTTTTGGTGGGTTGGCAGCCAGGCTGACCTCATCCCACCCACGAGCGTCATGGCCCAGTGCTTCTCGCGTGTTGCTGCTGGTCGAGGCATTCTCGTTCACCTTGGTCCATTTGTGTTGGATGAGGCTTGGGCGCGTCATGGACCGAAAGTGCGCGACGCCCTCGTGGCAGTCGTTCTGGGCGATAGTGTGCTTCTTGTTCTGCGCTAGACAGACGACGACCTCGGTGACGATCGGGTCGAAGCTCATTCTCGCTTCCGCGGCGCACTTCCTGAGCGCGTCGAAGGTCATTGGGTTCGTGTCAACGACTATTTTGATGTTCTCGACCAGGTCCTGGGATATGGACCAGCGACCCCGAGCACCATTGATGCTGTTGCCGTCGTACGCGCCGTCGAGAGGATTGCGCGTCCGGACATATCCGAGCGGTGCGGAGTACTTCGACCGGTCGATGTCAACATCCGCTAGCACGTCGTAAGCGAGGGCGTGCGTGCTGGTATTTCGCCACAAGTGCGAGAGGTACACGAAGCCTGACAATTCGCGTCGCCAGACGTCGATCATCGAGTGCACGTTCCCTAGGTTGTACTCGAAGACGGGCCCGCTTTCGCGATAGTGTGACGACAGGAAGTCAATGTGCGTCCGCGTCACGTACGTTGCGTGCCAGGCCTCGTAACGCTCGCTTTGGGCGTTTCGTGTGCCAGCCCCAATCACACGAAGTGGTGGGCATATGATGCGACTTTACTTTCTGGCTTGGGTCTTCTCCATCCGACACCGACGGACTCGAACCTGTAGGGAGGCTGCCTCCCTCGACATGGGTTCAAGGGCGCCCTTCGCCCTCGGCAACTGGAGATCTTGACCGGCGCCCGTCGCGCCGCTTTTTGATGCCTAAGCGAGGAGCTGCGATGGTAGACGGTGATTACGATCGTGGTCAATAAGCGCGGGTGTTCGCAACGGGGATAGATTTGTCTCGAGGGCGCTTTTCATGCCCTCGATTTTTCTTCTTCAGGTCGTAAACTCGCTGACGAGATCTTCTTGCTTCTGCTCTAGGACGGCCAGTCTTTTCCGGTCGCCGTCTCGCCGCACCGTGTCACGGCCGCGATGCTCTTCTTCTTGCTCCTTATTGTACTGCTCAAAGCTCAGATTCTGTGTGTGAGCCTGATTGCTCGTGGTCTTCTGATGAATCATTTTTTGCACGCGGGCCTCGGCGCTTTTCGTAGCGACTGGAGCTATTGTCCCAGCGGCGCGGTTCGGCTGGCCCTTTCGGGATCTGGCGGTCATCGACCGCCAGATGATCTCGCGCGTCTCGAATGGTCTGCGCGAGGTCGAGGTCGAGATCGTGGTCGCGTTCGTAGATGATGAGCTCGGAGTTGGGAGCGAGAGAATCGAAGAGATTGGGCGACCATTTCTCCCTGCCTCGCGTTTCCAAATCGCATTTTCTCTCGAGCACGTAGATCCCGCCGGCCGTCTGGGCCTCGAAAGTAGATAGTCGAGTTCCAAACACCCCAACCGTCACTGCGCGCAAACGAAAGTCGCTTGTTCGTTTTCGACGGTGAACTCGTTCTCGATCAACATTCGGGCAGTCGAGTCTTCCGTGTTTTCGATGGTGACGTATTCCTGGTCTTCCTCTTCCGGACCGGACCCGGCGTCGTGCGTGATGCTCATACAGAGCGCCCTTTCGGGCCACTCTTATAGCGCGAGGCTTGACATCATTGCCAAAATTTCGCCCTCGCCGCAGTAGGCGAGCTCGTAGGGCACGTCGGCCCGCTGTGCTGACCTTCGCGCGGTTAGCAACGTCGAAAGCCACACGCCGCTGTCGTTATGGGGTGCGACAATGGCGACGACACACTCCACTCGCTGCCGGAGACCGGATCTTCTTTCACAGAGATCGCACATCTCGCCACTTGAGCACTTGTCGTATTCACGCCACACCGATGAGTGGAAAAATCGCGCGAGCGGCGAATAACACCCACCTCGGAATCTCACCGAGTGCGCTTCCCTGATCTAGCGGGTGTTCGCGTGCTAGCACAGCGCGCCGGCGGGGCCGGAATCTTTGGCGGTCACGAAGGAGCGAGCGCCACTTCGCGACCACATTGATTGTGCGATGGGCGCGTCAAGAAATTCCGTGTTGTCGGCTGAGGGCAAAGCCCTCCATCGGGCAAAGATACCACAGTCTGTGACATTTCCATTCTCCAGTAAGGCCGCAACCACGCCTGTGCAGGTTGCTTTGGAGCCCTCGAAGGGCCGTTTGAACCCCCTCGACGATCCACGCACTTGCGTCCTCAGTTTCGCACCCCACCCCTCTTTTCGCACAATGCCGTTGTCGGCACGGCGCTCGTATTCATACCCACGGGGTTGCGGAACACGTGGTTGAAATTTGAAATTTAAAATTGAAGCTCTTGGCGTTGTTTCGAACGTCGCGCTGGAAAGTTGAGCTTCATCTTCTCAGTCTCGGAGGGGTTCGTCTTGAAGCCCGCGGCCTACAGGCCCTCGCGCAAGTTGCCGTAGGTTCCCCCCGGAGCGACGCGGGCGAGTGTGTTTCGAGTATCGCGATTGCGAGGACTTTGGGGATATGACGAGGTGGGCATGGTGGCGATCGACCGCATTGTCGTAGATATTCACGACGCCGTGGCCAGTCGGCGTCACACGAATCTGGTGTTCGCCCGTTGACGGGCCCGCGTCGATGAGCGATGCCGGCAAGCCGCATGTGCTAGCGCACCCAACTGTCACACATCTTGCCCCCGGACAACAGCGTATGCGGTATTTTTCCGGGTTGGTGGCCATCACTTCCGGGTGCGCGCCTTCGAACAACTGGGGGGCATTTTTCACGGGTCTTTGCGCCGGGCTGATCTACGTTGGCTCTTCAATCAAAGGCGCTCATCGAGATCGACGATGTTGTGGATGCCTTCCCCTTCCGCGGCGCGTGCGGTTGTGATTCTTCCCCTTCCGCGGCGCGTGCGGTTTCTAGGGCGTCATCGCCGTCACTCTGTTTGTCTCCGAGATCTATTCCTCGCACAGCTATTATTTGGACCGCAAGGACGACTGCACAGGCGTGTTCTACGGCGGCGACGATGATTCTCTGGGAGCGGCCGTCTGTTTCATCCTCGCCAATATCGCCTGGACATCGTGGAATAAGTTTCTCTTATCGCCTGGACCTCGTGGAATAAGTTTCTCTTCACTCACAATCTAGCTCACCGTCGGAATCCGCGTCTCGGACCAAGCCGAATAGATCTGCATTACGAAAGACGGAGGACACGCCGACATCCCACACATTGAAGGCAGTCAGTCACAAGCTACCACGTTTAGATTCCCGCAAGGTCGCGTACGGCTCGCATAAATGTACACATGCGGATCCTCGACCGCACTGATCAAAGAAGGGTCGGCGACCATGTTCGTACTCCAACCGGGATCCTTCTACCATCATCCGAATCGAGCGAAGACCGCCGGGGAGGGTGTATAGCAGAACGCAGCTTAACTCGGCTAACTCGTCTCTAAATCTCGCGCGAGAAGGAACCTGGGTGTTTTGCACACGAATTATTGGAGTCCCAGCTGTCTTAGACCTCTCAGTGACGGCGCACGGCGTGTCGGTCCAGCAGAGTTATCGTTGGTTTCTCGCTTGGTGTGTCAGTCACCCTTGCACCACCAGAGAGGTTCACCAACCTCGGCGGCCAGACTCCTGAAACCTTACCCCAAAGTCTATCCGTTGATTGCTCGTCCTCGAGCCGTTGTCCTTCAACGAAGCTTCAAACCTCAAGCATCAAGGCAGCCTTGAAGTAGGCGGTGAGATGTATACTTCACGCGGTGACCGAATTCGTAATCCTTCGGCGTACACTGCTGCTGGCGGACGAGCCTTCAGTTCGAACGGTTCGGGGATTCGCGATCCGACGGCTTACCAGCGGGCAATCGATGCCTCCGTGCGTCAAAACTCGGACTCTCCCGTCTACCTGTACCATTACACTGACCCTGGCTCGGCGGCGAAGATCGAGAATAGTGGCATGATCAAGGCGAGCTCCGACGGCGCCCTTGGTTCTGGTACCTACTCACCGCCAAGCCGCCGCGGACGTCGTCAGACCGGCTTATGACTAATAACTACGACGGCGCGGCGTCGACGCGAGACGCGTCCAAAGTTGACTCCTATGTTCGCGTCGATGCCGCGCGCGTTCAAGCCGAGAATGGCCGCGCCGCCACTAGCAGGGATGTTTGAAGGTCGACGGCGACGTAAAACTAGCCGATGCTGGCGCCAAGATTGGTTCGCGTTCAAACAAGCGCAAGCGCTGAGAAAACGAGAGAAAACGAGAAACGCGCGTTTCTCTTGATGTTGCCAGACCAAAGACCTGGCTGCTACCCTGACAACCAAACACGCGCAGGATGTGACGACGACGACGATACGTGCCGATTTCTAATGATGTCCTCCTTAGTTTGTTATTCTCTCCTTTCTTCATGGTCAAAGCCTGGGATTTGAAGGCGCGATGATGGCTCGTCGCGCCATATATTTTCGTTTCCTTGTGAAACGATGTC
>JAQMWT010000035.1:0-131746 GCA_029834535.1 Chrysophaeum taylorii | reverse complement strand
AGTGCAGGCCAGTAAGTTCACCTAGTCCCATCTTAACCCCAGTAAGTTCACCTGGTCCCAGTAAGCTTCAGTAAGTTCACCTGGTCAGTAAGTTCACCTAGTCCCAATCTCTAACCCCAGTAAGTTCGGCGTAAACCCACTCGCAAGCTCACACCCCCTCCTTCGAGCTCGTCGCTCTCACCTCCGCCAATCTAAGCTGCTTTGATCCGCACACGCCGCCAACCTTGAGTTTACTCTAAAAGTAAGTTCACCTGGTCCCAGTAAGTTCACCTGGTCACCAGTTCACCTAGTCCCAATCTCAAACCCCAGTAAGTTCACCTGGTCCCAGTAAGTTCACCTACAGTGCGCGTGTAGACGCCGGGGGCTTATCGGTATTGCGCAGCACGTGGGGTAGGTGGAGTCGTCGACCAGAAGAGCATATCCTCGGGGTTGCCGATCGACAGAGAGCCACGTAGAGCTGGACGTGGCAGAAGACGGGCTTGCAAGAGGACGCCGACCTCGCGGGGCGTCTGGCCCTGGCTCTTGTTGATCGTTTGCGTCGGCGGGCCAGGGATACAGGTTGGAGGAGCCTCGGTGACACGACACGATCGATCATGTATCTGGTACCGTTGCAGTGGCCGTGCGACGGGTCGAGGTTGCGAAGACCTTAAGCTCGCGATCAAAGTCAGCATGCCGTTGGTTGTCAGGGAGTTGAAAACTCGACTGTAAAGAGCGAGGCGTCGTCTTCCGACCCAACCTAGTCGGCCGAAAAGAACTCCGACGCCTCGTCTCCGGGAAAAAGGCCGCGGTCATGCGCGCGTTGTCAGCATCGACAACATCGTTTCGACGGGGCGTGAGAATGGCGCGCTGAAAGAGCCGCCGCGGGTCGTGGAAATAGTCTGCGAGGTCGCCGTAGACGGCTTGAGGATCACTGTCTGGTTCGCGGGCCTACCTGATCCTTACCCTGAATCAGACAGACCTCTTCGCCCGCCCCACGACTTCCGGCGCGATGACCCCGACAGGTCCCGCGTACTTATCTCCGCCCGTCAGGCACATCCCTCCTACCCCTCAAACCCACCCACATCCTTCATGTTCCCACACACACCCCTTCCAGCAGTCAACATTTAAAGACAAACCGACAGACAAAATGCACAAACATCCGTCGATTATGCAACGGGGATGTCCGAATAGGGGACGTCTAGACTATGGCGGCTGAGCTTATGCTCAGCAAGCATCCACAGGATCTTCGCTGCTACATTCAGTACGACCATGAGACATCAAAGTGACCCGATGCCAAGAAAAAGGATCGGATGTTGTCATGCCACGTACCTTGCCATCCAGTCTCCAGAGCGGTGCGAAGAGACGCAATTTTGGCAGTGCTGGTACTAGCCATCAATAGGTCATCGACTGGTAAAACCGGAAGAGAAACCATTTGTTGATAGATCGATCCCAACTGATATAGAGGCAAGTGTCGACTTGTGAGCGTTCGAACTCGTTGTCGAAGAAACGAGTCGAGTTTGATGTTCCACAACAAAGCTGACTGTTTGAGGCCATAGAGAGCCTTGACGAGTCGGAGAGCGAGCTTCGACTCTGGTGGTTCTTCTGTATCTGCTGGATAAGATTGGCGAGACACGTATTCCTCGAGGAAAGTCGATCCATACTGGGCGATCGAGTGCCGATTGATGAATGCCTGAGGAATGTTCCGCGTGCGCGACCGGGAGCTTGTGCTTCACAGCGATGGCGAGCAGTAGCCGGTTGGTAGCGAGCATTGCGGTTGGGGAGGATGTGGCATAAAAGTCAATGCCTACACGTGGCCAAGAAACCTGGGGCGACTAGACGAACTTTATAGCGGTCCGGAGTGCCGTCAGCAAAATACTTGATCTTCAGCACGAGTTTCGTCGAGATAGACGAACGGTCGGGCGGTAAAGGTTCCAGCTCGAAGACACCGTTGGAGCACAGTCCTTCCAAATTCTTTGCGAAGCGAGCGATATGCTTTAACTTATCTTCTTCGCTGAGTCCTTTGAGTTCGACAGCCTTTGCGGGCTCCTAGACAATATCTTCGGCGGTCACGAGCTGTAACACGACATGATCGATGAGCTGCAAATCATAGTCCATGACTTCTTGTAGAATATCTTGAGTCGGATCACTTTGACTTGGGAGAGGTGTCCGAGTTCGCCAGAATCATGCATGAAGGCACGCCTGTGACGAGAAGCTAGGTGGTAGTGTTGATGCGCGGAGATGTCCCACAAAAGGGAGGAGCCCACACAACAGAATGAATTCTTGGTTCCATTGACGCGCATAGTACTCTGCCGGTGACATTTCGTCATGGCACACGTAGTTCTCGAGAACAGAATTGTCGTTATCAATGTGGTCAACCAACACAGATGAGTGATATGGCTTCCTGGGGAAGTCAACATACAAGAGTTCTGCGTCGGTTACTCTCTGCAAATCCAGTGCGGTGCCGCCCATGGTACCATAGTCTTGTGTGGTACTTGCTAGGAGACATCCTTTCGGGACATCATTAGGCGGCTTAGCATCTCTTCGAATGTTGAGAGCAGAGGCGATGCAGGCGGCGTGGCCCTGGTGCAGAGCGCTGACACTGATGAGGAACATCAATGTGCAGGACATGTTGGCTGTGGCGTGAGCCGTGGATTGCTCCTGCTGGTATTTCCAGTTGCGACCATACTCTGAGGCGATAGTGCGTCTGGTGAAGAGTTTTCCATCGTCACCACGTTTCACGATATAGAGTTGATCCTTAGGGATGCAAAATCCACGTTCGTCATTGAGATCTGCTTTGAGCTTATCGCTCTGGTTGCGATGCACGAGAACTGGAGTAAACCTGAATCGTCGAGAACAACCTCTAGGCGATCTTTTCATTTGGGCGTCGGAATGCGACCATCCGGCGGAGGTGGCCGGTTGAGGAACGAAAATTCCTGTTCAGGTGTCGCGTCGCTGACGGGACTTGAATCAGCAGCGGGAGTTGGATCCGGTTCTTTGTGTTCGTCGTCATCGCTAGGTTTATCATCGTGCTCGTCTTCGTGAGTCTCGCCCTCATTTTTTGATTCCTGTCTAACTTCCGGCATCTGCTGTTCGCTTATAGCTGGTAGCGGGTCGTCTTGTCGTGCCTTAGTTGGGATCTGTGCGAGTGCTTTGATCCGTTCGATCTCCTTATTACGGTTGACTGGCATGTCTGCGTCGACATGGAAGTCGTTTAAGGTGACGATTTTCCCATATCGCCCTTGATGTACCAGCAAGATAGAGCTGTGAACATCTCGGATAAATCGGTCCGTTCCGGGGAGGTTCGGGAGATAGTTGTTACTATGAAAGTAAGAGGCGGAGACGCTGGAGGGTTCCAGCTTGTGACTTTGAGGGTAGACAAAAGTGACAGGTTCGCCAAAGGGGAGGCGCTTCAAGAGCGGTGCCATGGATGACATGATACGCCGGGGAACGGTGCATGGCATGTTAGTGCGCGAGGGCAGTCCATGAGAGCGCTGGTTGTCGGCTTGGGTCTTATGCAGGAGAGCAAATGGGTGATAATACTCAGCGGCAATAGACTTTCCTTCGATGCGTACACTGCGAAGGTTGAGGAGACGAACTACGGTGCCTCGGGTGTTTTCATTTATAATGTTTTCAGCAAAGTTCCGCTGGTGGATGTGGCGACCAAGGTTTTGGAATTGGTGACCAAGCTGCACCTCGAGGGGGTGGAAAGCTTCAGGCGAAAAGCTGAGAAGGCATCAGATGATATGATCTTCACATTGACATCCAACTCGACTTTAATCACATTGTCCACATAGAGGATGCAGGCCAGAACATCCTGTGCGTCTAATTTCCGCAGGAAATAGACTCATTTGTGTGCTGGGATAATACACACAAAGTGCACGATATAGCGAAATCCGCCGTAGCACTTGCGGATGCTCGGGTATGATACATCCATGTGGAGGTGTTGGCCAGGAGCATAGGCCAGTTCATCCTGTGACCAGTAATTGTTCTTGTGACTGAAGCTCACATGCGATTGGCAGCGCTTGCATTCACTGCAGTCTTGCAGATACCGATCATCACCTGGGCGAAGATTCGTTACATTAGCGGCAATCGTGCGGCGAAGAATCTCGGGCTTGTGGTGGTTGGTTGATGGCTGATTGGACCTGTGAAGATAGCGAGGACAGTAACGCTGGTGGTAACGCCGAGATGGCGGAAGCAGTAAAGAAGTTAGGCACAATATCAGAGGGATTACCCTGTGTGTTGAAGGCATTCTTGGTATCTGTAGTAGGAGGAGTTGCCTTTGGGGTGGGAGCAGTAGCAACAGTATGATGTTGTGGCTCCACGTAGTTTAACGACTTTTCGGTCGAGGATAGATGAACGTCTACATCATAATTGATATCTTCTGCGAACATGAGTTGTTCGTTTAGGCGAAGTAAGTCACTATTGTCTTCGGTAGATGTCGTTGACAGAATATCGGCGGATTGCAACAGAGTCTCAAATAACTTGATGATGTTCTGTTGTAGCTGAGCCGTGATATCATTATCTGTCACATGCTTCGTAAGTTCACTACACTGCTCTTGCAGTGTATTTATGGTGTGCTTCGTTCGGTCTAATAATTTCATATTAGATCGAGAGGACCTGTCGAAAGTGCGAGGGTAAATTGGACGGTCATGGGACTGTCCAGCAGTTTTCTTGGTGACATAAGAATCACCAGAACGATAATACGATAAGTCGCTGCAAGAGAAAGGCTGGCGTGCATCGTTAGAGTTACGCAAGCGTCTAGCGTTGAACGTGGAGGATGTTCCAGGTTGAGAAGAAGTAATGGACGCGAGCAGTTTGAGTCAGACTTTTGTCTGATAGATCCAGCGTGTTTGTCAGTAGTAATTTTGGTTTTGGTTGTGGTGTCAATCCTTCAACGTGGGGTTGCCAAGTAACAGGGCGTTCTACGTGTCTTTTGTTCGACCCATTTGATACTACATTATACAAGTCTAATGCGCACTCTAGGATATAGCCAGAGTTGGTAGGGTGATACAATCGTTCAGCGTCTGGCCCAGGCCGAGATGAAGATCGAGTTTCATACATATAACATCAGTCTACCCAACCACGATCGTAACGATTGTTGCTGGTGTTATCGGCATGACGCCGATATATCTCTTCATAAAATTTGTCTACAAAGAGTACCAAAGTCGAATTGAAGGTCAGTCTCTTCCTGGTTAAGTTGGTAAAAGACTTGCCTAAATGCTAGGACAGCTTCAATAAAGACATGGACATACCAGTTGGGATTATAAACAACAGAGTTAAACTGCTGTTTCAGGTAGGACACATCGGTAGTCGTAACAGACTCGTAGTGACTAAAGCCAATGAGCATAATGGCGCGAGCCTTGTTGGGTAAATAACTTTTGTTATACACCTCATTGATGGCGGGCCAGGCAGCAAGTGCTGGTTTTCCAACACTTTCAAGATTGAAGTAAGTATGCAAGAATGTAGCATACGTGTTCTGATAAGTGTGCCAGTCAGCAGCAGTTAACGAAAACATGGTAACAGGGGCACGAACACGGGTGTCAAAAGCTAATGCTTTCGGGTGCGCGCGATTTAAGATTCGTTCCTCTTCTAAGAAACGGAGATTGATTTCAGGGCGTAATGCCTTGACTTCATTGTCGTAACAGACAGTAGCTAGCTGAGCTACTCCTGCGTCAGGTAAGTTGGGGAAAGCTTCATTGGTGAAGTGCCATTCCTGATACTCAGGGGGCAATTCATCAACAGCTAGATGGAGATAACCAGCTCTATCGGTCTTCCATTGCAGGAGAACGCGATCGAGAATGTGATTCCGGAGGATCTCGTAGTCCTTGCATGACCGAGTGTATGCTTCGTACGAGTCGTACTCGAGGAGCTTGGTAAGTGCACTGCCATGGAATGTACGAGTGGACGTACCCAAAATATTCCACAGCATGTGTGCAAGAGTACAGGTTAGCCAACTTACACACACACCAACATTAACATGACAGTACGATACTATGAACAGGTGCACACAAGGTTACACGATCACGTGTGCGAAATATGCTATATACAGCCCAATGGTAATGGCGTTATATAAATAAGCGTGTTTGCGTGGCGAGGCTGGACTGGCGCGGTAACCGTCCAAAACCCATAGGTTACGAGCACGCGTTTACACATTGCTTCTCAGGGACCAGCCTGGGCCCATAACCGGCAGAACATTTACCATGCAGTGGCTAGTCACCTGGGAAACCATCCCGTCTCATCATGAACGTCTGGAAGTATTTAATTCGGGGAATGAAAGGTATGTTCCCTATATCCTCAGAACACGACAGGCGGCATATAGAACTACACGAGAAAGGTTAAGTGTCTAGAGCTACATACCTCGGGACGCGCTAGACCATGATGATGAGCTTGAGCACAAATCAGAGGACTAATTGACTGTGTAGAAAGGAAAAAGAAGGCAAGGCGAGATCACTTTTCAACGACGGACAGATTTACTTCTAGGTAAGAGGCAGCAGATTTCTCTGCAGGAGTTGCAGAGCATTTGGCAAGCAGTGGTAAAGTCACCTGGGAAACCATCCCGTCTTATCATGAGCGCCTGGAAGTATTTAATTCGGGGAATGAAAAGGCATGTTCCCTATATCCCCAGAACACGACAGGCGGCATCTAGAACTAGACGAGAAAGGTAAAGTGTATAGTGCTAAATACATCGGGACGCGCTAGACCATGATGATGAGCTTAAGCACAAATCAGAGGACTATTTGATTGTGTAGAAAGGAAGAAGAAGGGTAAGGAAGAGATTACGTTCTCAACGGACGGATAAGGGTAAGAGGCAGCAGATTTCTCTGCACCCCCTCGAGATGTCTTAAGCGCAAGGTGCGACTGTAGAGCATCTCTTGAGAAAGATGATGATGAAGAAAAAAGAAAAAGAAGGAATACAGTCTTGATGGTCACAGAGGTCACATACGAAGCATCAAGAGTATAGAAGGGTCTTAGGACTTGGACTTGGTGGAGCTGAGAGTCGATTTGACCCTTTTGAACAGAACATTAAGAAACACAGATACAACAGACAGTGTGTTAGGATTATTGATCATCGTCAGCTTCTGCTGTAAGGTGGTGAACACCAATAGCTGAATGATGTGGTGCCAAGAGAAGGGTGAGTGCAAGTAGAGCATTCAGTGCGGATGGAGACAGAGAGTGTAGTTGAAAGGTGTCCAGTTGGTTTTCCAAAAAAGTTGGACTTGGCGAACGAAGATAGAAGAGTCTCCAGATTCACATGAGAGCGGACGGAATGCTCTGAAGCATGAGAGCAACTTGTCACGTAGATGAAGGAGGTGATCGTCCGGGGAGGAGTGGTTGGCAGCATGTTGGTCATGAGCGGTGAGTGTTAAGCGAGACAACAGCTCTGTGATCTTGTACAGTGTACAAGTAACACGTGGGTGTTGGCTGTAGGAGGGAAGAGCCGGTTCTCCAGGGAGGTGATTGAAGCAATGGCAGCCTCGGTGATATAGATTCGAAGAGTTTCCTGAAGTTGGTCGACTTGTTGGCACAAGACGTCGAAATCAGCAAGCGAAGCAGAAGACGTAGGTAACGATGGCGAAGATATCTCCAGAGTAGCGTCTAGCGTGGAGTTTGAGTAGTTTAACGACGTTTCGGTCAACGTTAAAAAAGGGGTGCAGGAAGTCTTAATGTTCTGCCTGAGTATAAGTGTGGCCGAACATTACATCCCGGAGTGATAGCGGTTCTGTATCATCAGAGGATGATGCGTAGTCGTCAAGATGTTGTACACGCGATCGAGCAACAGTAGTAATCAAATGCTGAATGGATGGCTTGTATAGCCTGAGCTGTGCGACTCTGTGTTCGAACACGAGTCACAAGTAAACTGATCGGTGTTGTGACAATGGGGATGTGACCATGTTCGAAGACGAGTCACAAGTAAACTGATCGGTGTTGTGACAATGGGGATGTGACCATTCTTCTTATGGTCGTCCGTGTTGAGGTGACTCAGCACTTCAGTGGGGAGTTCACGAGGTGTTTGTGCCTTGGAACTGTACGTGGTCGAGACTAGGAAAGTCGGTTGTCCACGATCATTGAGGCACTGCGTACAAAAAAGGAAAGCGACAAAATGAAACGTTCGCGTTTGGGGCCTCTGTAGCAGCCAATAGAAGCAATAGCAGGAGCAGCTTCCCAAAGTATAGTAATGGGTAAGCGCATGGATATGAATGTGGTCAGGTCTACAAACAATGAAAAGTCAGTAGACTCATAGGGCAGTGTGAGTTCCACTCGCATAAAAGAAGAGAGAAATGGGGTGACAGGGACACGGAAGTTCTCAAGGAGAGAGATTCCTCGCTCGTAAGCAGCATAGTCAATACTGAGGCCGTCCTGGAACGTCAGCGACTGAGGTGAGATATGCACGGCTGGTGTCGGTGCAACCGCAGCAGCCAGTGTGGTAGCAGTAGTAGCAGTCATGGTTCGTTGCTTTTGCGACAACCTGGGGGAAGGTTCGGCCGTGGAGAGCGAGAAAGGACTGTCCTTCAACCGACTAGGGAGATGCCGCGGCCACGGGAGTGCCAAGAAAAGACATGAGCAACACTCGCACGCGTACAAAAATTGTGGCAAAAGAAGGTAAGGCCAGGGCTAGTTTAACGACGTTGCGGTCACTAGAGTTAGGCATCTTCAATCCTGTAAAGGCTTGTCGTCAGAGGCATGATGCATACCGAGTAGAGAACGAAAAGTGGAGAACTCAGCAGCAAGTGGCTTTGTAAAACCATCCGCCACGTTCAGCTTGCCGGGAACATGATGGACTCGTATTTTCTGTAGCGAGATGTACTCACGGATTTTAAACCATCTGGTCGACAGTGCCTTGGATCGAGAGGACCCATCTGGGTTATTAGAGGTGTGAACAGCGGCAGCATTGTCAGACAAGAGAGGTAGGCTTCTGATGAAGCGCATCAGAAGCGCATATCTTCAGCAATTGGGTTGTCATTGTCATCGAAGTCAACAGGATCAGCGGTGTTCTCACCATTAGCATTGTTGACGTAGAAGGTGGGGTTGACGACAAAGGAGAGTTCCAACAGCAGCTTGCGTAGCCAAACAGCTTCATCAGCACAAATACTGAGGGCAATCAACTCAGCTTCGTGAGTTGAGCTGGAGACATTCGGTTGAAGTTTGCTTTTCCAACCAATAAGGCAGTTGAAAAGATAGAAGACAAACCCGGTGGTAGATTTCCTATCTTCCTGTGCTAAGGAAGGGGCATTGTCAGCGTCAACCATGGCAACTAAGGGATCAAACTGTCCAGTAGATACATCCTGCGGTTGGTAGTCGACCACAGTGGATAGATCAATTCGATTAGCGGAGACAGTGCGAAGGTGAGCTTCAATGGCATTACCTTTTGGATGGAACCAGAGGCGAAGTGAGCGGTTTTCCGGCTTCTTGAGGTAGCGAAGCAAATGCTCTAGCATTTGGACGTGAACATACGTGGGTGCATGCATACCACGCGAACATCTGCCCAAGACTTGCGAGAAGTCAGGTCTGCAGGCAACTTGCATGAACACCAGCTTGCCAAGGAGGGTGGCAAAGTGCGAATTGATGTACAACTCTGTTTCAGAGCTGGGAGTGCCATCTTTATACTTGAAGGACGATGACATAGGATATTTAAGCGGGGTCAGTTGCTGCAAGACTGGGTGATCAGCGAAGAGTTCATCCAGCTTGGCTTGCACATCCAGAGAAATGGAACCGTCAGATGTGCGACACACACGCATGCCGTTTGTGGAGGGCAACCTGCAATTCAGTACGAAGAGGGTCGTCATTGGACACAATAACAATGTCGTCTACAGACAGACTGCATACGACGAACTTAGCATGTGCGGATACTCGAGCATATAGGCAAGAGTCCGAATGCAGGCGTTTGTAGCCAAGGCTACGGAAGAAGCCGTCTATCTCTTTGTTCCAAAGAGATGGTGATTGCCGAAGTCCATAAAGTGACTTCAGCAGTTTCGGTAGACGTCGGCCCTTGTACTTAGCGTCATCGGGGTCGATAAGCTTGATGCCGTCTGGTAACTGAACATAGACATTGGCATCAATGTCAGACTGAACGAAGGCGTTCGGGACGTCTGCATGGTAGACAGGCAATTGCTTGTATGCCGCAATAGCTAGTAGTACCCGGATTGCGGTCATGGTGGTCATGGGGCTGAAGGTGCCAAAGAAATCGTAGAGATGCTAGGAAGCCACGTAGTACGAGGCGAGCCTTGTGCTTAACGTATTTGCCTGCAGAGTCTGTTTTAATCTTCAGCACCATCTTGCTGTCAATAGGACGAGAGACACCGTCGGGTAAGGAAAGTTTGAAGCAGCCAAAGCGGATAATGTCGTGGAGTTCCTTGGCGATGGCCTTGAGGTAGGCGTGCCTGTTTTCAGGCGACAAACCGTGGAGGCACTTAAGTTTATATTCGTCAATGGAAACGTCCGCTTCTTGGACCTTATATTCGTCAGGACCAACAATGGCTGGTGAATTATAGTTTAGCGACGTTGCGGTCTAGGCAGTGTGCGCAACTTCGGGATAAGCGGAAACAGCGTCAGTAGGAGTAGTAGGGGCAGATTCCAGTTGGATATGGATAGTAGGGTCGGTGCGTAAGACCTGGGTGATAAACTCTGTAGAGCTAACTAACTAACTAACTTCAGACCTCTCCCGAGCATGGGAGCCAGGCCGGACCGACAGGAGCCAGTCCGGAATCACGGGCCTGTAGACGAGGGGCGCCGAAAGGTGGGTCGGCGGAGAGTGATCATCAAGCTTGTCGCCATGCGACGAGGAGACCGCGATGTGACTGACAACCAACTCGTCGATAACCTTCCGTCTGCGCCCCGCGGCCATACCCCGTCCCACTGCGAACGTTCCGGCTGCCAACCGGCCCGCCCGGGAGGCGAATAGGTGCCAACCTACGCCGGGAGGGCGGATGCCCTCGCAAGGCTCAGGATTCATGAGGCACCGTCCTCCATCGCAACCATGCGGTTAGCGATCAGGGTAGAGACCAGAAGGTATTCCTCCAAGTCAGCCAGAGATGCAGAAGTAGCGCCAAACTCGGAGGAGTTGTGATCAATAAAGCTGGTCGGCGCCAGGTACGTAAGCGCATATTGTAAGGAAGAAGTGCCGAAGGCAGCAGCGTGTTCAGTGAACGCAGATAAAAGGGGCTGAGGAATAGGGCACGCAGGTGAACCATCAGCAGTTAAAAAGGTTGCAGCTGGGATGCTGGATGCGCACTTGGCGTGGGCGAAGTAACCATCGACGTGCGGGTAGCGGGCAAGTAAGTCAGTGCGCAACGGGAGAAGAAGACGAGCTATCAACGCATGTTCCCCCTCTGAGCAGATAGCAGACCAGAGGATACCATTACGGAGATGAAGGGCGGAGAGGGCGGGAGACTTGAACGTAAGAAAGTGGTGGCGAAGATCCCAGCGGAAATCGGCGAGCTTGTCACCAGCGGCTTTGTAAGCACCAATAGTAGACGCTTGTAACCGGGCTCGGATAGTTTTCATAGAAGTGGCCTTGCGAGTGTTAGGCTGTTTGGAACCTGGAACAAGAATGAGGTCATCTTGTGCCAAAAGGTCTTTGTAAGAAGGAAGCAAGGGCGGCGGTGACATAGAGCCAGATTCGTCGGCGAGAGTGTTAGAAGAGGGAGAAGAGGCAGGAGTAGGGGACGAAGAAGGAGCTGAAGGAGGTGGGGAGTGCCCCCTCTGATGAGGAGTCCTTGTCCCCCTCTGAATGACATGGTCTTGGATAGCGGTGTGGGGTGTGAGCGAGAATGGCGCGGGAGGAGCGTGAGGCGGAGGAGCTAGTTCAGGATCAGGAGTAGGATGCTGCAACATGTAGAGGAATTGCAGCTTGGACGAAACACGAATTTGTCCGTTTTCAGGGTTGAGGACGACGTCAGCGAGATGGTCGACGCGTGGGGAGACGAGCGGGTTTTGCGCGTTGGCGCAACAGAGATATAGATATTTGCGGCGGCACGGTTCCCACTTGTGGTGTTCATGGGGCTCCAATAGGAGGTAACATTCAGCGCCAAAAATCTTGAGCATATCATGTTGGGGAGTGTTGAGTTGGTTGTAGAGTAGCTGTTGCGGACTCAGGATAGCATGATGAATGCGCTCGAGCGTGGCGTTCGGGAGAAGGTTGTAGCTTTGAACGGTGTGTATCACCGCCCACGGGAACATGATGGCTGGTTCCACGATCTTGGCGCCACGATAGTGAGCATTAAGGAGAGAACGAAGGCGAGTTGAGGAGGCGGAGGCGATAAAACCGATGGCAGACTCAACTTCAAAGTTAAAGTGGTGCATGTACGGCGGGAAGGCGATGAGTTGAATGCCCTTATCGACGCGGTACGGGGATGTAATGTGCTGGCTAAAGTAGGGCTTGCATGCATCGGAGTAGAGGGTGTGCATGTGCACGTTGAGTTGTGTACGACAGAAGTCATACACAAAATCCAGAGCTTGAGTGAACTCCGTGGCGTTGGTGGTGCGTGTAAAGTACACCAAGAGAAATTTCGAAATGAGTTCCTTGAAGACGATGATATGTGTGAAGCCTCCCCATTCGGATGGGATGGTCACATAGCCGCCGTCGCACGCCCAGACTTCGCCGGCTTTGTGAGTTTGCTCAAAAGAAGCCTTGGTCGCATTGAAATGCTTGTGCGGGTGGCGCTTGTTGTGTGCGATGCAGTCGGTGCATAAGTCGCGATATGGTATGTCAGAAGCAGAGAATCCAGGGCGAGCAAGTACGTTGGGGGGTTCGAGGTCTGCCATAGTAAGCTGAGCAGAACCTGTGCGAGAGTAAGGTGCAAACGTTTTAGGAACGGGGATATATGGAGGATCGGGGAACACCCGGATCCAGTCTTTGGATACGTATTTAGGTAGCCAAAGGCGCTTGGGAATAGCTTGTAGATCATCCACGATCTTTAGGAAGGGGCGTGGATGGAGGATGGGCCACGACAATAGTTTAATTGGTCCAATAGAATATCTGCGTGCGATGCATATCCATCTTTCTCTAGATTGGTAGTCGCCACAGAGGTAGGTTGGGAACCTATAAACAACATCGACACAGTAATCAAGTGTAGTATGGATAAGGTTGGCCACTGTGATGTGGTCTTGATGACAGTACTTATGCGGAGGCGTCATCTCAGCCAGTAGCACCAAGGGCTGGAGTAGCTTGATGACAGACAACATGCTGTCGAAAAGAGAGTCGTCCAGCAGGCTGTGTAAGTCTTCTGTCTTATGCTGTTTTAGTAAATTCCTGTTTTTGCAGGGAGGAGTGATCTCAATTATATCACAATAGAATGTGCGCCTTTCCTCTGGTGAGATTAGGTGAAGGTGGTTAATAAAGGCGGGGAGAGATTCAAATAATAATACAGTAGGAAAACGGTGGCGTAACATACGAACAAGCGTATCATCAGACTCAACAACAACTTTTACATTGATATTTAAGCCTAAGTCATTAGTGGCTTGAGACAGGAACGCCGGAGTTGACAAACCAGAACAAAGTAACACGACAGAGGGTTTGCGGAGATTGGACTCTTGTGAGAGAAACACTGGGCGTGACAGTAGTCAAGTTAATGGCTGCGTATTTGCTGAACAAATTTGTTCTGTTTCCGAAGATTGAGAACCAAAGGGCGAATCCACGGGCGATCTGGTAAAACTCTTTGGTGTAGGTAGTTGTAGTATGCCAGTAGATCCCTGTTTTCATGGTATCGCTTGAGGGGAAATACGAGAGAACGAAGTTCGAGCTCCTTGTCGCGCGCGATGTTGTAGGTGAGACAAGGGAGAGCAGGTAAATTAGCTGCTACATAGTGTATGGGTATACGTACATCTTTGTCTATGCGGCTCGTGACAGCGCTGAGCTTTGGTTCAGCTCGATCATTGAACACAGTGGTCAGGTTCGTCTGGTTCCACTCGAGCATGCTCAGGATAGCGAGATGTCGGTCATGCACTGGCTGAAGACATAAAGCGAAGTCGATCTTAACATAGCCAACATGTGGATGATCTGGTAGGGGAACAACAATGTTATATGTTAACATCATGTGTGATGCCCGTTGTTGTCCTGTAGCCGTCTGAATAACAATCGGCGCGTATTTGGAATCCAATGGAATTATATGATTGGGTATTGCGAAATCGTAGGTGGACATCAATGAGATGGTAGCACACGAGTCAAAACATAGAAAAGAGCAATGTGGAGGGACACTGTTTACCTTCATGTAGTTGGTGAGGAAGGCGTTTTCCGAATGTGGGCAAGTAGTGGAGAGGCTGGCTGTGAAGAAGTTCGCCAGCAATAACCGATTCGTTGGAATAATAATCGGTTGAACAGGTGGTGATGGTTCGTCAGCCTCATCAGCCATGCCGTGCTTTTCATCAAAGGACGATAGCGAAGTATGATCGGCATCCCTTTTGGTTTCGGCTTGTGACGGTAGGTTGAGGGCAGATTGGACCTGTGAAGATAGCGAGGACAATAATGCTGGTGGTAAAGCCGAGATGGCGGAAGCGGCAAAGAGGTTAGGCACAGTATTGGAAGGATTACCCTGTGTGTTTGTAGTAGGAGGAGTTGCCTTTGGGATGGGAGCAGTAACAACAGTATGGTGTTGTGGCTCCACGTAGTTTAACGACTTTTCGGTCGAGGATAGATGAACGTCTACATCACAAATGATGTCTTCTGCAAACATGAGCTGTTCGTTTAGACGAAGTAAACTACTGTTGTCCTCAGTAGATGTCGTTGACAGAATGTCAGCTGATTGTAATAGAGTCCTAACTACTAATCGACAGATGTTTGTCTGTCTGTCTGTCTGTCTGTCTGTCTGTCTGTCTGTCTGTCTGTCTGTCTGTCTGTCTGTCTGTCTGTCTGTCTGTCTGTCTGTCTGTCTGTTTGTTTGTTTGTCTTTAAATGTCAACTGCTAAGAGGGGGGTGTGTGTGGGGAGCATGTTTGTTTGTTTGTCTTTAAATGTCGACTGCTAAGAGGGGGGGGGTGTGTGTGGGGAGCATGAAGGATGTGGGTGGGTTTGTGGGGTATGAGGGATGTGCCTGACGGGCGGAGATAAGTACGCGGGACCTAGTCGGGGTCATCGCCGAGGTTTGTTTGTTTGTCCCTCGATTTAGGGTAAGGATCATGTAGGCGCGAGAGTAAGGATCAGGTAGGCGCGAGAGCCAGACAGTGATCCTCTCCAAGCCGTCTACGGCGACCTCGCAGACTATTTCCACGACCCGCGGCGGCTCTTTCAGCGCGACATTCTCACGCCCCGTCGAAACGATGTTGTCGATGCTGACAACGCGCGCATGACCGCGGCCTTTTTTTCCCGGAGACGAGGCGTCGGAGTTCTTTTCGGCCGACTAGGTTGGGTCGGAAGACGACGCCTCGCTCTTTACAGTAGAGTTTTCAACTCCCTGACAACCAACGGCATGCTGACTTTGATCGCGAGCTTAATGTCTTCGTAACCTCGACCCGTCGCACGGCCACTGCAACGGTACCAGATACATGATCGATCGTGTCGTTGTCACCGAGGCTCCTCCAACCTGTATCCTACACACCTACACCAAACGATCAACAAGAGCCAGGGCCAGACGCCCCGCGAGGTCGGCGTCCTCTTTCCCAAGCCCGTCTTCTGCCACGTCCAGCTCTACGTGGCTCTCTGTCGATCGGCATCCCCGAGGATATCCTCTGGGTCGACGACTCCACCCTACCCCACACGTGCTGCGCAATACCGATAAGCCCCCTCCCGGCGTCTACACGCGCACTATAGGTGAACTTACTGGGACCACGTGAACTTACTGGGGTTTGAGATTGGGACTAGGTGAACTGAGTGACCAGGTGGAACTGGGACCAGGTGAACATACTGGGGTTTTTAGAGTAAAGGGTTTTTAGAGTAAACTCAAAGGTTGGCGGCGCGTGCGGATCAAAGCAGCTTCGATTGGCGGAGGCGAGAGCGACGAGCTCAAAGGAGTTGGTGTGAGCTAGGTGAACTTACTGACCAGGTGAACTTATATGAAACTTACTGGGACCAGGTGAACTTACTTGGGGTTAGAGATTGGGACTAGGTGAACTTACTGGCCTGCACTTGTCTCAAATAATTTGTTGATATTCTGTTGTAGCTGAGCCGTGGTATCATTATCTGTCACATGCTTCGTAAGTTCACTACACTGTTCTCGCAGGGTGTTTAATGTGTTGATTGTTCGATCTAATAATTTCATGTTAGACCGAGAGGACCTGTCAAAAGTGCGGGGGTAAATTGGACGGTCATGGGACTGTCCGGCAGTTTTCTTGGTGACGTAAGAATCACCAGAACGATAATACGATAAATCGCTGCGAGAGAAAGGCTGGCGAGCATCATTAGAGTTACGCAAGCGTCTAGCATTAAACGTAGAAGATGTGCCAGGCTGGGACGAAGTGATGAAGGCGAGTGTGTTAGCAGTTTGAGTCAGATTTTTGTCTGATGAGTCCAAAGTGTTTGTAAGTAGTAACTTTGGCTTTGGTTGAGACGATAAACCTTCGACATAGGGTTGCCAAGAAACAGGGCGTTCTAAGCGTCTTTTGTTCGACCCATTTGATACTACATTGTAAAGGTCTAGTGCGTATTCTAAAATGTAGCTAGGGTTGGTAGGGTGACACAATCGTTCAGCTTCTGGCACAGGCCGAGATGAAGATCGGGTTTCGTACATATAACACCAATCTACCCAACCACGATCGTAACGGTTGTTGCTGGTATTATCGGCGTAATGCCGATGTATCTCTTCATAGATTTTTATACAAAGAGTGCCAAAGTCGAATTGAAGGTCAGTCTCTTCCTGGTTAGGTTGGTAAGAGATTTGCCTAAATGCTAGGACAGCTTCGATAAATACATGGACATACCAGTTAGGATTATAAACAACAGAGTTAAATCGCTGTTTCAAATAGGACACATCAGTAGTCGTAACAGACTCGTAGTGACTAAAGGCGATGAGCATAATGGCTCGAGCCTTGTTGGGTAAATAACTTTTGTTATATACCTCATTGATGGCGGGCCAGGCCGCAAGTGCTGGTTTTCCAACACTTTCAAGATCGAAGTAAGTATGCAAGAATGTAGCATACGTGTTCTGATAAGTGTGCCAGTCAGCAGCAGTTAACGAAAACATGGTAACAGGGGCACGAACACGGGTGTCGAAAGCTAATGCCTTCGGGTGCGCGCGATTTAAGATTCGTTCCTCTTCTAAGAAACGGGCATTGATTTCAGGACGTAATGCCTTGACTTCATAGTCGTAACAGACAGTAGCTAGCTGAGCTACTTCTGCATCAGGTAAGTGGGGGAAAGCTTCGTTGGTGAAATGCAATTCCTGATACTCAGCTGATACTCAGGGGGCAATTTATCAACAGCTAAACGGAGATCAGCAGCCCTATCGGTCTTCCATTCCAGGAAAACGCGATCGAGAATTTGATTCCGGAGGATCTCGTAGTCCTTGCATGGCCGAGTATATGCTTCGTACGAGTCGTACTCGAGGAAAGCATCGGCATGACAGGACCGTAACAATTGCTTAATGTGCTTGATTTGCAAGGATACCTTGCGAGTCTGAAGCTGAAATCGATTTCCATCGTTAAGAAACTCAACTACAGGAGCTTCGAGCTTCAATATATCCGCACCTGTGGTCGCCTTGGGTGCGGCTCGTGCTGCGTGTTCTGCCATAGCAGTTGACGGGGAACCTGTGGGTTCAGTCACGCAGTTGACACTGTCTAGACATTCTAAGGGGGCCGGTCTATCGGTGTCTATGTACACTCATCGTTTTTCGATGGAAATATGTCTATTTGACGACTCTGCAAGCTGTGAGTCCAGAGTAGTGTCGCTAAGCGTAGTCACTCAGGCAGCTGGTTAGTTTTGGTGCTCTCAAGGAGCTTGCTAAGTGCATTACCATGGAATGTACGAGTGGACGTACCCAAAATATTCCATAACATGTGTGCAAGAGTACAGGTTAGCCAATTACACACACTTCAACATTGACATGACAATACGATACTATGAACAGGTGCACACAAGGTTACACGATCACGTGTGCAAAAAAGTATTATATACAGCCCAATGGTAATGGCGTTGTATTTACAAGTGTGTTGTTTACGTGGCGAGGCTGAGTCGGCGCGGTAACGACCCAATACCCATAGGTTACGTGCACGTTTTAACACATGGTTTCTCAGGGACGCGCCTGGGCCCATAACCTGCAGAGCATTAGCAAACAGTGGTAAGTCACCCGGGAAACCATCCCGTCTCATCGTGAACGTCTGGAAGTAATTAATTCGGGGAATGAAAAGGTATGTTCCCTATATCCTCAGAACACGACAGGCGGCATCTAGAACTACACGAGAAAGGTAAAGTGTATAGTGCTACATACCTCGGGACGCGCTAGACCATGATGATGAGCGTAGGCACAAATCAGACGACTATTTGATTGTGTAGAAAGGACGAAGAAGGGCAAGGAAGAGATCACGTTCTCAACGGACGGATAAGGGTAAGAGGCAGCAGATTTCTCTGGAGTTGCCAATCACTTTTGTTCTGCAACGCTTTGTTTTTCGGGTTTAATAATTGAAAATAACAAGTGCAGGCCAGTAAGTTCACCTAGTCCCAATCTCTAACCCCAGTAAGTTCACCTGATCCCAGTAAGTTTCGTATAAGTTCACCTGGTCAGTAAGTTCACCTAGCTCACACCAACTCCTTTGAGCTCGTCGCTCTCGCCTCCGCCAATCTAAGCTGCTTTGATCCGCACGCGCCGCCAACCTTTGAGTTTACTCTAAAAACCCTTTACTCTAAAAACCCCAGTAAGTTCACTTGGTCCCAGTAAGTTCACCTGGTCACTAAGTTCACCTAGTCCCAACCTCTAACCCCAGTAAGTTCATCTTGTCCCAGTAAGTTCACCTACAGTGCGCGTGTAGACGCCGGGAGGGGGCTTGTCGGTATTGCGCAGCACGTGTGGGGTAGGGTGGAGTCGTCGACTCAGAAGAGGATATCCTCGGGGTTGCCGATCGACAGAGAGCCACGTAGAGCTGGACGTGGCAGAAGACGGGCTTGGGAAAGAGGACGCCGACCTCGCGGGGCGTCTGGCCCTGGCTCTTGTTGATCGTTTGGCGTAGGCGGGCCTTAAGGGATACAGGTTGGAGGAGCCTCGGTGACACGACACGATCGATCACGTATCTGGTACCGTTGCAGTGGCCGTGCGACGGGTCGAGGTTGCGAAGACTTTAAGCTCGCGATCAAAGTCAGCATACCGTTGGTTGTCAGGGAATTGAAAACTCGACTGCAAAGAGCGAGGCGTCGGCTTCCGACCCAACCTAGTCGGCCGAAAAGAACTCCGACGCCTCGTCTTCGGGAAAAAAAGGCCGCGGTCATGCGCGCGTTGTCAGCATCGACAACATCGTTTCGACGGGGCGTGAGAATGGCGCGCTGAAAGAGCCGCCGCGGCTCGTGGAAATAGTCTGCGAGGTCGCCGTAGACGGCTTGGAGGATCACTGTCTGGCTCTCGCGCCTACCTGATCCTTACTCTCGCGCCTACTTGATCCTTACCCTAAATCGAGGGACAGACAGACAAACAAACAAACAAACAAACAAACAAACATCTGTCGATTAGTAGTTAAGACAGTGTTGGGAGTTCACTGGGCTCACTTCACTAGCTTCACTGAATTTGGTTCACTTCACTTCATTTCACTTCACTTCACCGAGATTTTTTGTGCGAAGTCAAGTGTTCACTTCATATTCATTCACTTTGGCTGACGGCCTGACCCTGACCCGTCTGATGACCGAA
Source organism: Chrysophaeum taylorii (assembly GCA_029834535.1). Classification (NCBI taxonomy): domain Eukaryota; class Pelagophyceae; order Pelagomonadales; family Pelagomonadaceae; genus Chrysophaeum; species Chrysophaeum taylorii. The sequence continues at coordinate 112,011 of JAQMWT010000035.1, read as the reverse complement.
GTCGAGCCGCGCTACCGGATGTGGAGGATAATGTTGATGATGAGGAGGAAAACGCGGAACAGAAGGAGAAGCACAAGATAAAGCCGATGTCGATGCTGACGTCGAACACGCCCGGCGAATCTGGATGATAAACCAGAGAAACGTGTTGCTCGGCGCGGACGAAACGGACAAAGTTGCCCTACTGCACATGAAAAAGAATTTCGTTGCGGCGGCCCGGATCAAGCATAGCGATCTCGCCGAGACCAAGTTCAAAAACGCCGGAAGCACCATCCCTCTGCGGAGATGGGGTCTGATGAGGAAGAACAAGACGAAGATACCGAGGTCGCTCACGTCGCCTAAGACAAGAAACACAGAACACCATCCACTGTCACTCCTCCTTCGCCCGGAAACCCGAATGAAACTTAGAGCACCCCGACCTAGAGGCAATAGGCGGCGGGGGGGCACGGAAGAAACTGACGGGGCGCGGCCCAGGCTAGAAAAAAAAAAAAAAGTGACGTTCACTTCACCAAGGTTCACTTTAGCCACGTGGGGTGACGTGTTCACTTCAAATCACCTCACCAGAATTGCGACCGTGGTGAAGTGGTTCACGTTCGCTTGCTGAAGTGAATTCCCAACGCTGATTAAAACGAACGAACTAACTAACTAACTTCAGACCTGTCCCGAGCATGGGAGCCAGGCCGGACCGGCAGGAGCCGGTACGGAATCACAGAGGAAAATCACGCAGTTGGGGCAGAGGCGAGGGACGAGGACTCGTTGATGACGGACCGCCACTGCGCGCGGTCTTGTGCGAAAAAAAGTCGTGCAAAAGCGTCGCAGGCCGCGAGCGTGTTGGTCCACGAACAATCGACCTGTCCGTCGCGTTCTGCCCAACCGAGCGAACCCCATGATTCCCAGCGCGGAGGACTTTTTTTTCCGGGTGCTAACCGGCCAGCGCGGGGGGCGAGCAGGCACCGTCTCACTACAAATGCCACTTCGAAATACGCACGAATGAGGGTGGCGCCCTAGAGACAGTCACTGCCGTAGCCCCGCAGACTCTCCGGCGGTGTTCCGGAAAAGGGGCGGGCCCCAACTAACATGATGTCCGGCAGGCCCTGGACACCCGGCCTTCCATTCCAAAAATGGTCTTCGAAGTGGCGGGGTACCTACCAAATTAAGTCGGGGATCTATCTATATAGGAATAAAACTCCTCTACCCCGGGCGAGGCAGCGTAATGAAAATGCAGCGATGTATTAAATTCAGGAAGTCTTTTATAAAGGCAGCACAGACCCGAGACATGTAATATCGAGGCGCAACACGTGGGGTTAAATCAAATCAAATCAAATCAAATTAAATTTCGGCAACCCGAGAAACGACAGAGAAAATATCGGCGCAGTGCACGCACGCAAAGAGACAAGACCCAAAACCAGGCATCGATCAAAGTAGGACATGATGCCGCGACAGGAGGATTTAGGTCGGAAGAGCATCACAGAAACAAGAAGATATGTCAAAGGAGACGTCGTATCAGAGATGAAGGCCCCCTTCATAATTGGCGGCCATAGAATGTTAAGAAGGGCGAAAGAACCAGCGCGACGTTTTGGTGGTGGTTGCGGCGGCGGCGGCGGCGGTTGTCGGCGAATCTTCCTGCCCTTCGACTACGAGACTGACGAGGTCCGTTTTGGCGTCGTGACGAGGAGGTGCATCGGACGTCGGCACAAACGAAGAGAACACGTCGGAGGCGACGTCGGGTGCATGGTTTAAAGGCGCGTCTGGCTGGGCAAACGACGCGAAGACGCCGTCCTCGGACCCTGCCGTCAGTATTTCCTCCGAGACGTCGAGCATCACTTCCCCGTCGCCCGCCTTTTGCGTTGGTGGCGCTTCGATTGCACCACCTTCTTCTTCACCCAGGACCGGTAACAATTCTTTCTTTTGGTCGCGAACGTCAGCGAAACTGAAGTTCCTTCCTTTGAGAGCTCTGAGGCCCCCCCGAGATAGCGCGGAAAGCGTGTAGACGAGGACGACGGCGTTGGCGATCGCGCCCATTTCGGTAGCGTAGTCGCGCTCGTACGGCTTGGACAAGTAGACTAGTTTCGTCAGGAGATGAAGGGCGGAAGAAATGGCGGACGTGCCCGTCGTCCACAAATACACGCGCGGGCTCGGGATACCGTCGAGCGCTTCGGAGAGCGAGGGTTTTTGGTACCACGGGAGAAGAACCAACAACCAGGGATTCGTTGCGGCACTGACTACTAGGAGAGCACCGTAGACCGCGCCTTGGGCGTCCATCGCCTTGGTGTTGAGGAATTTGTAGGATGGCAGTTTGTGCCTCGCCGAGGTCAAATGCTCGCGGACCAACGCGCGATTCGCGAGGAACGAAAGCACGACTCGGACAGAAATGATCGCGAGGCCAGCCCAGAAAAAGGTCCAGCGACGGTCGGCGCTGCGAATGCAGACGAAGAGCCCGTCGCACCCGGCATCAAAAACGACGAAAAACAGAAAAGGGAGCAAGGAACCGCGTCGTTGGAACTGATAACGGACTTCTTTCGTAATGAGTTTCCGCTCGCGCAACGCGGCGATGATGACGTACCATCCTACGAGGACGAGCGCGAAAATGACAAACAGACAATCTTCCTGATTGTCGACCGTCAGGTGGTACCCCCCGGACGACGACGTTTCTGGATCGATAAGTTGATAGAACGTCGTCGGCATCAGCGTTGGCAACGGAGTCGGCTGCGGCGTTGGCATCGACGTCGGATTCAGCGTGGATTCTACGATCTTAAACACGCCGGTGAAAAACTCGTACGTCTCGCCGGCTTCTACGATACTTCCCGTCGAAGAAGAAGAAGATAAGAAGCGTCGTTGCGGTTGGGTTGTTGCGACGACGCGCGTGACGATGCGATAGGTCTCGTTCAAGCCAAGCGTCGGAGGTTGCTGAAGCGTGTAGTTCAAGGCAACTAATGTTTCGGTGGTTCCCGCATATAACGGTTTCGTCAAATTCGCTACGATGACATCAGACACTTCGCCGCACGGCGCGTCCTCGTCGCCAGCAATGCATAAGTAAGCCGCGATTTCGATCTCCAGAGACGTGGTGCCGTCAGCACCAAACAAGTACGACAGCGTCAATGCGTCCCCAACGGTAAGTTGTTGTTGGCTCCTGCTGCTTCCATCATCATCATCACGATCAGGAGTATCTACCAAATCGAGCTCGGCGCCATCAGGACCGAATAATACGATAGTCGACTTGAGCTCGAGGATGGGTGACGTAGTGATCGGGGGAGGAGCACAGGTACATTCGTATTCTTGGGAATAGCCTTGACCGTGGAGCTCGACGCTCGTGATGTCGTTACCGTCGAAGGATCTCGCGACTATGAAGCCGTCGACGTAGCCCAAATCCAGACCCTGAAGAACGACCTTGGCGAAGGGCGCGAGAATCGAGGGACCAAACTGCCGACCGTCAGCGTCGGTGATGACGACGTCAGCAGTGCCGAGGAAAACAGCGAGAGTTTGTCCTCCGTTGTCGCCCTGCGAGTTTTCGTCGCCAAAGTCCAGCAAGTTCCAAGCGTCGCTCTTCTGCTGCGTGACCACGTACAGGTTCTTGGATTGCTTGACCTCCGAGGCGAGCGCCTCGATGGCCTCCCAGTCGAACCATTCAGGTAAGTGGGTCGTATTCACGCCGCTTTGAAACCGAACGTCGAAGAGGTCTATCAATTGTTGAACGTAGCTCGGTCCGTCGTCGTGATAATTCGCAGCGATTTCGATGCTATTGCTTTTAGATGTTCGCGACAAATTTCCCCCGACTATGATTGGTCGATAGGAAACTTTTGCCGCGAGAATCGCGTCGTCGCGCGTGACGAGAGAGTACTTTTGAAATTTTGAGACGAGCTTCTCGTAGACGCTATTGTCGCCGCACGCGTAAGTCTTGTTGGACGAGCACAGCTCCGCCGAGGGACTAGGAGTCGGTGCGGAAGAAGGATTCGACGTGGGCGAGAATGTCGGTGCCGCGCTAGGCGCGGGAGATGGCGCGCGAGTCGGGCTGGACGAAGGTTTGCGCGTTGGTAGTGCCGTGGGCGTACTAGACGGACAACCCGAGGGACTGGCAGTAGGAGCTGGCGACGGCTTTGGCGTCGGCAAGCTAGTCGGCCCAGAGGTCGGCGAGGCAGTCGGCGTCGCGCTGGGTCCAGGCGATGGCGCATGCGTAGGGATGGACGACGGAGTGCTCGTCGGCACCGCCGTTGGCATGCTTATCGGCTCACCCGAGGGATTGGCAGTCGGAGCTGGCGATGGCACAGGCGATGGCAACGACGTCGGCGCCGCGCTCGGTTTGGGAGATGGAGCACCTGATGGCACCGATGTCGGCGCGGCAGTTGGCACGGCGCTTGGTTCAGGTGATGGTGCACTAGTTGGCCCTGGGCTCGGCGAGGCAGTCGGCACGGCGCTGGGTCCAGGAGACGGTGCAATAGTCGGGAAGGACGACGGAGTGCTTGTTGGCAGCGCCGTGGGCATGCTGATCGGTGTGCCAGAGGGACTTGCGGTCGGAGCTGGCGATGGCACGGCCGACGGCAACGAAGTCGGCGCCGCGCTCGGTCCTGCGGATGGAGCACCCGACGGCACCGAGGTCGGCGCAGCAGTTGGCACTGCGCTTGGTCCCTCCGACGGAGAACTAGTTGGGCCTGGGCTCGGCGAGGCTGTCGGCACGGCGCTGGGTCCAGGAGATGGTGCACTCGTCGGGCAAGATGACGGAGTGCTCGTTGGCAGCGCCGTAGGCGAGGCAGTCGGCACGGCGCTAGGTCCAGGAGACGGTGCACTTGTCGGGTAGGATGACGGAGTGCTTGTTGGCAGCGCCGTGGGCATGCTGATCGGTGTGCCAGAGGGACTCGCGGTCGGAGCTGGCGATGGCACGGCCGACGGCAACGAAGTCGGCGCCGCGCTCGGTCCTGCGGATGGGGTCCCTGACGGCACCGAGGTCGGCGCAGCAGTTGGCACCGCGCTTGGTCCCTCCGATGGAGAACTAGTTGGGCCTGGGCTCGGCGAGGCTGTCGGCACGGCGCTGGGTCCAGGAGATGGCGCACTCGTCGGGCCAGACGACGGAGTACTCGTTGGCAGCGCCGTAGGCGAGGCAGTCGGCACGGCGCTGGGTCCAGAAGACGGTGCACTTGTCGGGCCAGACGAAGGAGTGCTTGTTGGCAGCGCCGTGGGCATGCTGATCGGTGTGCCAGAGGGACTCGCAGTCGGAACTGGCGATGGCACGGGCGACGGCAACGAAGTCGGCGCCGCGCTCGGTCCTGCGGATGGGGTGCCTGACGGCACCGAGGTCGGCGCAGCAGTTGGCACCGCGCTTGGTCCCTCCGACGGAGAACTAGTTGGGCCTGGGCTCGGCGAGGCTGTCGGCACGGCGCTGGGTCCAGGAGATGGTGCACTCGTCGGGCAAGACGACGGAGTGCTCGTTGGCAGCGCCGTAGGCGAGGCAGTCGGCACGGCGCTAGGTCCAGGAGACGGTGCACTTGTCGGGCCAGACGAAGGAGTGCTTGTTGGCAGCGCCGTGGGCATGCTGATCGGTGTGCCAGAGGGACTCGCGGTCGGAGCTGGCGACGGCACGGCCGACGGCAACGAAGTCGGCGCCGCGCTCGGTCCTGCGGATGGGGTCCCTGACGGCACCGAGGTCGGCGCAGCAGTTGGCACCGCGCTTGGTCCCTCCGACGGAGAACTAGTTGGGCCTGGGCTCGGCGAGGCTGTTGGCACGGCGCTGGGTCCAGGAGATGGTGCACTCGTCGGGCAAGACGACGGAGTGCTCGTTGGCAGCGCCGTAGGCGAGGCAGTCGGCACGGCGCTAGGTCCAGGAGACGGTGCACTTGTCGGGTGGGATGACGGAGTGCTTGTTGGCAGCGCCGTGGGCATGCTGATCGGTGTGCCAGAGGGACTCGCGGTCGGAGCTGGCGATGGCACGGCCGACGGCAACGAAGTCGGCGCCGCGCTCGGTCCTGCGGATGGAGTGCCTGACGGCACCGAGGTCGGCGCCGCGCTCGGTCCTGCGGATGGAGTGCCTGACGGCACCGAGGTCGGCGCAGCAGTTGGCACTGCGCTTGGTCCCTCCGACGGAGAACTAGTTGGGCCTGGGCTCGGCGAGGCTGTCGGCACGGCGCTGGGTCCAGGAGATGGTGCACTCGTCGGGCCAGACGAAGGAGTGCTTGTTGGCAGCGCCGTAGGCGAGGCAGTCGGCACGGCGCTAGGTCCAGGAGACGGTGCACTTGTCGGGCCAGACGAAGGAGTGCTTGTTGGCAGCGCCGTGGGCATGCTGATCGGTGTGCCAGAGGGACTCGCAGTCGGAACTGGTGATGGCACGGCCGACGGCAACGAAGTCGGCGCCGCGCTCGGTCCTGCGGATGGAGTCCCTGACGGTACCGAGGTCGGCGCAGCAGTTGGCACCGCGCTTGGTCCCTCCGATGGAGCACTAGTTGGGCCTGGGCTCGGCGAGGCAGTCGGCACGGCGCTGGGTCCAGGAGATGGTGCACTTGTCGGGCCAGACGAAGGAGTGCTTGTTGGCAGCGCCGTGGGCATGCTGATCGGTGTGCCAGAGGGACTCGCAGTCGGAACTGGCGATGGCACGGGCGACGGCAACGAAGTCGGCGCCGCGCTCGGTCCTGCGGATGGAGTCCCTGACGGTACCGAGGTCGGCGCAGCAGTTGGCACTGCGCTTGGTCCCTCCGATGGAGCACTAGTTGGGCCTGGGCTCGGCGAGGCTGTCGGCGCTGCGCTGGGTCCAGGAGATGGTGCACTTGTCGGGCCAGACGAAGGAGTGCTTGTTGGCAGCGCCGTGGGCATGCTGATCGGTGTGCCAGAGGGACTCGCAGTCGGAACTGGCGATGGCACGGGCGACGGCAACGAAGTCGACGCCGCGCTCGGTCCTGCGGATGGAGTCCCTGACGGTACCGAGGTCGGCGCAGCAGTTGGCACTGCGCTTGGTCCCTCCGATGGAGCACTAGTTGGGCCTGGGCTCGGCGAGGCTGTCGGCGCTGCGCTGGGTCCAGGAGATGGTGCACTTGTCGGGCCAGACGAAGGAGTGCTTGTTGGCAGCGCCGTGGGCATGCTGATCGGTGTGCCAGAGGGACTCGCAGTCGGAACTGGCGATGGCACGGGCGACGGCAACGAAGTCGGCGCCGCGCTCGGTCCTGCGGATGGAGCACCTGACGGCACCGAGGTCGGCGCAGCAGTTGGCACTGCGCTTGGTCCCTCCGATGGAGCACTACTAGGGCCTGGGCTCGGCGAGGCTGTCGGCGCTGCGCTGGGTCCAGGAGATGGCGCACTAGTCGGGTAGGTCGACGGAGTGGCCGTCGGCAGCGCCGTCGGCGCGCTGGCCGGCATACCCGAAGGACTCGCAGTCGGAGCTGGCGATGGCACTCCCGATGGCAACGAAGTCGGTGCTGCGCTCGGCTTTGGGGATGGAGCACCTGATGGCACCGAAGTCGGTGTCAGGGATGGTGCACTCGTCGGGCCAGAGGATGGAGTAGTCGACGGTACTGCCGTAGGCGTACTCACCGGAAATCCCGAGGGAGTGGCAGTCGGAAACAAGGACGGCACCGAAGAGGGCTTCACAGTCGGCGCCGTGGTCGGTCCTTCCGAGGGCGCGGTCGTCGGTCCGGGTAGTGGCGAGGTTGTTGGCAACGCCGTAGGCGCAAAAGTGAGGAGTGCCGGCGGGTCACACGTGCTGGCCGCGCAGGCGTATTCGCCTTGATACCCTTGTCCGTGGAGCTCGATGCTGGTAAGATCGTTACCATCGTACGAGTCGGCGACGATGAAGCCGTCGACGTAGCCGAGGGCTTCGTTGAGGAGCAAGACCTTGGCGAAGGGCGCGAGAACCGATGGCCCGAATTGGCGCCCACCGCCATCGGTGAGAACAACGTCTGCGGTCCCTAGGAAAACTACCAGAGTTTTTCCTCCGTTGTCGCCCTGCGCATCTTGGTCGCCAAAGTCGAACAGGTTCCACTTGTCGTTCTTTTGTTGCGTCACGACGTGCACTGTGTCCGACGGCTCGATCGAAAGTGCGAATTCCTCGATGACTTTCCAGTCGAACCACGCGGGCAAAGACGCGTTAACCCCGCTCTGGAAAGTCACGTCGGGCAAATTCGTCCCGCCAACGACGTGGCTGGGCCCGTCGTCCCGATAGTTCGACGCGACCTCGATGCTGTGGGTGTTGTCGCTTCTCGTGAGATTTCCACCGACTATGATTTTTCGATAGATCAAATGCGCGGCGACGCGAGCGTTTCTCCGAGTGATGAGCGCGCACTTTTGAAATTCGGTGATGAGAGGGTTGAACGCCCTAATCCGTTCGCAAGGCCGCGAGACCGAAGAGCACGTCGGCGCACCCGTTGTAGGTGCGAGAGACGGGTGCGCCGACGGCCCAGCGCTCGGCATCGCGGTCGGTCCTGGCGACGGCGCGCTACTCGGCTCGCCCGAGGGATCGAGCGTGGGTAGCGCCGTGGGCGCGCTGACCGGCGAGTCCGTGGGCCCTGGCGATGGTGCCAAGCTGGGCGGGCCAGTTGGACTACCCGTCGGCTCTGGAGCCGGGGCGCGCGTCGGAGCGGGCAACGGACTGCTTGTTGGTGCTGTCGTTGGCGTGCTGATCGGTACGGCCGAGGGACTGGTCGTGGGTGCCGGCGACGGCATCGAAGAAGGCGAGGCAGTTGGTATCACGGTGGGTGATGAAGATGGCACGTGAGTCGGAGCAGCAGATGGCAATCCCGTAGGCACGCTGGTGGGCGCGCTCGCCGGCACCGCCGAAGGACTGCTTGTGGGTGCCGGCGACGGCATCGACGAAGGCGAGGCAGTTGGTGCCACGGTGGGTGATGAAGATGGCGCGGGAGTCGGGGCAGCAGACGGGGATCCGGTAGGCACATTGGTGGGCGCGCTCACCGGCACCGCCGAAGGACTGCTTGTGGGTGCCGGCGACGGCATCGAAGAAGGCGAGGCAGTTGGTGTCACGGTGGGTGATGAAGATGGCGCGGGAGTCGGGGCAGCAGACGGAGATCCCGTAGGCACGCTGGTGGGCGCGCTCACCGGCACCGCCGAAGGACTGCTTGTGGGTGCCGGCGACGGCATCGAAGAAGGCGAGGCAGTTGGTGCCACGGTGGGTGATGAAGATGGCGCGGGAGTCGGGGCAGCAGACGGAGATCCGGTAGGCACGCTGGTGGGCGCGCTCACGGGCACCGCCGAAGGACTGCTTGTGGGTGCCGGCGACGGCATCGACGAAGGCGAGGCAGTTGGTGCCACGGTGGGTGATGAAGATGGCGCGGGAGTCGGGGCAGCAGACGGAGATCCGGTAGGCACGCTGGTGGGCGCGCTCACGGGCACCGCCGAAGGACTGCTTGTGGGTGCCGGCGACGGCATCGAAGAAGGCGAGGCAGTTGGTGTCACGGTGGGTTCTGAAGATGGCGCGGGAGTCGGGGCAGCAGATGGCAATCCCGTAGGCACGCTGGTGGGCGCGCTCGCCGGCACCGCCGAGGGACTCGTCGTTGGTACCAGAGACGGCATCGAAGAAGGCGAAACACTTGGCTTGGCGGTCGGCGCCGCGGTCGGATCGGACGTCGGCCACACCATCGGCGCCACCGTCGGCCCCGCACTCGATGCCACCGTCGGACCAGCGCTCGGCGCGGCAGCACACACGTACTCGTTCTTGTAGCCCCGCGCGTGAAGCTGGATCCCGTTGAGGTCTCTGCCGTCGTAGGACTTTGCGACGATGAAGCCGTCGACGAAGCCAATCTGGCTACTGTACAACACGACTTTCGCGAAGGGTGCGAGCACCGAAGGCCCAAACTGCCGACCCTGAGCATCGGAGAGCAAGACGTCGGCCGTCCCGAGGAAAACGACGAGAGTTTCCCCGTTGTTGTTACCTTGCGCTGCTTCGCCCCCGAAATCGACGGTATTCCAGACGTCGCCGGGCTTCTGCATGACGACGTGCACGTTCTTCGAAGACTGCACGGCGAGCGCGAGATTTTCGATCTCTTCCCAATCGAAAACCGACGCGTTCGAGACGCCGCTATTGAACCGGACGTTCGAGACCGTGTTCGCACCTCTCACCACGCAGCTCGGCACGCCAGAAGGGTAGTGCGACGCGACCTCGATCGAGTAGGTTGCGGGAGACCGCGACAACGTCCCACCCACCACAATCGCCCGGTACAGCTCCTTGGCCGTGATGTCGGCGTCGTCGCGCGTGATGAGCGAGTACTTCTGGAACTGGGAGACGAGCTCTGCGAATGCGCTGTTCTCGGAGCACTCGTACGTCGTGGCCGACGCCAACGCGAGGGTGGCGCTCGCGAGGAAGATCCGCCCCATGACACCCGATCTTCCTCCTAAGCACGCACGCCTTTCAAACAAATCGAACCCGATTTGTTCAACTATTTGTGGCCATTTTTGTCAACGAAAAACACATCATCATCTTCTTATGTGGGGAATTCATGGAATTATAAACGTTCATCTTTCCAGAGTTCGACAGAGCTGCTTCATGAACAGAAGAACTAGTCACTAGACCTAACCATCACAACTGGTTCGGCCGGCGTCATGGGGGTTGTTGCCAAGCCCAGACACGGAGACTTGCGAACCATCACGTCCGTTGTGCCGTTGTGACGGGCAAAGCCGCTTGCCTGAGGCCCCGACCGAACCAAAATGCGGTTACCGAGCTCGTTGGGGCGATGTGGCTGCTCCCGCGCCGAAGGAATCTTGCGACAAACAAAAAAACAGCCCCCGCTACGAGCCGGCGGCTGTCCTTTGTCGTCGCGATTCGAACGGCTTAGGTTCGGGAAGAAGTCGAGCCGAGGGAAGTCGACCCGTGTCGGTCCGTCTGGGGGGACGGATTTTGAGGCCGGCGATCATTTTTTGCCCAGGTAATCTCATTTCATAGGGAAACATAATCGGATTTCTACGCGGACTGGTTGCCTCGTCTGCCCGTCGAGAGCCGTCTTGCGCTGCCGTGCTGGCCATGGGCGCTGAATCGCGGAAATGGAATCTCCCACACGGGGTGGGGTGTAGAGATAGAAAATCTGAATTAGGGTTAGTAACCCCTATTCTAGGGTTAGTTCCCTTAACTTTGCCGCCACTTTTGATTTAAGAAAACGCTGTGTTATTCACACCGGCTGTCCTCGTTTAGGAGACAGATTCGAGGACAGACTACCACTGTTCTCACGCTCTGCTGAAGGGTAACACAGTTGTGATTACTGTTCTCTAGTGTGGTTGATCTAAAGGGAGCGCTGTGGTTTTTATGCCCTTACCCTGATCGCCGACTGCGGTTGCGATGGAGGACACATGAATCCTGAGCCTTGCGAGGGCATCCGCCCTCCCGGCGTAGGTTGGCACCTATTCGCCTCCCGGGCGGGCCGGTTGGCAGCCGGAACGCTCGCAGTGGGACGGGGTATGGCCGGGGGGCGAAGACAGAAGGTTATCGACGAGTTGGTTGTCGGTCACATCGCGGTCTCCTCGTCGCGTGGCGACTAGCTTGATGGTCACTCTCCGCCGACCGACCTTTTTTTCGGCGCTCCTCGTCTGCAGGCCCGTGATTCCGGACTGGCTCCTGTCGGTCCTGCCTGGCTCCCATGCTCGGGAGAGGTCTGAAGTTAGTTAGTTAGTTTTTCTGTTCATTCGAACGGTGTTCAAATAGAGAAACTAACAACTGAAAGAAGGTGGTTCCTGAGTACAGGGTAAGGGTCAGGGTTAGAAGTCCGCACTGCTGCGGCTTTTTTGCGCTCTTCTCTGAACTAAGCACGGCCGCGCGGCGGCTTGCGCCGCGGTCATTCCCAGTGCTCACGACGCACCACCCTCTCCGCGTCGCGCGCCTTTAACAAGGCGTGCGCCCGGTCCGCGATGAGCTTTTCGTAGTTCGACCCACCTCGCCCTCGTAAGTGAACGAGCTAGGAGCTCCGTTTCAGCTCCTCGATGACGTGTCGGTCTTCGCCGCCGAGTGCGCGTTCGACCTCATCTTCCTCAACCCCTCGCGCGTCCACGACGAGGAGCTTGCAATCCGATCCTATCGTCGTCATCTGTCGTCGTCCCCGAAGCGCGATGCCACCAAACCCACCTCGAAAACGAAGCTTGGCCATGGGGCATCCTCCCCCGCGCGCCAACGTCCCGCAGCAGCCCGGCCGCAAGCTCCACGACCCCCCCCCGAGCGCCGCGCGGCTAGGCTTTTTTCAATCAAGGCCGCGCCCTCCGACCCTACCGCCGGCAGGCCGCGCGGCACGCGTCCTTCCCGGCGCGCGTCTTGTTGGCCGCGCTGCGCTGCTTTCTTTCGCCCCCCCCCCCCCGGGCACCGAGTTTGACTGCTTACAGGGGTACAGTAACGGCAGGGCGTTTATTCGCTTGGGAAGGTGTGTGGGTGTTTGAAGGTGGTCTGCGAACAGGGGTGGGTGCTCAGAAGGCTTTTGAGCGGGGACGCGAGGGATGTGCCCGAAGCAGGCGCAGAGAGGACGGTGGTTGGAATTCTAAAATAAAGGCTGGAATTGATCGGGCTTGCGGTTCGAGGTTTTACGGGCGCGAGGGAAGGTGGACGAACGTCCGGGACGTGTGCGGTCCAACGCGCGACCGGACGTTCTTGCAGCGCTCAACCCCGGGTCGACCACCGCCCGATTTCGCGGAGGACGGTCGGTCCGTTGGTATGCGGAAGGAATTTGCAGCGCTGATTTTATTACCCGGGCTCTAGACAAATATTTCATTAATCAAGGCGGCGTTTTTAGGCCGTATCCCGCGTCACCGGAGGTGGCGGGCCTCTCAGCGCGCCTTCCCCATCAGCCCTCCATCGTGCCAGCTCCCCTGGCCTGTGCGTATCCTACGTTTTTACTACTGGATGCGTATATAGTGAGAAAGCACACAACTAGGAATAATGGTGATTATACAAGTGTAGTGGAGTCGAGCTATTCGGTGCATTCATAGCTTGCCAAGGGGAAACCTGGCTTCCTGTCGCTTTCATCGACGCGGCAGAAGGCGCGGGCGCTTTTCTTCTTTATCCGGTTCCCAAGCTTTCCAATAGCAGCAATAGGGTCGCTTTTCTTGCAGCGGCCAGAGCGGCGACATACGGGGTTCGTATGAGTGTTAGCCAGATTCTGGTCGGGCATGTCCGGGGCACGGACAGACTATGTGTGGGAGCAGCGGGAGCAGCCGACGGAGTAGGCTCGGGCTCGTGTCGCAGCTGACTGCGGGCGACCTGAATGAACGTGGGGGCACGGCAACGCGACAGGAGGTTGTTGGTAGCTCCGGAGGCACCACGGCGGCTTCAGTGGCAGTGGACGTATCGGCATGCTCCTCGATGAACGGCGAATCCATATCATTCCTTGGCTCCTCCGATCCGCCGCGGGCCATTGGCAGTCGGGGTGCGGGATCTTGAAAGGTGGCGCTCCCTTCACGCGAGGGATCACTTCAGTGGACGTCGACTTGTTCGGCGCAGGACCAGCGATTGTGCATGCAATATTCAAAACCCGCGGCCGCTCCTTGCCATGTTTGCGCAGGAGGCCCGCATTCTTCCGAAAAGAAATCACGCTCGAAACGTCTCGGTGAGATTCGAGAGCCTTGACTTGATTCTCCCACCAGTCAGCAAACTCCTCGGAGTAATTGATAGCGTCGTGCACATTGGCACTTGAGGTATTGTTCATGAAACGCCGGTAGTTTGATTTGAGCAGGTCTTTCTCCGCCATTGTTGAAATCTCCGTAACCGGAATGAAATATCCCTCGGCTGTGCCCCACCAGCGCAATGCCTCAGGCAGCGTCGATCGCCACAAGACAACATCATCAGACTCGCAAATATCATCATCGTCATCACCGACATCGACCTTCGCCTCGTCCTCATTCACATCGTCGCGAGAGTTGACGACATAGAACTGCTCGTTTGTGGAAAAGCAAAATCCTGAGTTGAAACAAGGAATGGATGCGCCGGCCTATCATACCACGAAGCTGTCCTCTCTTGAATTCCCTCGATCAACCAATGATTGTAGAAGCCGCGGTACATCGGCGGGCAGGTCGCCGTTGTCCACAGCCGCGTCGTTGTTCCAGCGGTAGTTGAATCCGCGAACGAGGTTGATGCAGAGACGTGGCGAGTGCGACGCGACTGCCACCACCAGATTTCGCAAGCGAAAATGGTATCCTTCCAGCTGTGAAGTTCCACGAATAGTGCAGTAAACAGGACGCCCATCGCGAGTAATCTTGCAAACAAAATAGTAATTGAGCTCTGGTGGGTGATCTGATAGACACCCACGTCGAACGTGCCCAATGATGGCGCGATAATCGCGACACGCCTGATTGGCGAAGAGCTGCTTATCACTTGCGGCCTCGACGCAGTTCGCGAAAAGTTCGACGACCTTTGCCAGCTCGGCCTCCAATACATCCGGCGGTGGGACCGTGCGCCGCATCTTATGCGCAAAGTAGGGATAGTTTTCGCGACATCGACGCTCGACATACTCCTCCGCAAGACGCTCCAATTCAGCGTCGGACAAAGACGTTGACTTTCGCCGCCGTCGAATCGAACGTAGCGGCCTTTCAAGATGCTTCGGAGACTTTGAACATCTTCGTCGTTGACAAAGAAGAACGCATCTCGAAGCCTACTAAGGAGGAAATGGTCGTGTGCACCGTGCGACTTTCGTCGAAGCGTCCGCTGCAATCGCATCATATATAGCATGAAGGCAGTCGAGCTTTATGCTGCGCACAAGGCGCCAGTTTTCTTTCTTTCGCAGCCGTGCCTCCAAGACCAGGATCGAGTTCCACTGCTGGGACTTCGACATCACAACCGCCATTGTCGGTGTCATCTCCGTCCAAGTCTCCGTGCTAACGCTCGCAGCCTCGTTCGGTAACCGAATCTCGTCAAGCTCCTCTTCACGCGCGGCGGCGTCGCCAGTTGACTCCATCGCGGGGCTGCTTCCTTCGTTGAATTCGCCATTTAGCCAACGAATGACCTCCACGAGGCGGCTGAAATACATCTCGTCATCACCCTCGTCTGCTGCTGACGTATTATAGTCAGCTTACTCGCGCTCTCCGTCACTCGTTTTATTGAAGCGCCACGTATAGTCAGCTAACGTGTGGCTAAGAACGCGAGTTAGCTGACTATAGAGCCCGGGGCCCAAAATCAGCGCCGAATTTGAATTTGCGGAGTGCCACTGGATCGAGCGGCGTCACTCTAATGACCGGCGCTCCGGTTGTTTCGCCGCTTGGGATTGTCAAAAATGAAGTTCGCCAAGGCCGCGACTATGCGATGAGCGGCCTCGTCCGGGTCGCCAGAATCCGTCGAGCAAACCTCGCCGCCGGGAACCGTCGAAAAAGCCTCCAACGCGACCCAAACACCTTTACTACCTTTACCTCCTTCAAATCACTGTAATAATTAATAATTCCTTACTACTAATCGACAGATGTTTGTCTGTCTGTTTGTTTGCGTGTCTTTAAATGTCGACTGCTAAGAGGGGGGTGTGTGGGGGGGGCATGAAGGATGTGGGTGGGTTTGTGGGGTAGGAGGGATGTGCCTGACGGGCGGAGACAAGATGTTTGTCTTTACTACTAATTGGCAGATGTTTGTTTGTTTGTTTGTTTGTTTGTTTGTTTGTTTGTTTGTTTGTTTGTTTGTTTTTTTTGTTTTTTTGTTTTTTTGTTTGTTTGTTTGTTTGTTTTTTTGTTTGTTTGTTTGTTTGTTTTTTTGTTTTTTTGTTTTTTTGTTTGTTTGTTTGTTTTTGTTTGTTTGTTTGTTTGTTTGTTTGTTTGTTTGTTTGTTTGTTTGTTTGTTTGTTTGTTTGTTTGTTTGTTTGTTTGTTTGTTTGTTTGTTTGTTTGTTTGTTTGTTTGTTTGTTTGTTTGTTTGTTTGTTTGTTTGTTTGTTTGTTTGTTTGTTTGTTTGTCTTTAAATGTCGATTGCTAAGAGGGGGGTGTGGGGGGGGGGCATGAAGGATGTGGGTGGGTTTGTGGGGTAGGAGGGATGTGCCTGACGGGCGGAGATAAGTACGCGGGACCTAGTCGGGGTCATCGCCGAGTCGTGGGGCAGGCGAAGAGAGGACGGGCCCCGCCCGTAGGTCGTACGTCCCCCGATTCAGAATAAGGATCAGGTAGGCCCGCGAGCCAGGCATTGATCCTCCAAGCCGTCTACGGCGACCTCGCAGACTATTTCCACGACCCGCGGCGGCTCTTTCAGCGCGCCATTCTCACGCCCCGTCGAAACGATGTTGTCGATGCTGACAACGCGCGCATGACCGCGGCCTTTTGTTCCCGGAGACGAGACGTCGGAGTTCGCGCATGACCGCGGCCTTTTGTTCCCGGAGACGAGACGTCGGAGTTCTTTTCGGCAGACTAGGTTGGGTCGGAAGACGACGCCTCGCTCTTTACAGTCGAGTTTTCGACTCCCTGACAACCAACGGCATGTGTGGCAGTAACGCCCACTTCCCCCACTTGCCTGCCTGCCACCTGACTTACCCTGATTGTTGCGCTGGTATTGACCTTGCATTTATGGGGGGGGGTGTCATCTCGACACCTTCACCTGCGCTTCCACTGGACCCAATGTACCGGGCATTTGTATTGCTTTCTTGCTGTCTTCTTGATATTACCCTCTTTTGATTGTCCGATTTCGTGATGGCGTGAGGTATTACGCTGAGATCGGGCGTGTGGTGGTTTCACCCGCGGTTCGGGTTGGGAGGAAGGGTTGTTGAGGCCCCCGGTCCGGCCAGGAGGGGCGCGTATCTGAGAAAACCACTACAGTGGTCTCAGAAACGGGAATCGATAGTCCAACTCCCGGACTATCGATCTCCTGTTTTTCGGGGGCGAGTCGGTTCGTAACGGTCGAGTGAGTGCGAAGCCGACGCATTTGTGGGTGAAGATCCAGAGGGATCACGGGTACCGCCGCGGGGTTCATTTTACGTGATTCGGATCGAACGGGGAGCGGAGTCACTACGACTCATTTTGCATACTTTTGCATATCGTCATATCGTAAGGCACTGTTATAAGACCTAACTAGCTCGCGCGATGCAGACCACCTCCCTGACGGCGAGCGACTACACCGGGAAGACCGTCCATAGTCTCCACGCGCAAGGCTACTACTTCCATAAGACCAGCGCACCGGTACAGCGCGCAGTAGTCAGACGGCTGCCGGCAATTGTCGTCTGACGAAAAGAATACAACAAGTGAGTTGAGAACGTCCGGAACAAACCTATTATCCGGGCAAATCGCGATCATGGTAGAGAGGCCAATGACAGAACGATCGCAGTGGTTTCGGGACGCACAGGGGCGTCTGCAACGATTCAGTGCAGGGACTCCATTTGCGTCTATTGGAAGAACACCGTACAGTACGCCCTTTCAACGACAGGAAGCCGAGGAAAGCGGCATCGGAAGAGAGGCAAGATCATATGATAGCCTCGACAGCCCCCCAAGCGTGGTCATCCTTCCGGATCCACGCGGCGGCGAAGGGGGAGCTACGGTTGCGTCAGACGCAACTTCAAGACAAGGTGAGCCGACGTTCCCGTACGCACGACCCTACGAACGTGCGATGAATACTACGGAGTCATCTCGAGCGGAACCCGGACCGTTTACGGCGATGCGTGGACCAGAGGAGAGTGCACCTCCGGCCACCATCTGTGAATACGAGAGCGACAGATTTTCGCGGGGATGTCGACCCCGAGGTTCTGCAGACCATCAACGAACGATTCGAGATGTACCAGTCGCAGATGGAGCAAATCATACGTGAACTCGAGAACACCCGCCGCGACGCTCAACAACAACGCTCAGAAGTGGAGCGACAGCGGATCGACAACGATCGACTTCGGCGAATGATGGAGGAATCCATGCGGGCGCATGCTCGAGAGGCACGGCCAACCTCTCCGAATGCTACGCGTGTTACGCCCAACGACGATGATGACGCTGTATCGGCACTGACCGACGATCAGCCACCGCGAAGTCGACCGGAGCCTACCCCGCACCATCATACTGACCCCGGTTCGGCGCGTCCTCGTGACGAAGAAGAGATACTTCGTGTCAAGAAGGGAGCTGCTGGTATGACACGTATCACATTTTCGAATCTCACGGGGCAAATTACCAAGGACCGTGATGAGGTGGACGCGTGGTGGATGCAATTGCGGCGTATGATGGAAGGTAAGATTGATAAACCTTCAATAGCGATGAATGTGATTGGAGGCGAGTATCAACTCGCCCCTATGGAAGCTTATCGCAAGTGGGAAGTTGAACGACCGCAGATGTGGAAACAATACAAGGATGGGACCATCACAATGAAAGAGTTGCGCCAGCATGATGAGGACTGTTTGGATGCTATGCAAGAGGCGACGAAGCTTCCTTGTCCACCTCGGGCTACGGTTGAGGAGCTTGAACGTGAATGGTTCAATTTACGGCAAGGGAATTTGTCATTGAATAAGTATATCGCGCGATGGGTGCAGAAATTCGGCCAGTGGAGAGCAATGTCAGGTCGCGATACTGATCCGGCTGCGTTCCGTTCGCACTTTATTGCTGGTCTCAATTCTGAGCGCTTGCGGACGAGCGTCGAACTTGCTCAGGCCTCACCGCATATGAAAGCATCTACTCTCACCCTCAACGATGTCATTCAATTGACCATCCAAATTTCCAAGATTCTGGAAGCCAACCCTACTACCAACATCGAAGAGGCGATTAAGAAGGAGAAAGGAAAGGAGCACGCACCACGAATGAGGAGAGAGCAGCAGCAGCAGAGGCAGCAGTTGCAGCCAGTCCAACGGGTTGGTTATGTTACTGACTCGGGAGTTGGAACCTGGCTACCACAGGGGATAGATAACCATACGCGTCAAGCAATTACGACGTGCCTCAGTTGCGGCCGGCATGGTAGTTTTTACCACGACAACGGTGTATGTCCTGTGCCGGACAATCCCTCGAGGAAGAGGCGTGCTGCTCAGACGTTGACGGCCGCGGGTTTTCCAGCAACGCCAGAGGGACAGGAGCAATACCGACGGACGCTTTTAGCTGCAGCAGGACAAGCTTCAGTGACTCAGCTGGCGCCGCGCGTTGTGCAACAGCCGCAGGTGGTCTACACAGCAGCACAGGTGCCAGGTGCAGGTCAACAGCAGCTGGTTGCAGGCACTCAGCAGCGTTTGGTTGCAGGCTCTCAACAACAGGTGTTCCGAAGGCAGCCCGCAGCGCAGCGTTTGGTTGGCAGGCTCTCAACAACAGGTGTTCCGAAGGCAGCCCGCAGTGCAGCGGACCGCTCAGACCTCGGCGCGCCTGGAGGATCTGACTACGGCTCTCAACACGACGAACTTGATTCGTCAGGCACAGCAGACGGCTAAGCCGGGTAGAGGGCGACAGTCTTAGAGAGCGAACCCTAGCCAGCACAATGATGGTGTCGCCGCTCAGTGGCTTGAAGTGCTTGGCGAAGATCAGGATGACACTAAGCGAGCGGACTACTGCACTGTGCAGTATTCTGAGCTCATGGAGGGAAACGTGTATGACGATGACGAGGTTGGGGGCTACGATGATAGCCTCTCTGCAGAAGGCTATTCCCCTGGTGACCCCATGGAACCTCCTTCCTTTTTGGTCATCACTGAAGATGCATGGGTGGAGGAGCAGGAGCAAAGTACCGAAGTGATTGGAGTTGCATCTAGAGTTCTTTCGGAAGACGAAGATAATCGTGACGAATTGGGGTATACGATTGTTCGTGTGGGACAAGATACCTTGGTTGCCATGGATATAGTGCCACCGAGGGACGACTGTGCCGAGGTTTATGTTGCTCACCCTTCCATCTCTTCGGATTTCGAGAATTTCTGCCCTCAGACTGCGTTGAATATCACTCAGGATCCCGACCATCGTGAAAACAAAGCCGTAAGGTACGATGGCACGAGATCCGCCTCTTTGACGTATGTGCCTGTGGCTATCTCTTCGCAAGATGGTTCGAAATATTCCATCATCGCTGCCGGCTTGGATGGCATGGCTGATTCCCCCTACATCGATCACCGCTTGTATCGCAAACTTGATCGTGACGGCAAAATCATCTATCGTCAGCCACTCCCTACGATTCGTACTCTAAATGGGCCAGGAGGTTCGGGAGCTGCTATTCGAGAATGGGTCATCCTCCGGATCTCCTTGGTGCCGACGACATCCATGCTGCTCATGTTCTTCGTTGGTCAAACGAATAGGCAGTTACTATTAGGAGCACGAGAATTACGACTCTTGGGTACGATTTTGGATTATGCGACAGAGAAAGCTATTTTTCGGCGTTCTGAAGTGACCATTGGAGTTCTCAAGAATCGGACTTCCGCCTCGCCACAAGACCAGCATGGAATTGTCCTTTACAATGATGCATTCGATGCGACTCCGCAGGTAGTGCAGATGTTCCCGACAGCTAAGCTTGCTGTGCAATACGGAAATGTCCAAACTTGGACGCCAGTTGGTAAACCGTGGAGTTATGACAGTCTATTGCGCTCTATTCGTATCAGAGCGAATCACCATCACATTCCTCCCGGTGATCAGACTGCTGGAAAAGCTGAAGACCAATTTGAATGCCCTGCAGACGAGGAAGATATCATCCCTCATTTCGCGTACGTGACGAGTACTCGATTTCTTCTTCCAAACCAGCCGTACTTCTTGGAGATGGAGTGCGACGTGCCGCTGGAAAAGAGTCACGTATTCCGACCTTATCGGTCACTCTTCCAAGATCTCCGTCTTGTACCTGGTTCCTATTCATCGTATTGTGCTGATGAGCCCAACGAAGTTCATGTGGCTGTGGAGCACATTGGTGACGAACCCATTGGTATCGACCCCGAAGTCCCGGTGGTCGAAGGCGAGATCATGCCGCATGAAGGATGTGTCAACATGCAGCTAGAAGCCACTGATGACGTGTGTCATGCCACTCTTACGGCTGCTGTTGACGACGACGAAGTCGAGGAGGATGTCTTGAGTGACAGACCTCCTCCTCAGCCACCTCCAGATGAAGACGTGAAAAAAAGCACCAGAAATGGAGATGGAGGCGACTGTTAAGGAGCTGCTATCTAAGCACGCCTCCTTGGTTTGGATACCCATCACCTACACCTTTGTCGTCGTCTACTTTGCTGGCGCTGGAGGATCAACGTTGGGTATCCGGCAATGCAATGAGCTATATGGCAGTTCATTTCGCATTGTCCTGGCTTTGGATGCTTGTCCTCAAGTCCGAGCCACCTTTGAACTCAATTTTCCGAAGATTCCCTATGTTTTGCATGAGTTGGGGAAATCTCATCGTCGTACATACGACTTGGTGTTGTCGTATTTACACTCAGATTTTTGGAAGCACTCTTATTTTCGCGCCAGTCCGCCGAGTATCTATGGATCGACTGCCAATTTGCACTACAGGGACGCACGCAAGGGCGCTACTATTACTTCTTGGGTCCTGCGTCATTTCCGCAACGCACCTTATGCGATTGGACGATGGACGGTCGAGCAGGAACCATCAGTGATCCCTTTTGTGCATCACCAATTTTATGTGCCGCGTATTGTTGATTTCTATAGTATCACGCCAGAGCTGCTGTGCTCGCGCACGCGCCTACTTGCTTGCAATGTTCGCTTGGAACTGCCGTTATTATCGCGTATACCACCGAATTTAAGGGACCGTTTTGGCCAAGCGTTGGGATTTACAGGTGGTCACCCGCTCATTATAGTGAACAGTTTCTCATCTACACGCCCGGCTATCGGCCCTGCCTTCACGGTGACGCGCAATAAGCTCCGCTTAGGACCTCATTTCTCGAACACCCGTCCACTCACGTTACAGATGCACCAGGAAATTATGACCGTTCCTGCTACGTGGCAATGGGGTGCGACAGTTTCCGAGACAGTAGTAACTCGCACTACCGATGGCTCCATCTCACTCGATTGCCAAGGTAAAATTGATGCCTGGTTTGAAGAGTACCCTACACTAACAATTTACGTCCCGTCTCCCAATGTCCCACGCCCGCCTCTAGGGCCTCGCGAACGAAACGGAGAGAGTAACCGACGCTCGAACGCCACCGACCGTTGAACCGAGCCTCAAAATTGATCCTACTCAGCGTAGCCTTCTTCAGAAGCAACGGCTTCTGGACCGTCCGCCGATCCACACGCTCGTCCTCCTTCTCGGGAAACAAAGTTCGCATGTGCCGGTACAGCTCCTTCTGGGCACCAGACCATTCGGGGTGCAGCTGGTGTCTACCGCAAGTTCGGCACGCACTTCCTGGACAACGTCTACGAGCCAAAGCTCCAAGAACTTAAAGACAAAAACAAGGACCCGACCGATATGACAAAAGGCACGTTATATCCGATTACTCATCCCCATCTCCAAGGAGAAGAAGCCGACTTCACCGTATATCTCCGCGAGAAGTCGGTGGCGAAGCGTAAAGGCTTGAAGTTGAGAGTTGGGTGGGGCTTTAGGTGAGCCCAAGTGTTGCGCTCAAACGTGGAAATGACGGTGATACGAGCGATGAGCTTAGGAAGGTGGTGGATGGCTTCCTTGTCTTCGTCGAGTAACAGCGAGTCGTTAGGATTGCGCAGACAGTTGGCAAGACGTGCAAAGCCCTTGATGTGTGTTGGGGCGCGGGAGTCAAGCAAGCTTGGGGGGTACTTGAAGCAGAGAATTTGGTGAATTTCTTCGAGGATCTTGTCGTCGGGAATTTGGAGAGAAGCGTCCGTGGTGATCTGGCGCAGTTGTTGCTGGACATGGCGCATGTAGTCGATGTAGTGAGCTGGTACATGGATTTCAGGGTTGAACGGCGTGTCCAGAAAGGCATTATAGACATAATGCGCATGGTAGATGTGGTTCTGAAGGTCCAAAGATAAGCCGGTGGCATCGAGGGCTTCCTCGTCAAAAATAAACGGTGGGTCGTCCGTGGACGACTCGTCAAATAACGTTATCGCGGACACTGGTTCACAAGGTGTAGCTTCTTCATCTTCCAAATCTGAATCGCCTTCCCAGTATCGTGGAGCTTCGAATTCCTCGCTCGAATCTTCGAGCTCATCGCTCGACATCTGCTCATAAATCTGTGCCAGACAGTAGCTATGAAGATGCTTGGCAGTATGGTGCCACCCGCGACTATGACGCGGATTGCGCTAGCAGTGCACAATTCGTTTGAACCTTCACTTCGAAATTTGGGTAAGTTGCGGAATATTGCGACGACTACGCTAGCCCAACCTGATCACCATATTCTACGGTTTTCACCTTTTGCTGTAGAGTCGCGCATTCCAACGCTCGACCCTGCCACTCGAAGTGTATCATGGATTGCGCCCGATGAACTCTATTCTCCTGCGAGTCCTGCACCATCAGCTGCTGCCACCACCACCCCACCACCACCTTCAGTTACATCGCCTGGGACGGCTTCCTCTTTTGCAGGGGGCACCGTCGCCACGGCTGTTATGCAGAGCAATCAAGTCGATAACCAGCCCTCCGCAACTGATGAAGAAGAAGACACTGCGAAAGAGCGACCAGCGTATTTCAATACGTACGACGTTCCGTGGGCGGACGCGCCTCACGACGAACATGGTCAACCTTCACCGGTGATGCCTCCTCATTTAGCGGATCAGGAGAGCATGCAGGTCATCCCTCCGACCGTCGCGCAGGTCGAAGAGGTGATGACTGAATTGGGTATTACAGAGCATCCTGCTTTAGATGATGACGAGAAGCTGATGATGAAGCATTTAATCTCGTATTCGTGGGCGTTTTTCGATGATGTGATGAGACCTGTTGATTCACCTGAAGTGACGCTCCGGTTCAAAGAAGAGAACCCGACTCCCGTCAAACTCTGGCCATATCGGTTGTCGAAAGAAAAGATTGAATGTTTGCGGATGCAGATTGAAGCATGGACCCGAGACGGAGTTATTCGTCCCGCGAATTCTCCATGGGGTTTCCCTATCTTGATGTTGCCTAAGAAAGGTGCCGAGCCTGACACTTCCAATGCTTACAGAGCAGCTGTCGACCTACGGCGCCTCAATGCATTGCTCAAGGATGATAGCTGGCCGAGTGTGAGCATGGCTGACGCGTTGATGTTTCTCATTGACAAGTTTTGTCGTTTCAGTTCGGATATTCGTTGGGGCTATCACAATTTACGATTGTCGCTGGATGCACAAGATGTGGTCACCTTCACTAGTCCTCTGGGAGCGTACAGATACATGCGTCTACCTTTGGGAGTCAAACCAGCCGGAAGTTTGTTTTGCAAGCAGTTGAACACTGACTTGTCGCAATGGCTATATGGTGATCTCGTGGCATATATCGACGATATTCTCGCCGGTCACGCAGATACAAAGAATCACTTGCAGTGCCTTGTGCAAGTTATTCCCCATCTCGCCTTGAAGGGGTACAGCGCCAAGATCAAGAAGATTCATTTTATGCAAGAAGTCATTGAGTTTTTGGGTCATTTATCTACCCCGAACGGACTTCTTCCATCACCAAGATCTTTAGAAGCCATCATACACATGCCAATTCCTGGCACTTTGTCGGATGCTGACCCTAAGAAGCAAGTGCGATCTTTCCTTGGAATGGGGAGCTTTTGCCGGCGTTATGTAAGGAATTTTGCGAAAGTTGCAGAGCCATTAAGACAACTGACGTTGCCGGACGTGAAATTCAAGTGGACGAAAGAGTGTCAGGAAGCTTGGGATGCCATCATCGAGGCTATTGTCACTTCGAAGGGCGTCTATCATCCTGATTACTCATTACCTTTTTACATTCGAGCTGATGCTTCCGCGCATGGGTTGGGTGCTTACCTATTTCAAAAAGTACCAGTCGTTGACGACGATGGAAGAGAAAGAATCGAAGAGAGAGTTATAGAGTACTGGAGTCGAACCGTGCCTAAGTCGATGAGGAAGTATGATCCTCGGCGCTTGGAACTCCTACAGTACTCTCTGCTCTCGAAAATTTCCGATTTTATATCGAAGGTCATCATACGAAGTTAGAGACGGATCATCGTAATTTGACGTTTCTGCGGGATTCGAATCATACGTCTGGACAGTTAGCACGATGGGCTATGCGGCTTGCTGCGTTCGACCGGGAGCTCGGATACAAACCTGGAAGCTCCCCTGGCATGCGTATTCCGGATTGTCTGTCGCGCATCCCTATCGAAAAATTGATCGAGAAAGATGAAGACGGGGAACCGATCAATGAAGTTTTTTTATTTTCCAAGGAATCCCCACCGATGTCCCTGGCACCGCTTGCTTCACCTTCTCTTCGGTGACGATGCCGATGCTGACGGACAGCGGACCCACCGCAGCTATGGTAGCAGTTAGTACGCGACAGAACGTACGACCGCCTCAATTCTCGTCTGAGCCAGTTGAATCCGTCGAACGTCTCCCTTTTTCGGATCAAGCGGAGGATGAGATCACTCTCGATGAGATAGCGAAAGAACAAGCTGACGGATCACTACTCGGAAATTGAGCGGATTTTTGTGGGTCTCAAGACAAAAAGCGAGCCCAGGAGACCACCCACAGTCTCCGAAAAGAGGCAGAAAGAAGGCCCGGAGAGAGCAACCATAGTCTCTGAGACCAACCATAGTCTCTGGCGAGGCAAAAGGCTTTTGCCGTGTAAGTCCGTCGCACCGGTCAACCGCGCGAGTCGAACAGTAGCCGGCAAATTTTGCTGCTCGACGAGAAGTTTTGGTGTTCGAGATAGCCGTTGATATCCGAGAGAAACCGCACCATGGAAACTAGAGGAGACTGACGTTTGTTCTGCGACCGCTTCTGCTGAAGAACGACGCTTAAAACCAGAAGACAAAGATCCTGACGGAGGTAGCTTCAAACGCCTACGACCAAACATGGAGGGCTGTGAACCCTGTGTGACTGATTTTCGCCCGGATGAAATCGATGTCCTCGTCACTAACTTCGGTCTCCACAGCAACAAAGTTCCTGCTGATGTAGCTGAACGAGCTTATCGTACCATTCGTGAGCGTGACCTTCGTCACCCTTGAAGTCGAGGACGACTTCATCTCAAGTAGGGGGCTCCTGTGGCAGTAACGCCCATTTCCCCCACTTGCCTGCCTGCCACCTGACTTACCCTGATTGTTGCTCTGGTATTGACCTTGCATTTATGGGGGGGGGTGTCATCTCGACACCTTCACCTGCGCTTCCACTGGACCCAATGTACCGGGCATTTGTATTGCTTTCTTGCTGTCTTCTTGATATTACCCTCTTTTGATTGTCCGATTTCGTGATGGCGTGAGGTATTACGCTGAGATCGGGCGTGTGGTGGTTTTACCCGCGGTTCGGGTTGGGAGGAAGGGTTGTTGAGCCCCCCGGTCCGGCCAGGAGGGGTGGGTATCTGAGAAAACCACTACACATGCTGACTTTCGACTCCCTCGAGGCCGTGGAACGAGCCAAAGCCGACGCCGCCGCCTTTCCACCTGCCGTCGAACGCCTCTTGAAAGCTCTCGCGCCGGCTGCGCGGCGACCGCCTCCCCCGCCTCCGCCCAAGACCCCGTCAGCCGACGCTACGAGCCGCACCGTCCGCGAGTAGACTTGCGAAAAAACAGCGCACCTCCCAGATCAGACGCCCCGCAGGCGCCCGCCGGATCGGCATCGACCGCGACGGCGATCGTCACCGTGCCGAAACCCTGCTTCGCCACGAGCTCGGCCACCTGGGCATAAAAAAAATCGACTTCCTGGGGACGGTTGATCGCGAGCTTAAAGTCCTCGCAACCTCGACCCGTCGCACGGCCACTGCAACGGTACCAGATACATGATCGATCGTGTCGTGTGACCGAGGCTCCTCCAACCTGTATCCCTTAAGGCCCGCCGACGCCAAACGATCAACAAGAGCCAGGACCAGACGCCCCGCGAGGTCGGCGTCCTCTTGCCCAAGCCCGTCTTCTGTCACGTCCAGCTCTACGTGGCTCTCTGTCGATCGGCAACTTCTGAGTCGACGACTCCACCCTACCCCACACGTGGTGCGCAATACCGATAAGCCCCCTCCCGGCGTCTACACGCGCACTGTAGGTGAACTTACTGGAACCAGGTGAACTTACTGGGGTTTGAGATTGGGACTAGGTGAATATAGTGACCAGGTGAACTTATTGGGACCAGGTGAACTTACTGGGGGTTTTAGAGTAAACTCAAAGGCCAGCGGCGTGTGCGGATCGAAGCAGCTTAGATTGGCGGAGGCGAGAGCGACGAGCTCGAAGGAGTGGGTGTGAGCACGAGTGGGTTTACGCCGAACTTGCTGGGATGGGGTTCGCTCGGTTGGGCAGAACGCCGTCGGACAGGTCGATTGTTCGTGGGCCAACACGTTTGCGGCCTGCGACGCTTTTGCACGACTTCGCACAAGACCGCGCGCAGTGGCGGTCCGTCATCAACGAGTCCTCGTCCCTCGCCTCTGCCCCAACTGCGTGATTTTCCTCTGTGATTCCGGATCGGCTCCTGCCTGTCCGGCCTGGCTCCCATGCTCGGGAGAGGTCTGAAGTTAGTTAGTTAGTTACTGGGGTTAGACTGAGATTTGGACTAGGTGAACTTAATGACCAGGTGAGCTTACTGGGACCAGGTCAACTTACTGGGGTTAGAGATTGGGACTAGGTGAACTTACTGGCCTGCACATGTTTGTCTTTAAATGTCGATTGCTAAGAGGGGGGTGTGTGTGGGGAGCATGAAGGATGTGGGTGGGTTTGTGGGGTAGGAGGGATGTGCCTGACGGGCGGAGATAAGTACGCGGGACCTAGTCGGGGTCATCGCCGATGCGTGGGGCAGGCGAAGAGAGGACGGGCCCCGCCCGTAGGTCGTACGCATGCTGCCGCCGGACGTATGTGCGACGAAGGGTGACGTTCTGCTGGGATCGGGCGGCCTGGGTGGGGTTCCCCGAGGCGGCGACATGGGTGAGGGCGGTGAGGGCACAGCGAGCCCGGCCTATGTCGTTGGTTTGTCTTTAAATGTCGACTGCTAAGAGGGGGGTGTGTGTGGGGAGCATGAAGGATGTGGGTGGGTTTGCGGGGTATGAGGGATGTGCCTGACGGGCGGAGATAAGTACGCAAGACCTAGTCGGGGTCATCGCCGAGGCGTGGGGCAGGCGAAGAGAGGACGGGCCCCGCCCGTAGGTCGTACGCATGCTGCCGCCTGACGTATATGCGACGAAGGGTGACGTTCTGCTGGGATCGGGCGGCCTGGGTGGGGTTCCCCGAGGCGGCGACATGGGTGAGGGCGGTGAGGGCGCAGCGAGCCCGGCCTATGTCGTTGGTTTGTCTTTAAATGTCGACTGCTAAGAGGGGGGTGTGTGTGGGGAGCATGAAGGATGTGGGTGGGTTTGTGGGGTATGAGGGATGTGCCTGACGGGCGGAAATAAGTACGAAAGACCTAGTCGGGGTCATCGCCGAGGTGTGGGGCAGTTGTCCCCGATTCAGGGTAACTAACTAACTAACCCTTACCCTGATCGCCGACTGCGGTTGCGATGGAGGACGGTGCCTCATGAATCCTGAGCCTTGCGAGGGCATCCGCCCTCCCGGCGTAGGTTGGCACCTATTCGCCTCCCGGGCGGGCCGGCTGGCAGCCGGAACGTTCGCAGTGGGACGGGGTATGGCCGGGGGGCGAAGACGGAAGGTTATCGGCGAGTTGGTTGTCAGTCACATCGCGGTCTCCTCGTCGCATTGCGACAAGCTTGATGGTCACTCTCCGCCGACCGACCTTTCGGCGCTCCTCGTCTACAGGCCCGTGATTCCGGACTGGCTCCTGTCGGTCCGGCCTGGCTCCCATGCTCGGGAGAGGTCGGAAGTTAGTTAGTTAGTTAACTAACTAACGATCAGGTAACCCTTACCCTGATCGCCGACTGCGGTTGTGATGGAGAGAGAGGACGGTGCCTCATGAATCCTGAGCCTTGCGAGGGCATCCGCCCTCCCGGCGTAGGTTGGCACCTATTCGCCTCCCGGGCGGGCCGGTTGGCAGCCGGAACGTTCGCAGTGGGACGGGGTATGGCCGGGGGGCGAAGACGGAAGGTTATCGACGAGTTGGTTGTCAGTCACATCGCGGTCTCCTCGTCGCATGGCGACAAGCTTGATGGTCACTCTCCGCCGACCGACCTTTCGGCGCTCCTCGTCTACAGGCCCGTGATTCCGGACTGGCACCTGTCGGTCCGGCCTGGCTCCCATGCTCGGGAGAGGTCTGAAGTTAGTTAGTTAGATCAGGTAGGCCCGCGAGCCAGACATTGATCCTCCAAGCCGTCTACGGCGACCTCGCAGACTATTTCCACGACCCGCGGCGGCTCTTTCAGCGCGCCATTCTCACGCCCCGTCGAAACGATGTTGTCGATATGCTGACAACGCGTGCATGACCGCGGCCTTTTCCCCCGGAGACGAGGCGTCGGAGTTCTTTTCGGCAGGCTAGGTTGGGTCGGAAGACGACGCCTCGCTCTTTACAGTCGAGTTTTCGACTCCCTGACAACCAACGGCATGCTGACTTTGATCGCGAGCTTAAAGTCTTCGCAACGTCGACCCGTCGCACGGCCACTGCAACGGTACCAGATACATGATCGATCGTGTCGTGTCACCGAGGCTCCTCCAACCTGTATCCCTTAAGGCCCGGCGACGCCAAACGATCAACAAGAGCCAGGGCCAGACGCCCCGCGGGGTCGGCTTCCTCTTGGCGAAGCCCGTCTTCTGTCACGTCCAGCCCTACGTGGCTCTCTGTCGACCGGCAACCCCGAGGATATGCTCTTCTGAGTCGACGACTCCACCCTACCCCACGCATGCTGCGCAATACCGATAAGCCCCCTCCCGGCGTCTACACGCGCACTGTAAGTGAACTTACTTGGACCAGGTGAAGTTACTGCGGTTTGAGATTGGGACTAGGTGAACTGAGTGACCAGGTGAACTTACTTGGACCAGGTGAGCTTACTGGGGGTTTTTAGAGTAAACTCAAGGCCCAAGGACAAGGGTTGGCGGCGCGTGCGGATCAAAGCAGCTTGGATTGGCGGGGGTGAGAGCGACGAGCTCAAAGGAGTGGGTGTGAACACGATTGGGTTTACACCGAACTTACTGGGGTTAGAGATTTGGACTAGGTGAACTTACTGACCAGGTGAACTTACTGGGAACAGGTGAACTTACTGGGGTTAGAGATTGGGACTAGGTGAACTTACTGGCCTGCACTTGTAACCCTTCAAATCACTACTTCACACAAGACAAGAGGGTTTAGTGAATTAAGTGAACCTAAAACATGTCGAGGAGCAGGAGGATGGCGGAGCGACGAGTTTAAGCGTGATGGAGGGGGAAGAGACGACGCCGCTGGTCGCGACGTTGTCCGAGGGTATTGCCGTTGGGCGGAGCGTCGGGTCCGTTGTGCCCTTCGTTGGGGCGACGATGGCGGCGACGATAGCGTTGGGGTCGATGAGCCAGCCGGCGTCGTCGCCGCTGGAGGACGGAACGCCAGGATCTGCGTTGGTCCTGGTCGCAGCCGTCGCGGTCGTCACCGTGTTGGTCGTCGCACTCCACAGGCACTGCGCGTGGTGCCTGCGCGCTTACCTCTTAGCGAGCGCGGGGTTGCTCCTCGCATCGCTCTCTACCGCGCTGCCGCTCGACGCCGTGTCGATGGCGATAGTCGCTTGGAATTTTTCAGCGTGCGGGGTTTGGGCCATCGCCACCGGCCATCACTTGTCGCGCTTCTACCTGTGCGCGATTGCCGTTAACGTCGCGCGGCAGCTCTCGTCTATTCCTCGGACGACGACTTGGTGTGCGCTCGGAGGCCTCGCGCTCTGGGACCTCTTCGCCGTGCTCGCGCCCTGTGGGCCTCTCAGGATCCTCGTCGCACAAGGCGACCTACCTCCGGCGCTCCTCTTCCAAACCGCTGACGTTAGCCTCGGCCTCGGAGACTTCGTTTTTTATTCCGTTCTCGTCGCGACCGCCTCCCGGAGTTCGCTCTCTGCTGCAGCCGCCTGCTTTGTCGCCACCCTCCTCGGTTTGAATATCACGCTCCTCGCCCTCGCCATCTACAAACGCCCGCTCCCAGCCCTTCCCCTTTCCATTTTCCTCGGCATCGCCGCCTTCTTCGCCACCAACCCCATAACCTCCCACCTCCCTTCGACAGCATACGTCTAGTAGGCCGCTCCTTCGTTTGGCGTAAGGATGGTGCTCGCGTGACGTGGCCATCTTGCTTCTCCCGGCGGCGTATGGATGTTGTCCGAGTTTTTTTCCGACGAGGCACGGTTGACTCCTGTGCGCCGCCGGCGCATCCCCTCCACTTTCAAGGGGGGGGGGGGGCAGGCGCATAGATAGATCCACGTGACACTCTCTCGCGCCCTGGCGGCTCATTGGAGTGCTGGTCAGAGCTGCTGTCTGTCTGTCTTACCATGCTTCGACATTTGGCAAACGCACACTCCCGCCGCTACGCATGCCCGAGTTGTCGATCACTGCACTGGGCGGTCCACTCTTGGCCGACATGTCAATGCCCAGGGTGGCAGCAAGTCCGAGAGAAGAAGCAAGAGGATATAGAGGCGATGTTCTAAGAGTTGATGTTGCACACAAACAGAAGATATTAGTTAAGCCGAACTTTGTTCAGGAACACAAAGCCCCGCTCGATCGGCGGACTGAAACTCCAGCGACAAACGCTTTCCATGAGAGGATGCCATAATTGCATATCTCTGTTTATTTGAGTGTGCTCGAATCTCTGCGGGAAAGTCACCCTCTCTTTAACCACCGCGTTTCTACTTTTACCGTCGTCGCGCTCGAGAACGGCTCGCGTGATAACTGGCCCCGTTATTCCACATGGATTATTGGACCAGTAACCAGCGACCCAAGGATAGATATCCGCGGCGACCCGTCGCTTGGACGGAGTACGACGACTTAGGAGATAATTTCAGCACACCATTTGTCGTCGCGACACAACCAGAGCCGTGGTAGTCAACGTCGAATCGTGGTACGTACCAACATACGACGCCAGCGCCTTGTCATTCAGGATCTAATTAATTCGCCTTCTGCCCATCACTCTCGATGTCCAGCGTGTACCTCCTTTTCCGCGACGGACGTCCTGAGACTTTGCTTTTCACTGAGGCACCACCGAGTTGAACACTGCCAATATATGTAATAAGCGTACTCGGGGGGGGGGGGCGCGGCATACCGTGCTACCTGTGGCGGCAACTCCTGACCGCTAAAGCTTACGCCCCCTCCCTCGAGGCTTGATACCCGTTCAACGGGACACCTTTCCCGATCTTTTTAGTGACATCATACCTCTCTTTTGTGAGAAGCATTCTTGCTGTATTCTTGTAGTTTCCTTGCTATCATATTCCATCTCTCCATCTTGTTGAGAGGCTTGGTGAGCGTGAGCAAGGTGTGTGGCGAGCTTATCCGACCCCGCGTCCGTGTTTTCCTCGTTCAGTGAGGTCTAGGACGAGTCGGTGAGTACCCCCTTTGTCACCCGGGGGTCGGGAAGGTTTTTTTTTCTGTGCCGCCATACGTGGTGGAGTACACGAGATCGTGCGACTACATCGGTCGCCGACGAGCGAGTGCTGCCGTACGTGTTGTATTACGAGGTCCGGATTTGTACGTGCGCCCTGATCAAGCACACGGAGTTCCATTGGACCGGTTTGCGTTGAGAATATACGCGAACGTTGTTTGTGTTCGTACGATCCGAGTGACGACGAACACGCGTGCGAGTTGGAAATCGCAGCGCATTCT
This sequence comes from Chrysophaeum taylorii, assembly GCA_029834535.1. NCBI lineage: Eukaryota > Pelagophyceae > Pelagomonadales > Pelagomonadaceae > Chrysophaeum > Chrysophaeum taylorii. The sequence continues at coordinate 79,502 of JAQMWT010000035.1, read as the reverse complement.
CCCGGGAATTGATTTTGGTATAGCTGAACGGTGGAAGCTGTTTAGCGAGTGGGATCGCTACCCACGGGCATTTTTGAATTGCCAGCGGATTGGAATTCCGTGAGTGCTGTTTTTACAGCGACAGATAGCGTTGTTGGAATCAACGTGAATTACTTCGAGTGATCGGATCCGGACGTGTTTCGAGATTCTTGATCGATATTTAATACGGTATGGAGATAAACGCAGACGTGCGTGAGGAAGAATCTCCTCCAGTTCTTCCCGCCGCCCCTGAGATAGGCCGCGAGGAAGGTGAATTAAGAGAGGCCAAGGCAGTCGACGTTGCTGACGTGCCCCCTGATGTGCCTCCGGATGCTGCCATTTTTTCGCCGTTGAGTCCAACGACTCCGGATCGTGGCGAGCGTGTTACTATTGAGCGCGGATCTGCAGCCCGAAGTCGACTTCGTGAAGACCTCGAGCGGAGACGTCGCGAAAATGAACGATTAGCTGGGCTTTTTGCTCGTGAAATGGCTGAAGCGAAAGAGGAGGCGGCTCGACGAGAAGTTGATATGCTCAATGATGCATTACAGCAAGAGATCGAGAACTCGAAGACCCTACGCGAAGAGGTTGAACGATTTCGTCGTGAACGAGATGAATTGTTAGCCGAACGTACGCGTCGGGAGAGTAGCCGCGAACGACCCGTGAGTCGACCCGAACCGGAAACGCCCGTGGGGCCGCCTGAACCGGAAAGGAACACTGAAACGGGGAATGAACCCCCGCCCCGAGTCGATACGGAGAATGAGGGTAGGGCGGACATTGAGAATGAAAGTACGAAAATTTTACGGGAATTATCGCGGGGGATATCGCAGACGGCTGCCAACGCCTTCGAAAAGGGCAACTTGAGCCGATCCCATCGACCCACTTCCAGTTTGAAGCCTGATAACCTCAAACTCGTCATCGACGGCCGAGACCAACGGCAATTTAATTTGGATTCGGCGGCGATGATGCATACTTTAGCAGATGACCATTACTCGGTCGAGAAATTACGTTACTTACTACCTGTGCATCTACGGGACACCGTTGCACCAATTTTTGAGGAACACTTGCAGAAATACGAGGAGCTCTGCGGTGAGCTACCTCACAGTCCGTCGTTTTACTTGAAATTAGATATTGACGATGAAGAGCATGGAGTCTCGGTTCGTCGTATCCGTCGTCTTAACAAGACGTATTGCGACAAGATTTTGGATTATTTTAGATCGACTTGCCGACCTCCGCGCACGCAGCAGGAGCTGCTTGACAAGCTGCGGAAGGTCACCCAGGCTTCAGTTCCGAAGAAGTCTGGGGAGCGGCACGTCCAAACGTACTGTACCCGATTCCAATCTGAAGCATTGAAGTTTTGTTCCGTGTCCAGCCGCACGATGGATGATGTCGATATCCTCGACCAGCTTATCAGTGGATTGACGTCCAAGGAGTTGAGGACCCGTGTGCGGACTATGAGGAGCGGACATCCTGATAGTTACGTGACTTTTAAGTCGATGGTAGCGCTTATTACGCGGCTCGAGAACGACTTACGAAAGTTGATGGAGGAGGAGAAGGACCAAGGCCCACCTAATCCGAAATCGAATAAACCGCCGCGAGGGCGGGGAGTTCGAGCTATGGCCTCCGATCAACAAGCCAAGCAAGATGCGGATAAACCGTCTGGGAATACGGATCCGCTGATTTTACGAGATCCTTTTTTGTGGGGCAAGAGAACGTGCCCGCACTGTGGGTTCTTCAGGACCACCCATGATGAAGATGAACACGGAAATCGCGTAGTTTGCAACCGCGATCCGGATCGTTACTACTGTGCCATGTGGAAGCGAATTCGTAAGCAGAAGAAGCAGCCCATATCGCGGTCCGATTGGGCAAAGCGTGATGATGCATCTAATGCGAACGCCACGCACGGATCGGAGCCTTCTAATGAAATTCAAACGGCCCTCACCGATCTTGGAACCACAATGGCGACCATGGTGAGCGAGGTCAGAAGCATCAAGGATACTACGTCGTTTTCTACACGACAGCGAGACGGACGATCACCTTCTAGACGATCGTCACGCCGACATCGAAGCCAGAGCCCTAGTCGAAAAGCCCATACTGCTCAAGACAGCCCGAGTCCTTGCCGTCACCGGAGCTCTAGTCGCAATTCGCGCCGGCGCCGACGTCATCGACATTACGATGACGAGATGACGGAGGCAGATATCAGGATAGTTCGGGACATTCGAGCGCATCTTTCGCGTTCCAATCTTTATGCGACGCGCCGCCAATGTCGGGGGTTGTCTTTTACCCGACGGCGCGCCCTGCCCGAGTCTCCGATGATGTTGCCGATGTCGCTGTGACAAGCAGCCATCGTTTGCAACAGGAGCAACATACCACCAACGCTCGGATCGTTCGGTGGCCTTCTACATCGTATGTGGAAGCTTGTGAGTTGACGTCGAGGACGACGTCTTCTTTTCCTACCGGGGCCCCCCGAGACCGTTTTTGCCGATGTTTTAGCCGATACCGTTGTAGTCGCAGCAGAGCAGACCACAGCGGCGCCGATGGAGGAGAAGTTGACGGGAATGTCCGATTTGTTCGACGAGAAACGATTACCAGAAGAGATAAATGAGGAGGTATATGTGCCTCCGATTGAGAAGTGTCAGAATTTGTTGTCAGCGAAACTGGGGAATGAAGAAGCAGCCGAAGCGGCGAGCGCCAATATAGATTCAACGGCGAGATGTAGTACGCCAGATATAGCAGCGGTGACGATGCAGATTCCGGGCGATGCGAAACCGGAGATACGATGTCATCACACTGCACTGTCGCCGAGCGATGGGGAAAGGATCGAGCAAGACCTCATCACCATCGGCTGCCTAGACCCTGGTACCCTTAGGTTTATAGTGGGTCATATTTATAGACGACGAGACGGGCCGAAGTTTGCAACGACTTTAGGCGTGGATGGAATGGCTGATGTCTCTTATATTTGTCGTGGGATGGTTGAAAAACTGGAAAAGGATAGCATCATCCTTGACCGGGGCGATCTTCCAGTCGAGCGCACTTTGTATGGGTCAGGATTGAACAAAACGACTATCCACCAATGGGTTGCATTGCGGATTGCGCTTGCGGACGACGTTGCCGTTCCAGTTGTTGCTATTGTGGCCGATACTAATCATCTTTTTTTGCTGGGAGCGCGCGATATTCGGGTGTTTGGAGCCATAGTGGATTACCCGCGGAATCGCATTGCGTTTCTACGCACACAAGTCGCTTACGGGCGCAAGAAGTTAAAGGTGCAGGATCGACGAGTAGATTCTCCGATTTTGACGTTCAGAACAACTTATGACGAGAGCAATCCCGTGGTAGTTCAGGTGTATGGACAACAGCACCATGCGATGCAACAAAGCCTGAGCACAGTTGAGAACCGAGTCTACGCTCGCTTGTGCAGGATTGAAGACCTCCAGCGTCCACCGCCGAAACGAGCGGGAGCTTCGACGACTTGGGGAGTTCCTCCAGTTACGCCTTCTCAAAGTTCGAACAGCGATGCTTATGAAGTGAAAGCCTATGCTGCGCGCACGACGAAGGTCGAGCCTGGGCGCACCTACTGCGTGCCAGTCGCTCTTTCAGAGCCCGTGGAAACTGGGCAAGTTTTCGTTGCTACGTCTTCTGGGTACGAGCAACTCGGGGTAGTCGAAGGAATGTGTTCTTCTCCTGAGGATCATGATAAGTTCGCAGCTCGAGTGGCGATATCTTCTACCCAGGATGTGCCGACCGTGATCACTCAAGGTGAAGTCCTTGCTTTGGGCGATATTGTTCGTTTTGATGACGAGCTGAATGCTGTGAGGGTCGACGATTTAACGAAGGATGGTGAAGCCGAATCTAACAAGGCTAACCTATCATTCACTGTTTCGGTCGCAAGCCGTCTTACTCAAGGCAATGCGGCTCCTGAACTGATGCTTTTGAGCTCAGTGCAGAAGGCGTCTCCTTCTGCCGATAAGAAGAAGAGTTCTCGTCAAGAATCGCTCGGTAACGACGATTTCGACCGACGAACTGACGAGGAGGAAAAGAAGTGCTTTTCGTGCTGCCGTTGATTTGCGTCAGCTCAATGATCAGCTAGTCAATGACAGTTGGCCGAATATTCGTCAAGATGATGCTTTGGCTTTTCTTGCCATGCGCCGTTGGCGGACGTGCATTGATATTCGATGGGGTTATCATAACTTACGTTTGGACGCCGCTTCTCAGGACGCTGTTACGATGGTTAGTCCACTTGGACCCCATAGTTTCTTGCGCTTGCCTCTAGGAGTAAAAACAGCAGGAGCTCTCTTTTGTAAGCAGATGGCTAGCGATTTGTCCACATGGATGTATAAGGACTTGGTCGCGTTTGTCGACGATATTATGATGGGATCGGATGAAGTCCATCGACATTTACAAGTTTTGATTGAAGTGCTGTGCCATTTAGCACAGCGAGGATATAGTGGGCGAACTTCGAAGTTCCACCTCCTCAAGGATGAAATCGAGTTTTTGGGACATATTTCGACTCCGGAAGGCTTGAAGCCGAATCCCAAGACGTTAGAAGCGTTGCAGCAGATGCCGATTCCCGGTACGTTGCCCAATACGTCCCCGAAGACCCAGATTCGATCTTTCATTGGTATGAGCAACTATTGCCGCCGATATGTGAAGAATTATTCGAAGATTGTGGAGCCGCTTAGGCGATTGTGTCTTGAAGGCGTTAAGTTTGAGTGGACGCCTGAGTGCCAAAAGGCATGGGACACGATCATCGAAGCTTTGGTGGATTCTCGTGGAGTTTATCATCCTGACTACGATCTTCCTTTTCAGATCCGCTCGGATGCTTCCAAGGATGGTCTGGGTGCGTATCTTTTTCAGCTCGTGGAAATCAAGGACGAAACCGGCAAGGTGACACGAGAGGAACGAGTAATTGAGTATTGGAGCCGAGCTGTGCCGAAAGAGATGCGGAACTATGAGCCTCGCCGGCTAGAGCTACTGGCAGTTATTCTTTCTCTTGAGCATTTCCGCTCTTATATTGAAGGTCACAAGACGATCCTTGAAACAGATCATCGCAACTTGACGTTTTACGAAAGGCGAAGCACTCGTCTGGGCAGTTGGCTCGATGGGCGATGCGGCTCGCCAATTTTGATCCTGAATTGGGTTACAAGCCAGGGAAGTCGCCGGGAATGAGCATCCCTGACTGTCTCTCTCGCAATCCTATAGATCATGTCATCGAGACGGACGAGTTTGGTGAACCCTTGAACCACGCGTATCTAGTGTGCCAAGAACTCCCTCGTTCTGTTGATGATGAAGGAGTACCTTTACCTGGGTGCCATGTCATTCTGTCGTTTGTTACGACTGAGTTGCCTGTGGAGGAAGAGGAGGAAGACCTCGATGATCCGATGCAATTGGTCACGTCTCATGCTACGAAACAACGTCAGAAGCAACGACTTCAGACCCAGCCTAGTATTTTCCGTGATGCCGATGATTACCAAGAGTACATCGACAAGATTCCGGATAATTTGACTTTGGAAGAGATAGCCAAAGAGCAGATCACTGATGCTACTTGCGAGGACATTCGTTATCGCATGGCTCAGGGCCATTCTCTTCGTCGGTACGGAGCCAATTATCGCTATCAAGTGGTGAAAGGAGTTCTCTACCGTGCCGCACCCGACTTGCACCCGATGATAGTCGCACCCCGAACTTTACGGACGCGCATCATCCGATTGTACCATGACACACCTCTCAATGGTGGTCATATGGGTCGTCAAAGTACAGTGCAGTCGATACTTGAACGTTTTTGGTGGCCTCATATGTCTAATGAGGTGGGTGCTTACATTGCTGGTTGCATAGTGTGCAAGAAAGCTCGTACGCCTGAACCAAAGAGAGCAGGTCTGCTTCAGCAACCGGTGTATGATGGTGATTGTGTCGTACTTTGTATGGATTTGTTTGGACCTTTGCCCAGTGCTGGTCCCGAGACATATCTCATCGTCTTTTTTGATCCATTTTCTCATTTCTTGATTCTTGACGTACTACACCATAAGACTGCTGAGTCAATCCTCGAGTCTTTTGTCGCGAATATATTACTCAAAGGTTATCTACCTCAGAGGATTCGTACCGACAATGGGAAAGAGTTCGTCAACAAGTTGATGGAAGAGTTTTGTCATCTTTTCAATGTTCGGTATAGATTCCGTATCATGCTCAGGCTAATCCAGCGGAAAGGGTCAGCCGCTTTATCAAGGCTTTCCTCCGTGCGTGGCTTCAAAACCGCAAGATCACGGAATGGCCCGAATTCGCGGAGTACATTGCTTTCTGTTATAATCGTAAATTTATTCCGGGGACTCAGATCTCACCTTTCATGCTTCGTCTTAACCGGCAGCCTTTATTGCCAACCGATTACACGATCATGGATCTTGATGTCCGCCGCCTGCCGAAAACTCGCTCCGATGTTGTGGCAGAGACTCGCGAGAGGCTGAAGTTCTATACCGCTACGGTGAACGAAGCTCGTGAGAAGGCTCTTCGTAAACAACGTCTCGCCTATAATGCGGACCATGTTGATGTGGAGTATGAAGAAGGTTCACATGTTCTGCTCTACATCCCTTTTCTTCAGAACAAGCTTCGACCGGAATGGCGCGGTCCATTCGTTATTTTGGAACGCTTGTCCCCGGTCACTTACAGGATTGAGTCTCTTGATTATCCTCCCGAACGCCGTTGTGTTCATGTTAGTCAGATTACCCCTGTGATGGTTTCTCCAGTGGTCGATCGAGCTGTGCCCAAGCCCAAGGAGACCTTTCGGGATGATTACAAGCATGGTAAGTTCGTTATTTTTCGGATTCCGGATAATAAACGGTCCGATTGGCGAAAGAAGATTTACGTCGCTGAAGTTTATGAACCCTATGATTTTGTGAATGATCGAGTCGCTCTGCATTTCTATGCTGATCTCGGTCCCCATGACAAGGTTTCTTATTACAAGCCTACTTCACATCTCTCTACTCGCAAGCTTAAGCCGGAATACAAGGACGTGGACGGTCGCAGTTTCACCGACAAGACCAAGGTCAACAACAGTACCACTCCTTGTGTCACCGACTTCGCCCCTCATGAGATCGATGTGTTGATTCCTAAGTTCACTTTACGTGGTAGACGCGTTCCTGAACCTGTCGTTGAACGTGCCTACAAGAAGATTCGTTCTCGAGATGCTCATTCAGCCAAGGCTCGTGCTTCTCGCCGGACTCGCTGAGGGCAGCTCGTGTTCTCACCAGGGGAGTCCTGTGGCGGCAACTCCGGACCGCTAAGGCTTACCCCCCCCTCTCTCGAGGCTTGATACCCGTTCAACGGGACACCTTTCCCGATCTTTTTAGTGACATCATACCACACACACCCCCCCCTCTTAGCAGTCGACATTTAAAGACATCATACCACTCTTTTGTGAGAAGCATTCTTGCTGTATTCTTGTAGTTTCCTTGCTATCATATTCCATCTCTCCATCTTGTTGAGAGGCTTGGTGAGCGTGAGCAAGATGTGTGGCGAGCTTATCCGACCCCGCGTCCGTGTTTTCCTCGTTCAGTGAGGTCTAGGACGAGTCGGTGAGTACCCCCTTTGTCTGTCACCCGGGGGTCGGGAAGGTTTTTTTTTCTGTGCCGCCATACTACCACAATCGCCTCAGTCCGTGCTTGTCCATTTCCTGCCTCGCGGCACGACGCTCGCCGATAATATTATGCGGGGGGCGCCGCCAAGAGCGCGGTCTCTGCGCCAGCGGTAACGGTCCTTTCATCGCCGACGAGAGCGAGTGCAGCAACCAAACCAACGACGCCACCGAGGGCGAGTATGATGGCATCCCGGACGACGACGACGACATCAAGCGGTACCTTTTAAATCCCGTGATTGATTTCGCAAGACTCCGTTCTCCTTGTTGGCACGACCGACCGACATTTCAAGGTTTTCTCGTGGCGCAAAGCAATGCGACCGCTCAATGCTGGCGCAACGGAAAGGCGCATCAATCTCACGCGGACGACTACGAATCCCGAATGGAGAGAAGGTCCAGTTCAAGCGTTTTTTGACGGCAGTATTCTCTGTTGATTGCGCAGGCTTCGTACTCCACATACCAGGTCGTCGCTGCGCCGATGATAGTGGCGATGATACTGCGCTGGCCCAACGCGCACTCCCACTATTCAATAAGACGACACGACCCGTCTTCTGCTCCTCCAGCTAAGGAACCTTCATTGGCGGCCTGCCCGAATCCTCCGAGTGTTGCCTGCACGGAAGATGGCGAGATGTCTGCCGACCCAAGCCAGGTACTCATGAACTCAAGCGACGATTCTATACCTGGCAACACGTCCGGTCCAGCCCTAGACTCTCTTCTTCTTGGCTCAGGCCCTTCGCCGCGGTCGGGCTTGAGATCCATCCAATGCCCAGCAGTCAAGGGGACAATTAAATTGATGCTTCAATGATAAGCCGGAAGATCCACGGCCGTGCTCGGAAGATCTCGCTGCTACCGGACGCTCGGTTCTAATTGCACTGCCATCGAAGGATGCCATGTTGGCACGCGACTTGGCCGACGGCGACGACAACGAGGATAGACTCCTATAATTGTTTCAACGAGAGACCCAGAAGAAGGCAAAGACTGCGGGCGCAGGAAAGTGGTGTCGCCCGCAATCGTACTCGCCGAACTTTTTTGACTATTGCCGCTGGTCAAGGCGCTGTTCGAAGAATAGTCTCGAGCTGGTGTTTCCAGTCCTGGTCAGTCCTGGTCGTGTAGCGCGGTGCGTGAAAGCGCCGAAGACGATCGAAGAAAACCTCGGTTCTAAAGGCACCATGATTTCGCACCGTGGATTATGTCTAGGATCCACGAGACCGACGTTGACAGTTCGCTCGAGCTCGGCTCGGCTCGAGCGGAGACGCATTTCGAATCGAAACCTAAACGAGGCGAACCCAAGGGGACTTCTTGATACGAGGGTCGACGCTCACTACAGTTGCGAGAATGTAAGCAGTATGGAGTCCAGACATTTGAACGTCGCCGCAACCCCTGAGACGACGGGTCGGTCGTCATCAACGTCTAAGTTGGAGGCACAATCGTAATTTTTCGGGTCATTGTAGAGAACGGCTGGCTTAGCAACTACAAGTATATCGGATTATTTCCACTCCTTCGAACCCTGCTTGGCGGTCGTCCGTGTGGACTTCCATACCCCATCCGGCAAAGTGCTTGCCGAGGCGTGACCTCGGATCGGGTAAAAACGGAAACGCTATACCATCTGCACGCGCTGACGACTCTTCTTCTTCGAGTGCGACAACCTCAGCAATGCCGCATTTTGCGTGGTAGCGACGTCCAGTGAGTACATCGTCTTGCTTCGTCTTGAAAACGCATACTGGTTCCCGACCTTCGCGTCGTCGCTGCGAGATGGTCGATGCCGCCACCACGTATAGAACGAAAAGAACCTGTCCTGCGACATCACCCTGCTGATTGAGTCGATCGAAGCGGTAGCGCCGGAGACAGGTAACCGCAGTTGCAGGTGTGGAACGCTATAATGAGTGAGTGAGGCGCACGAACTTTCCCGCTAGAACACGGAACTTCGATGGCAGTTTGCGTAGTAGTTCTCGCGGGACCGTTTCGCAAGTCATGACGAAATCAATGAATAGAACCCATGATTCCATCCCATGCTCACGACACTTCTTCAATGCCATCTTCGGGCTTAAGCTTGCGTAGGCAGTTCCCCGTTACGGCCGAAAGCCGCACCGCGATTCGTGGTGTTATAGCTTGACCCCGAATGTTGTATATAGACCCAACTTTCGGCTGGTATCGATTTCTGACTTTCCATATTCCCCCGTGCTGCTGCTGCTGCCGACGGTGCAGGACCCTGAACGACACGCCATATGCGCGCCACTTGGAAACATCATCAGGAATCTCACGCTGGCCCGGCCGGCATCTTTTCACCGTAGTGGTAAAAAAAAAGATCTCTAAGAGGGGGGGTACGGGCGTTGAGGGTCGTGCGGGGGTCGACTGCTACAAAGAGCGGTTGTGTGCGCACCGAGGGTTCTAGAGAACAGTAAAAATCACTGTGCCCATGGTAGAGAATGATGGCAGTGGTAGTGCCACCCTGTTGTCCTGTCCTCTTACGACACAAAGTAGAGATAGAAAATTCCATTTAGGGTTAGGACCCCCCCCCCTTAATCTCACACTCACACTAAACAACCCAAAATCGCTGTGTCGAACACCGTGCTGCTCTTTGTGTCGTTAGAGACAGGGCAATAAGAGTGGCACTACCACTGCCACCATTCTCTACCAGGGGCACAGTGATTTTTACTGTTCTCTAGGTTTGGACCCAGTCCGGTACTGGTAGAGAAACGTCCTCCGAAAGACATCGATCTCGATCGACGTATCCGACAAAGACTCAGGATTTCCAGGCAAGAGCAATCTCCTGAAGTTCCTGAAAGTTTTAAGACCGTAGTCAAGTTTCATCGCTTGCTACTGGTGAACAAGTGCGAAAAAGTGTGAAAGGCAACCAATAACGCGCAAAACGCAACCCCAAACACGATGGCGACCTCACGACCCACAAGTCCCGAGTCTGGAAGTAGCGACGCAATTCGCTACACAACAGGCTCTCTTGCAACAGTTCAAAGCCGATTTCTTTGATCACTTCGCCGCTGATTGCCAACGGCTCAAAGCTAATTTATTAGATCAATTCGCCGCTGAGTACGCTGATCTCAGAGCCAAAATCACTGCCACAATCGAAGCTCAAGACGAGCAACTCGATCAAGACGAGCAATTTGAACAAGCTCCCCAACCAGCTGTTCTTACGGCAACTCCCCTCAAGCAAAAGCAAACTTCTCACGAAGTCGCGACCCAAGACCCGATCATCTCGATGGTCACCCCCCCTCATGCCGACAACTCCGCCGGATGTCAAACACCCCACGGCAAAGTCTCAGACCCCACTGCCTTCCCTCCGGACCCATGCATCGCCAAGGTTACTCCACAACCTGGCACACCCCACATTCACGAGGACACTCCACCTTGTTCGAATATCGCACCAGCAATGTTGAACACTCCACCACCTCTAAATATTACTCCCCTCACTCCACCAACTCCACCGGAGCCTCCACCTCCTTCACTGGAGCCTAACTCCCGACTATCGGCGGCTCTCCCGTCACCATCTATTCAAGTTCCCCAACATCCTCGTCAACCCCCTCGCCGCAACACTCATTTCCTTCCTGATGATCATGCCACCTACGGCCATGACAGCCCCGGCACCGTCATCCCTGACCAAGCCCCCACCGCGGCTCAAGCTCCTGCCGCCCCACCGTCGGACTCTCTTGTCCGATATCCATCATCTTCCGCAAGTCACTCTCCTCAGGACTTTCCTTTCCATCCACAAGACCATGCCACCTACGGCCACGACGGCCCCGGCACTTCCATTCCTACCCAAGCTCCTTCCGCGGCTCAAGCTACTGCCGCCCAACCATCGAACCCTCCTGACAGACCTTCATCACCTTTCGAAAGTCGCCGTTCCCCCGATTTGCATCTCCACCCGCGTGACTACGCATTCCACGACGACGACCATTCCTCCGTCTCCACCCAAGCAAAAACCCACCTCCTTTCTCAAAGTTCCAATGCACCTCCGGCTGCGCTCCAACGCGAGTTGGCCACCACTAAGGCTGCATTCCGCTCCCAACCGCTGAATTGGCCGCAACCAAGGCCACGCTCATTCGCAATGATGACGCTTTGTCCTCCACAGCCGCCAAACTCACGATCACCGACGCCGCCCTGGCTTTCGCCACTGCCCAGCTCGCCATCCAAGCCGACGAACTGGTCTCCACCCACGCGGAACTCCATCTCACCCACACACACATCAAGGCATCGAAACTGTCCACGCTGATATCCGCAACTCCCATTTTGAAACCAACGCCGTCCTCCACACCATTCTCACCTCACTAGATGCCACCCACCCCACCAACGATGCTGCATCGCATCTTTCACCTCCTTTCCCCTTCAACAACCATCCTTCATCCCCTTCCGAACCAACCTCCAATGCCTCTCCCCCGATTCTCCCCGAGTATCATCACCACCTCCACGGATGCTCCGGACCTGGTTCTCCTGGTTCACCACCCACTCCGTCTCTCAGTTCTCAACCCCCCGCCATCTCTGGCCCCTCCTCCTCTGCCAGCTCACTCTTCGCCTCTCTGGCACCCCCGGAACCCCTTTGCACCCGCTCGCCTTATCAGTCACCTGGTTCATCCCAACTCGAACACATCCCCGCGTCCGAGTTGCGAGGGCGTACATTCAACACCAGCGACCGTACCCCTACCACCAGCGACGATCACCACGTGCAAAGTCCCACCAAGAAACAAGACCACCAACATCAAGAGTCGACAAGTTCCGAATTATCAAAAGACAGCTCTTTCCCTTATGGTCATGCTCACCATCATGCTGCCAAGACATGCACAAGGGCTTCTTCTCTCTTGGGGCACAACGGCCCAGGAAGCAGTCTTGTCGAAGGAACACCAAGCCACCTCGTTCCCACTTTCGACAAGTCAAAGAACAAGACACCTCGAGATGTTCCCGAGTAGTATGCCTACATCGACTATGGCAACCACACCCCAAGAACCTAAGGCTCCGCCGTATTCTACGCCGTACTCTATGCCCCAGACACAAGAACCGCAGGCTACTGACAACATCCCCTCGGATTCAGCCCCCTGGTATGATGCATGCAGCAAAGAAGCAAGACCCACTTCACTAGTCTCGAAGATGGTCTCCTCGACCATTCCAGATCAGCCGCCGGATCCAAGCACCATCAATGCCCCCGCAGCGCCGTATCCACAAGGACAAGACACGCTGTCAACGGTCCCACGGTCAACATACTCGCAGGTACTGACCGCACCTGCAGGTATCAGCTCAGACTCACAAGGCACTCCCGCCTTGATCGATATCTCTCGATCAGCAGCTCACGATCACTTCGAAGCTGGTTCCACCTCGCTGCCTTCTCTCCCTGAAGACAGGCGCGCACTGTCGCTCACCGGCGCTCGCTGCTGCACCCACCATCCACCTTCTCGGCCGGATGCACTGGATGACACTGCTCAGCAGGTTGCATGGACCCATCTGCGACCACCATGTCACGATTCGATGGATGTCTTCGCACGAGCACCAGTCGCGGCACATGATCACCCCCTCCCCAACTTTCAGTCAGAGGACGCAATCCTTTCGGCTGCATCCTTTCGGCTGCCGATCCTTATGTCTCACCGCGACCAAGCTTATGGAACGCTTTCCCCATGGCTGTAGCAATAGACAAAGATTTCGAGAGTTCTGAACGACCCGATCAGCCGCAAACTATGCACGATTCCATTGCGACCACTTCCCTTATGTCCCCTAGCATAGCTCTCTTCTGGACGCCACACGCTTGCGCTGCCTCCGGAAAATCCATGTTGCGCTCTCAGGAAACATTCTCCGCGCACAATGCACAGACTCGCTCTACCTGAACCGCTTCTGTCAGCACTTTCGCATCACTGGAATGTACGACAAACGTTCCACGCCAGCTGCCGGCCCCACCACAAACTAACTAACTAACTAACTTCGGACCTCTCCCGGGCATGGGAGCCAGGCTGGGCCGGTAGTAGCCGGTCCAGGATCACAGAGCAAAAATCACACAGTTGGGGTAGAGGCGAGGGATGAAAGTGCATGGATGGCGGACCGCCACTGCGCGCGGTCTTGTGCGAGGTCGTGCCACGAGTTGAAGGGGATGTCGCATTTCCGGAGTGCCTTGGCGAGCGACCTCCCGTACGTCATCTGCGGAGCCCCCGGTGGGCGCTTGGAGCGGACCCAAGACGAGAGCATCTTGCGAGGGAGTCGGGAGAAGGGCATGCGGGCGACGTGACCGGCCCAGCGGAGCTGGCGGCGCGAGACGTAGACGTCGATGGACTCGAGGCCGAGGCGCCGCAGCAGGATCTCCGTTGAGATGTGGTGGAACCAGGTGTGTTTCCGGGTCACACGACACATGACGCGGGCGCACTGCGCGTGGAAACACCGCAGCCGGCGGAACAGGACCTCGGTGAGGCACCACGATTCCGCACCGTGAAGGAGGATGGCCAGGACGAGCGAGACATAGACGAGGCGCTTGGCGCGAGCAGAGACGGACTTCGAGGCGAAGATGCAGTCCCGCAAGGCACCGAAGGCCTGAGACGCCTTCTTGATCCGCGCGTCGACGTCTGAGTCGTCGCGGCAGTCGCGCGAGAGGACCGAGCCAAGGTACTTAAACTGGTCGACGACCGGTATGAAGCGGCCGCGCCCGAGCTCGATGTCCGAGAGGTTCGTGTCGTCGAACGACTTTGGGTCGCCGTACGGGTGTACCGGGCGAGCGACGAACAGCATCTCCGTTTTGGACGCCGCTTTCGTGTGTCGGTTGCCGCAATGCACCTCCATGCCCCAGGCGTCGCAGTGTTCGACGAGGCGCGGTGTCTCGCTGGCGGCGATGTGGCGGTCCCAGAAGAGAAAGGCAACGTCGTCGGCGTACGCCGATTCATCGAAGGGAAACTCGTCGCCGCGAGCGGACCAACCCCGGTTCGTCATCTGAAAGTCTTTCCGCGTACGGTATACACACGGGGCGCGGCCATGGCGTCGTCGAAACGACGTCGTCAGTGCCGCCATAAACAGCACGAACAGGACGGGGCCCAGGACGTCGCCCTGCTTGACGCCGATGATCGAGTCAACCGAGGCGACGACACCGCTGACCGAGAAGTGGACCTGGATTCGGTGGAGGCCCTTGATGACTGCGACGAGCTTCGGCGGGACGCCGAACTTCAGGAGCACCTCCCAGAGAAGCTCTCGCGGGACGCGGTCGAACGCCTTAACGAAATCGATGAACAGTACCCACGAGTCCTGACCGTGCTCACGCCGCTTCTTCAGCGCTAGCTTGAGCGAGAAGGTGGCGTCGGACGTACCGCGCTCGGGTCGGAAGCCACATTGGGACTCGTGATCGAGGGCCTCGCAGATGACGTTGAGTCGCGCACGGACGATGTTCGAAACGATCTTCTGCGCGACCTCGAGCATCATGATCCCGCGGTAGTTGCCCGGCAGGGAGAGGTCCCCCTTCATGGGGAGAATCCCGAGGAGGCCTACGTCCCACTCGGCCGGCTGGACTTCGGACTCCCAGAACTCGAGGACTACACGCTCCAACAGCGGGAGCGTGCGAGCGTCGGTGGCGAGCGCCTTCCAGACCTCCGCGCGCAGGCCCGATTCGCCGGGCGCGGTGCAGTTCAGCTGACCAACGGCCCGTTTTATCTCCTCCTGCGTCGGTGGTTCCCCGAGTTCCGGACGGATCGGCAACTGGTCAACGTCGTTGATCACGGTGGGGTCGTAGCGAGCTTGTCGACTGTGGAGCTGCTTGAAGTGCGCCTTGAACACGTCGGCGTTCTCCTGTGGCGACGAGCACCTGCTACCGTCGGCCTTCGTCATCTGCACCTGCCTAGCCAATGTGGTCTTCGTGAGACCGCGTCGGAGCCGTCCGACCGTATTCCAGTATTTCGAGGTGCCGCCGAGCGACTCGCTTCCCGCGTTGAGTCCGGCACACAGACGAGTAATCCATCGCTCTTTCGCCCGTGCTACGGCCTTCGCGAGCCGCGACTTGATCGCCCGAAGGTCGTCGAGGATCGTGGACGCCGAGCGAAGACGGCGCCGGGCACCGAGCGAGAGCACAAACGCGTGGAGGGAGTTGCGTCGCTCGATCAGAGGCTGGAGCTCTTCCGCCGCGTCCTCAAACCATCCGGGTCGGAGGCGTCGGGTCTTCGGCAGTAAGGCGTCAGAGGCCGAGGCCGCCGCCCGCGCAAGGCGGGAGTACGGCGAGGACGGCGAGCCCTGGTCGGCGTCGGGTACCTCGTCCGTGGCGTCGGTCGGTGCGTCGTCGGTCGCGTTGTCATGTGACCCACGGCCCAAGCCGAAGATGTCGAGCACTTTCGAGCACCACCGGCGCCGGAATCCGAAGCGCGTGCTTTCTGAGCGCAGGGGAGCGTAGTCGAGGCGCGCCAGAGAGGGCCGTGTGCCAGGAGGCCGTGCGAGGCGGACTCTGACGCGCACGATGCACTTGAGAGCGCGGTGGTCCGAGTCCACGAGGATGCTGGTCAAACCCACATCAGCGAACCGGTGCACGTCGCGCCGCCGTGAGATCATGTAATCGAGCTGGTACGTTTTCCAGGAGCGCGGGTGCAGCCACGACGCGTAGGCGCGCTTGCGGAAGAACGCGCCGACCGACGCCAGACGCCGTGTTGCGAGGAACGTGTGGAGACGGCGGCCAGCGTTGTTGACGTAAGGCGCCCCGTAGGGCCCACAGGGGCCGTCGACGACGTACTTGGAGCGCACGCCGAGAGCCGCGTTCCCGTCCATCCCCAGGACGAGGATGTCTTCCGGCCGCCGCGCTTGAAGCGCAAGGTCAATGTCGTCGAAGAACGCGTCCCGCTTCTCGTCAGGCGCGGTTCCGACCACAAACATGCACCCAAATCACGTACGTTGCCTCCTTAAAAAGCGTCTTATCGCTCAGCACGTCACTCCTCATTTGAGGACGCATGTCAAATGCCCGCACCTTCGAATGCTCTACACGCCTATGGGCAACCCTGGTCACTACGGCACTCACTGCTCTGGTCCCAACATCTCCGCCATTAAGGATGCACCCAGCTGGACTGACCCTTTCATCGCCCTTGGCTCTACTGCACTCTCCTTCGGCGATCCCTCTTTTCGAATTCCCGCACTGGACCCCCAGCATTCCAGGCCGGTTAATCTCCACCACGGGATCTCAGCTCACGCGCCCATCTGCCCTACCTTGCAGACAGGTCAGCCGCGAGCCACACCCCTTTTTGCACTGACTTCGGACCACCTGCATCATGCGCTTTTGCTCTTGGAGCATACCACGCTTTTCAATGCTCTCCGCGTCACCGCCTTTAATACCGAGACACTCGTCATTCCCACCGACGCTCTGCGCCGCCACGTATCTCATGACCTTCAGATTACCAACATAAGTCGCTCGGGCCCGCACCACGTCGCGCACGCCTTACGAGGGCGTACTTCAATTGGTGACCCCACAGGTCTTTCCATGCATTTTCCGACGTCCGACTTTGAACTTGCGAGTTACTTTATGGCAATCCCCAACGCCAAGACGTCTGAAGCTGCGCAATCATGTCTCTGGAACTCCAAAGCCACAGAAACTGCCAGACAAGAAAGCACTCAGCTCTCCACAGCTGCTCAACAGCTACTTATAGTCTCACACATAGCAACGAGTACTATCTCTCAGTCTCTATTGGACGACAAGACGAAAGATAAGACCACAACGGCCAGCTACACCAGCCAGCTCATTGATGTAGCAGACGAGACAAAGCAAACCAACTGCACAGCACGATTCCAGACTATGCAGACGATGCTCAGGTCCAACGCTCAATTGCTCGACCACACACACGTTCTGTCACCTGACCTTGCGCTGCTACTGGCTCCTGTCTCATTCATAGCTGATGCACCCTTACCCTGATCGCCGACTGCGGTTGCGATGGAGGACGGTGCCTCATGAATCCTGAGCCTTGCGAGGGCATCCGCCCTCCCGGCGTAGGTTGGCACCTATTCGCCTCCCGGGCGGGCCGGTTGGCAGCCGGAACGTTCGCAGTGGGACGGGGTATGGCCGGGGGGCGAAGACGGAAGGTTATCGACGAGTTGGTTGTCAGTCACATCGCGGTCTCCTCGTCGCATGGCGACAAGCTTGATGGTCACTCTCCGCCGACCAACCTTTCGGCGCTCCTCGTCTACAGGCCCGTGATTCCGGACTGGCTCCTGTCGGTCCGGCCTGGCTCCCATGCTCGGGAGAGGTCTGAAGTTAGTTGGTTAGTTAGTTAGCACCCCATCCGATGGACCAATCCTTAAGATATATCCCGCTCGCAGAAGCACAACCGCAGGACACACAGGTACATCATGAAGACACAGGTAAGCGCACCACGATCACGCGCACAAGCTCATTGCGCCTACCCGATCACGACGAGACGAAGCTACAGCTTTGCTTGTTCACTTCGCCTCTGGAAGACAAAGGCCGCTTTTCAGCCTCCCAGGCACCTGACCCTTCCCTGACGCTGCAATCCGCATTAGCACGGACGATCTCGCCTCCCTGCACGACTGCAGATCAGGCACAAGCCATTCTCAGCACTCTGCAGAGTTATGCGCACCCGCTGGAATCTTACCAGCACGGCTACCTCAGCCAGTCAGGTCACTGCACCACCTCGGTCTCCCCTGACACCAGGTCGACGTGTCGCTCATTCGCTATCACCTCAAGTCATCTATTGGACGACTATGATCTCGAGCATGAACTCATCGCAACGCTTGAGTCTTACCCAAGAAGGAATCATACTTTGGAGTCACCTCATCCACTCCCACAGAAACTTTGGCCACAAGACGCCACCCATGTGCTCGTGGTTTCTCCATTGGTTTTCTCCAAAGCTTTTGACCGCAGCAGAGACAAAACGCAACCTTCCCATGCGACTATACTCGCATTCTCGTTTGGGACACACGCATTTACCTCATGTCAGATGTTTACGCCCGTAGTACCGCGACACACGGCAACCAAGATATAAGTGGACTGCGTTCCACCCTCATCTCTGAGCACTACCCCCGACATGCTGCTCCCAGCACTACTAGCCAGTCCCATCACGTCTGATTCAGCTCCCATCGCTTTGTATGACGGCATATGTCATATTCCGACTACAGCTCGGACACCGCACAGGCTATTATGCACTCGCGACGGCACGCTCACCGCCCCTTTCGGTTTAGACTACGAACATTGCGCCATACCCATGGTACACTCACTGTCAACTGAGATGCACGCTCGCTTGTCGCACAGTACGATGCCCGAACACCTTTTGATTCAGGATACGCAGAACACTGTCGTCTCAGCCACCGCTGAAGCGCCTCCTCCGACCGCCGCCCGGCTCTGCGCTCGTTTCGCAACCATGGTCTCTCCGTCTCACCGGCAATTCGAAGATTTCACCCAGTTCGAATTACGAGGGCGCATTAGTTTTCCACCGACGACAAGATTCGTTTCGATTCGTATCAGTCATGCCTCCTATGACTACTCTGGCTACATCGGAACTCAATTCAAGGCACGTACCGAAGTCCCTTTTTCTAAGGACCTCTGTCACACGCCAAGACCTGATGAGCATTGGTCGTTCCTCCCCGCTTCAACGCGACTCCCGACGACCAAATCCCCGACGACTTGTGATGACACTAAGTTCCGTCATCAATGCAATTCAGAGCCTCCCACGCTCTTCCGTCAGTCTCTTGCAGGTCACACCTCTCAAGTTTCAGCATTCCACCCTCGCTCGATTTTATCCTGCATGCTGCCATATGCAAACGAAGTTCTGTCACGCCAAAGCCACACGTCGCAGTTATCGCTAGTCTCGCGCAATAAATGCCCGCCACCAAATGATAGCCGCACGCAGAGTCCTTTGCTCACCTCTTTTCACGTCCCTCCCAGCACCATGCTTGACGTTGAAGCTCTGCACCTCTATGGTTCGGTTACAACACAACTTAACGCGAAATCCTCGTCCAGTTCTGATCATATCTCGCACCTGTCGACATTACTATCAGAATCATGCTTCGGACACAGCTCAGACTGCACTCGCGTATTACGCTCCTATGACGCACCCGGTTCGCTCCTCTCCGTTCACACTGCAGGTTCCATCTTGCAGAACTCTGAGCCCAACAGCCGCCATTGCGATTCGCACCCAGTCGACACTTTCCGTAGCACCCGCGAGGATAACCCCCAATCTCCACAGGTTGGACACGCGCTCTGCTCTCAGCATTCCACCAAATGTCACAGCCGCACACCGCTAGCCTCACCCAGTTGTGTTACGAATCAAGGGAAGTCAACTGCCATGCCTATCTACTTCTTCGTCCCTACACACTCGCTGCTAGCCGCAGTCTCGCATGACTCATTATCGGACAATTCTCGCATTATGGACATGACCTCACATCATGTTCATTCTCCGGACATCCGCCGTCCACAGATTAATCCTCTCTTGAAACATTCGCTCCCTACACGTTGTATACTGTACAGCTCTCGCATATCGACAACACCCTCCTGTCGAATGTCTCCCCTTTCAGTCACTGCACGATTCACCAGGGATGCACCACGCTCCATCGCGCTTGTACATCAAGGAAAGTTTGATTCTGGTGAAAACGACTCCGGACATGAAATGAATACTGGATCAGTCGATCGTGACAGTTTAGGATTACATTATCGAACAGAACACGAAAGATGCGACTTTGACCATACCTTCGAAGTCAACTCTCCCCCTGGCACGGACACTATCTTCAAGCAGTCCATCGCCTTCAGGCATTTTCTTCTGTTGCCCAACTCTTCTGCATTTTCTGCACAGGGCACCGACTCTTCAGCACAGGACACACGCCTGTATCCACCATCATACGCGATACACTCGCAAACCTCAGTCTCCGCCCAATCATCTTTCGATGATAGCCACTGGCGACTTACACGAGACTACAACCCCAAGTCTACAGCAAATTTATAGTTTTCAAATTTATGGCCAACCCCAGACAACTTTATCCCGAGATCCTCATCGCACTATGATTATCCGCATATTACTTTACACGCTCATAGCCTAGCTTCAGCTGTCCCACGCTACACTCAGGACGACAGCTTCGACACGTATGTGACAGGCAATTCTGGTTCTCTCATCTTCCAGGAACAGCTCCGCCTTACTCGCTATCATTACGACGATTACCTTACCATGTCGAAACCGATTTGGTCAAAAGGCCATATCTCTTCATGGGATAACGCTGGCGCTCCGTCACATCGTCAAACCTTTTTTTAGCCCAACATTAGTCACAATAGAATCTCATCCCTACGGCCACTCTCACTATTCGCCTTTGGATCAACCATTGGTCTGCTGCATAATTCCCGACTGCCTGACCCATGATCCCTCCTGTTGTTATCCGTTAGACCACCCGTTCTACTCCGATATCCTCCAGCCACTTAGGATTTATCCACCGGCACGCACCGTCCCCTATCTCATCAGTCACTGAACAAGATGATGATCTGGTCTCTCGAACAGAATTCGCCATTCTTCAACATTAGCCTACCTAGCATTTTCCTCCACGTATCCTCTTAACATCTTCCTCCACTTTTCTTCTTCCTTACGATCGATGCTTTTTCTTTTCCTTGATCATTCACCTCTTCTTGCAATATCCTTTTTATTTTGCTTCCCCTCTCAGCCTATTTCATGTTCAACTTCGCGCTCTTTTCCCTTTCTCACTCACTAACTAACTAACTAACTTCAGACCTCTCCCGAGCATGGGAGCCAGGCCGGACCGACAGGAGCCAGCCCGGAATCACGGGCCTGTAGACGAGGAGCGCCGAAAGGTCGGTCGGCGGAGAGTGACCATCAAGCTTGTCGCCATGCGACGAGGAGACCGCGATGTGACTGACAACCAACTCGTCGATAACCTTCCGTATTCGCCCCCCGGCCATACCCCGTCCCACTGCGAACGTTCCGGCTGCCAACCGGCCCGCCCGGGAGGCGAATAGGTGCCAACCTACGCCGGGACGGCGGATGCCCTCGCAAGGCTCAGGATTCATGAGGCACCGTCCTCCATCGCAACCGCAGTCGGCGATCAGGGTAAGGGTATTCACTCACACTCAGCTGCTATTTCGCTCTCCTCTATCTCTCTCATGCACTTCGCGCACTTCCTTCCACGCCTCCTCACAACTCAACATCTATTTGTCTCTGGCCAGACATTTGTTTCGTTTGTCCCAGATTTCGCTCATCACCGAGTTCAATCTGCGAGGGCGTAGAGATAGAAAATTCCATTTAGGGTTAGGACCCCCCCCCCCCCTTAATCTCACACTCACACTAAACAACCCAAAATCGCTGTGTCGAACACCGTGCTGCTCTTTGTGTCGTTAGAGACAGGGCAATAAGAGTGGCACTACCACTGCCACCATTCTCTACCAGGGGCACAGTGATTTTTTCTGTTCTTTGCAAAGTGCGGCACGGTGTTCGACACAGCGATTTGTAGGTTATTGGGTGTGAGTGTAATAACGAGGGGGGGTACTAACCCTAAATGGAATTTTGTGTCTGTAGGTTCTTGCGTCAAAACGCCACTTTCACCGCCAAAATTTGTGGCTGGGTCGTTTAGAAATCGGACCTTGTCAAAAATCGTCGTTTCGAGAAAATCGCCTTTGAAGGATTAACGTCCGATTTCTCTGCGATCGCTAACCGTTGGTTGCGATGAAGGACGGCGCCTAACACACTTGCTCCCTGCGGCGGCCCCGGCCGTCCCGGAGTGAGACGGTGCCTGCTCGCCTCCCGGGCTGGCTGGTTAGCACCCGGAAAGTCCGCGCTGGGATGGGGTTGGCTCGGTTGGGCAGAACGCGACGGACAGGTCGATTGTTCGTGGACCAACACGTCCGCGGCCTGCGACGCTTTTGCCCGACCTCGCACAAGACCGCGCGCAGTGGCGGTCCACCATCAGCAAGCCCGTCCTCGTCCGTCGCCCTGCCCTAACTGCGTGATTTTCCTCTGTGATTCCGCACCGGCTCCTGCCGGTCCGGCCTGGCTCCCATGTTCGGGAGAGGTCTGAAGTTAGTTCTAAGAGACCCACATGGTCGGGTCGCAGGATGAGTGGCCGTTAGCCATGGCTCAGGCGCCGTTCCGCGTGGTAGACCTCAACAGCGTCTTCGACGGGCTGGATGAGGATGGACAGGCCCGTCTCGCGTTCTTCGCCGTTCAGCAAAGCTGCGGCGGCGCGCCGGTGCCGTCGCGGCGAATATGGTGGTGGCGGTGACGATGACGACGAGTTCGATTGAACTGGAGGGCCCCGATGAGCGCGAAAACTCGCTGTCCTTCGCTAGTAGGGAGGGAGGTAAACGACGCCAGCGGCGGTCTCGAGACGCTTCGCGGGCTGCACTGTCAGAGGCGCGTGGGACAGCTTTTGCCGGGCGCGCGTCGGACCGAGAGCAGGACGCAGTGGCACTAGCTTGAGGACAGTGACGCAGCCGCAAGCGGAGCACCAGCAGCAGGAGGGAAGGACTGGTCTCGACTGTGTCCTCGTTGACAGACAGTGGCGCTGCCTACAACGACTGCGAGCACTGCTGTGCGCGCCTCGAGGTGCTGTCGAATCAATGCAAGCCGGCCCTTGAGGCTCTCTTCCTCTCCAACCTCCGACCCACCTCCCGATCGGCTACCTCGTCGACCCCGCCCACATCGCCACCTCGCTCCGCGCCTACCGCGCCCGCGTCGCCTACCAGGCTGAGTCCACCCTCTCCGCCTTTTAATCCGAACTCCTCGTCGCCCCTCTTCATTGAGGAAGGGACCTTTCTTCCGTTTCGTAGGAAAAGGAGAGGCCACCATAACCATCGTCATCATTTTTTTTTGTTGTGTTGTTCTTGGTGGTGGTGGTGTTGTTTAGTCAGAGCCAGCCCGCCGAAGCAATACTGCGACTTGTTCGTCCCCGAGCAGTTGTCCATATGAACTGACGCACCACTCGCACGATGGGGTGCGGCAACATGCTGAATTTTTCCTTCTCCTGGCGCTCACGCTCCGAATCCGCATCGATTGGTTCCGGCTGAACCGCTGTCGCACTACCTGCAACGGACCTGGCTTTCTCGCAACGTCAGCGGAGTTAGCGAACTTTTTTCGTTCCGGCTGAGCGACCCACCTGGACGATGGGACCTTCGACGGCTCGTAACTCAGCGCCATCGTCACGGATCGAGGTCGCGCTTGGGCGGATAGAAAGCTAACGCTGAGATCTAAACTACCGTATCAATAACCCCGATCTGCCCTGCCCGGGTGGGCAAAATATCCGGATTCTAAACGACCCGGCCACATTTACCAGGCTGATATCTTCTATGATACTCACAATAGCGGCGGCGCTGCCTCTGAACCAGTCCCATCCTCTAATCGTTCTGACTCCCATGCACCACTTTCCTTTCTCTCCTGCCTCTCTTACTTCTGATGGCAATCAATCTTGAGAAGGAGTCACCTGGCGCCACTCCTCAAGCAAATAACCCAGCGTCCCCGTATAATCTTTCTTTCTTTCTTTCTTTCTTTCTTTCTTTCTTTCTTTCTTTCTTTCTTTCTTTCTTTCTACTAATCGACAGATGTTTGTCTGTCTGTTTTTTCTGTTTGTCTTTAAATGTCCACTGGTAAGAGGGGTGTGTGTGGGGAGCGTGAAGGATATGGGTGGGTGTGTGGGGTAGGGGGGATGTGCCTGACGGGCGGAGATAAGTACGTGGGACCTAGTCGGGGTCATCGCCGAGTCGTGGGGCAGGCGAAGAGAGGACGGGCCACGCCCGTAGGTCGTACGCATGCTGCCGCCGGACGTATGTGCGACGAAGGTTACGTCCTGTTTGTCTTTAAATGTCGACAAGTGCAGGCCAGTAAGTTCACCTAGTCCCAATCTCTAACCCCAGTAAGTTCGGCGTAAACCCACTCGTGCTCACACCCACTCACCCCACTGAGCTCGTCGCTCTCACCTCCGCCAATCTAAGCTGCTTTTATCCGTACACGCCGCTAGCCTTTGCGTTCACTCTAAAAACCCCAGTAAGTTCACTTGGTTCCAGTAAGTTCACCTGGTCACTAAGTTCACCTAGTCCCAACGCCGGGAGGGGGCTTATCGTTGCAGTGGCCGTGCGACGGGTCGAGGTTGCGAAGACTTTAAGCTCGCGATCAAAGTCAGCATGCCGTTGGTTGTCAGGGAGTTGACAACTCGACTATAAAGAGCGAGGCGTCGGCTTCCGACCCAGCCTAGTCAGCCGAAAAGAACTCCGACGCCTCGTCTCCGGGAAAAAAAGGCCGCGGTCATGCGCGCGTTGTCAGCATCGATAACATCGTTTCGACGGGGCGTGAGAATGGCGCGCTGAAAGAGCCGCCGCGGGTCGTGGAAATAGTCTGCGAGGTCGCCGTAGACGGCTTGGAGGATCACTGTCTGGCTCTCGCGCCTACCTGATCCTTACCCTCGCGCCTACCTGATCCTTACCCTAAATCGAGGGACAAACAGACAGACAGACAAACAAACAAACAGACAAACATCTGTCGATTAGTAGTTAGGACAAGTGCAGGCCAGTAAGTTCGCCAGTAAGTTCACCTAGTCCCAATCTCTAACCCCAGTAAGTTCGGCGTAAACCCACTCGTGCTCACATCCACTTTCCTTTGAACTCGCCCCACCCCCGCCAATCTAAGCTGCTTTGATCCGCACACGCCGCTAACCTTTGAGTTTACTCTAAAAACCCCAGTAAGTTCACTTGGTCTCAGTAAGTTCGCCTGGTCACTAATTTCACCTAGTCCCAATCTCTAACCTCCGCAAGTTCACCTGGTCCAGTGGTCCCAGTAAGTTCACTTACAGTGCGCGTGTAGACGCCGGGAGGGGGCTTATCGGTATTGCAGCACGTGTGGGGTAGGGTGGAGTCGTCGACTCAGAAGAGCATATCCCGGGGTTGCCGATCGACAGAGAGCCACGTAGAGCTGGACGTGACAGAAGACGGGCTTGGGCAAGAGGACGCCGACCTCGCGGGGCGTCTGGCCCTGGCTCTTGGTGATCGTTTGGCGTCGGCGGGCCTTAAGGGATACAGGTTGGAGGAGCCTCGGTGACGACACGATCAATCATGTATCTGGTACCGTTGCAGTGGCCGTGCGACGGGTCGAGGTTGCGAAGACCTTAAGCTCGCGATCAAAGTCAGCATGCCGTTGGTTGTCAGGGAGTCGAAAACTCGACTGTAAAGAGCGAGGCGTCGTCTTCCGACCCAACCTAGTCTGCCTAAAAGAACTCCGACGCCTCGTCTTCGGGAAAAAAAGGCCGCGGTCATGCGCGCGTTGTCAGCATCGACAACATCGTTTCGACGGGGCGTGAGAATGGCGCGCTGAAAGAGCCGCCGCGGGTCGTGGAAACAGTCTGCGAGGTCGCCGTAGACGGCTTGGAGGATCACTGTCTGGCTCTCGCGCCTACCTGATCCTTACTCTCACGCCTACCTGATCCTTACCCTAAATCGAGGGACAAACAAACAAACAGACAAACAGACAGACAAACATCTGTCGATTAGTAGTTAGGACTGCTAAGAGGGGGGTGTGTGGGGGGCGTCCTGTTTGTCCCCGATTTAGGGTAAGGATCCGGTAGTCCCGCGAGCCAGGCATTGATGATCCTCCAAGCCGTCTACGGCGACCTCGCAGACTATTTCCACGACCCGCGGCGGCTCTTTTAGCCAGCGCGCCATTCTCACGCCCCGTCGAAACGATGTTGTCGATGCTGACAACGCGCGCATGACCGCGGCCTTTTTTTCCCGGAGACGAGGCGTCGGAGTTCTTTTAGGCAGACTAGGTTGGGTCGGAAGACGACGCCTCGCTCTTTACAGTCGAGTTTTCGACTCCCTGACAACCAACGGCATGCTGACTTTGAGCGCGAGCTTAAGGTCTTCGCAACCTCGACCCGTCGCACGGCCACTGGAATGGTACCAGATACATATGATCGATCGTGTCGTGTCACCGAGGCTCCTCCAACCTGTATCCCTTAAGGCCCGCCGACGCCAAACGATCAACAAGAGCCAGGGCCACAAAAGCCAGGGCCAGACGCCCCGCGAGGTCGGCGTCCTCTTGGCGAAGCCCGTCTTCTGCCACGTCCAGCTCTACGTGGCTCCCTGTCGATCGGCAACCCCGAGGATATAATCATCTGGGTCGACGACTCCACCCTACCCCACACGTGCTGCGCAATACCGATAAGCCCCCTCCCGGCGTCTAGACGCGCACTATAGGTGAACTTACTGGGACCAGGTGAATTTACTGGGGTTGGAGATTGGGATTAGGTGAATATAGTGACCAGGTGAACTAACTGGGACCAGATGAACTTACTGGGGGTTTTAGAGTAAACTCAAAGGTTAGCGGCGTGTGCGGATCAAGGCAGCTTAGATTGGCGGAGGCGAGAGCGACGAGCTCGAAGGAGTGGGTGTGAGCACGAGTGGGTTTACGCCGCCGAACTTACCGGGGTTAGAGATTTGGACTAGGTGAACTTACTGGCCTGCAGTCAGGGTCGGATAAGAAAGTTCGTACGAGCCGTTAACTATGTTTCAGTTTGTACTAAGACATACTCAACGGATCGCTGAGCTATGTTCATTTGTACTCAAGCAGTATGTGCCGCCACGCCGCGAGATCGTCGCGATGGAACTAGTCCCCATAGTGAAGTCGGCATCCTTTCGTCCCCTCACACAAAAAAAGGAAAAAGCCCACGCGTTGTAGGACCCGTCGTTGCGGCGCGGGCTAGTCTCGTTTTCTTATCCGACCCTATTAATTGTCCGAGAAACCTACATTTGGGATTTTACAGCATTGTAGGCTGAACGTCAATTAAGCGAAACGCGGCATGTATTGTTAGATTTAGGCGGAGGTTTGGGGGGAGTGTTAGGGGATACTGTGAATGACGTCATCCATCCTCGGACCCT
Source organism: Chrysophaeum taylorii (assembly GCA_029834535.1). Classification (NCBI taxonomy): domain Eukaryota; class Pelagophyceae; order Pelagomonadales; family Pelagomonadaceae; genus Chrysophaeum; species Chrysophaeum taylorii. Next base: position 52,065 of record JAQMWT010000035.1, on the reverse strand, counting down.
ACTGCAGTTGTTCTCCCCTAAACCTTAGTAGTCCCTTACCCTCGTTGATAGCATGCCGTCGCTGATGGAGGGCGGGACATGGGAACTGTTCAGTGATTCCATTCTGTATCCGAAGGAAGCGTCGAAATATAAATGGGCCGAGGGCGAGATCCTAGACGTAAGCGGCCACACGAGAAACTGCAATTCGCTTCAGTTCGCGCCGAACGGCGCACTTCTAGCTACGGGCGGCGATGACAAGAGCGCGCGTCTCTTCAACACGACCGACTGGAGATGTACGCAAAAGTTCGACCAGGGCGACGGCGTCGTGCAACTGTGCTGGAATCCGACGGGGAGCACGTCGCTGGCGACGCTCGCGGCAGACAAGGTGCTTCGTTTCTGGGACGTCAGGTGGGTGTCTTTCCTCGCCGCGCTCCTCCTCCTGCTTAAGGGTCTCGTCAGGTCGCAGAAGGCCGTGTGGCAGCTCAAGGTGAGCCACGAGTACATCAACATCGCGTGGACGCCCGACGGCGCGACGGTCGCCGTTGGTTCTTCCGTTGGAAAAGACGAAACCGGAGGCGTCAAAGATTCCGTAAGTCTGGTCGACGTCGCGACGAGGAAAGTTTCGAAGAAGCTGAAATTTTCGTACGAAGTCAACGAGTTCGTGTGGGCCCCCAACAGCGCGCACCTTTTGCTCACAACTGAACACGGAACCGTCGAAGTGTTGTCTACGGACGGCGAAGCGTACACTATGCGAGCTCACACCGACGATTGCTATTGTTTGGCGATCGACGCCCCGGCAGGAAGACTCGCTGTGGGGTCTAAAGACTCGATAGTGTCTATCTGGGACCTTCCGAATCTCGCGTGCATTAAGACGAACGCTCGACACATTACCCCCGTCAGATGTGTGGCTTTTTCGCGCGACGCAGAATTTTTGGCCAGCTCTGCGTACGACCCGGGAATCGATATCGCCGAGACCGAAACTGGAGACTTGGCGTATAAACTCGAGGCGCCCTGTGCTATGAACTCCCTGGCTTGGCACCCCTCCAGCCTTTTGTTAGCCTACGCCCTCGACACCAAGGCAGGGTCGACGGGGACCGCGACCGCCCCGGCCCCGGCGCCCGACACCACTTTCATCAAGCTCTTCAAGGTTCCCCCTCCGCAGTGAGGACAATCTCGACGCCCTGGTGAATGGAATGGAATGGAATGGAATGCAATGCAATGCAATGCTGCTCCTCCTCAGGCTGTGGTGGTTTCGGGACATAGTACTATTATTATTATTATTATTATTCAGGCAGCAGCACCTTATGAGAACGTTTTTATCATCGGACGGCGACTCCTCGATATTGTCATCTCTAGAGTGCTGCAGGAGGAGGCGAGCTGAACAGTCGAGCACGTCGCATGGCGGCGTACCGCGAACTTCTCACGTTTTATGGGCGCGTGGTTTATTTTGTTTCAATCAACTACTATCTTTATTACGGGCCGGGGTCGCGATAATACGTCGCCTAGCTCGAGCAACCGTCGTTTTTGGCTCGAGTGCTCGGGCCGAAAGTCTGTACCTGGCGCGAAGAAGAAGCTCTTCCTCTTCGATATCAGTGTCAGACGGCGCCTAGGGGACGAAATTCTTGTGCCAACGTCATCTTGCCCGAACAGACTAATCAGACCATTGTTCGGCGACCGAACCGGAAGTCGCGGCCTCGGGAAGGAAGTGCCGACCCAAGGCTCTCTCACATACCCATACGCTGACCGCTGGCTCCATGGCTTTGGCGGCGCGATGACCCAAAAATCTGATTAGCATTTTAGCACCTTCGTCTGTCCGTCGACCGCGAGTGCTTGTTTCACAACGACATACCGTTCCGAACTGCGTGGCTCTCATACGCACGCTTCAAAGCACCAGTGCTACTACGCACAGCCAGCGTGCCCTCGACCTGCCTCGTCCCTTCGTTGCCGGTAACGCAACGCGCCTGCGTCCGCCGCCGGAAAATAGACGTCAAAACTTCTCGTGTCGTACCCGAAGACAACAAGTGAAGAAACAAAACGCGGTCTTCGCGACGCAAACAAGAAGAACTATATCCAGGAAGACCGCTCGAAGTGCCAGAAGCTCGCGTCGGAAAAAAAAAAAAAAAAAAGAGAGAAAGTCGAAAAAGAAAGCGCAGCAGGCCAGTCTTTAAATGTCGCCAAACTCAAGTCCAAGGGCAACGACGTCAGAAAGATCACGGTCCGCGAGATCACCTCCAACTAGGGCCGCTACTTGGGCGTGGCCGAGCTCAGGGGTCAGTCAGTCAGACAGACAGACAGACAGACAGACTGACAGACTGACAGACTGACAGACAAAGCGGCCCGCGTTAAGGCCCTGCAGGACGCCGTCGCGGCCAAACCGGACACCCTCAGCGCGGTCCAGTCAGTCGGCCGCCACCGGCATGGGCGTTTGCTAGGCCCGGACGCCGAGCTGGAGGACGAGAATGACGACGACGACGACGACGACGAAGACGGAAAAAAAAAAGGCCGGTTCTTAATATTAAGTCTGGTTGAACAAATCCTTTGGCATCGTTCCAAGTTCAAGAATCGTATGCAGTGTGGCTCGCCCTTTTACCACCGCTCGCCCGCCACAGGTAGAGGAAAAAATCATTTTGGGACCTCCCCTTCCCCCCCCAAAAGCTTCTTCTTATGAACATAATGTATACAAACCCAGGCCTCGTGGCAAACGGCGCCGACCGTTCTGCGTTGCGTGGCAATTCTTGCGATATTTCCCGACACGTTCGCTTTCATGCTCGCGCTGCTGATTCTGTACGTCGCGCCCGCCTGGGCGAGGACGTGGAACGACGTCGAGCCCTTCGACTGCAACAACACGTTACTCGACAGACCGCTCCAGATTCTCCGAGAAACGACCAGCAACGACGATCCGGTTTTCCTACGGCGAATGGATGTCGTGACGGGAGACTACATTACTGTTCAGATTTTGACAAAGCTCCGGTCGTCGAGTCTCGGTGTCCCGGTTAAAGTGAACGCCGCCGCGATGTACTTCGAGAACGGCGAAAATTTTCCCTACGCAGCCTTTCAATTCCCCGACGGCACCCAAAGATATTTGTGTCGATTCGACAACGATACGCTATCCTGCAATACCAATAGCCTCAAGGTCGCGGCGTACGCCGCGACGATCGTAAACACGACGTATCTCTACGGAACGGGGTTCACCAGCAGCAGCACTTTGTACCGATTGTTCGCTGTCAGGAGAGTCGACACGGACGGAATCGTCGTCCAAACGCCGTACCGAATTCAAGTTCCGGACGAGAATCCCGGAAATTTTTTCGATCTCATGGACCTCCAGCGCAACGATTGCGAGTTCGGGCCCTGCATTCTCGAGGGCTCGGCGGATCCAAGCCCCAGCTTTGTGCTCGGGCTGAGCAATGGATTAAACGCGTTGCTCGTCGTCGCCACGTCGCTCGAAGGCATTCCCCAGAGGTATCTGTGGATTTACGGACTCAACGTCGTCGGCCCGGACGGATGGCTCGACAGCCACAATTTTGACAAGGCGGGCGCATGTTTTACCTTGTACGACAACAACGGCACGGCCCTCCGCGCCATGTGCACCAGTAATAACGGAGACGGACACTACGACCTCAGCCTCCCCGTCGACGCGAGTTATTGCGAGGATTACTGGAACGACATCGGTGACACCACCTCCGAACTCAAAGTCTGCGACCGCAGGTGCGACAACTGCCAACGTCCTCTCCTCGGTTTTATTCTGGCGTCCCCGGTCACCAACCAGAACGATGGTTTGAATTGCCGCGTTTCGACCGCCGCCGAATCGCTGCGGCGAATTAACACGTCCAGAGTTCAGGACGTCCTCGACGAACAAGTCCGCTTCGTGCCAACGGGGGCGCCGACGGGGGTGCCGACGGGGGCGCCGACGGGGGCGCCGACGGGGGCGCCGACGGGGGCGCCGACATTTGCGCCTTCTTCGCGGCCTTCTTTGGTACCGAGCAGTGCGCCGAGCGGATTGCCGACCCTGATTCCGACGGCAGCGCCAACTGGCGAGCCTACGGTCGAGCCTTCCGCGCGGCCTTCTTCGACGCCGAGCAGTGCGCCGACCGGCGCCTCGACGCCCGCGCCGTCGGGGGCGCCCAGTGCCACTCCGATAACAGCACCCTCGAAGGTGCCGATCTCGGCGCCGTCGGCCGCGCCGTCGGCCGCTCCGTCGCCGCGGCCTTCGGGCGAGCCGAGCCCGATACCGACGGCGGCGCCCAGCTCCACCCCGACGGCCGAACCTTCCGCGTTGCCGAGCACCGCGCCTTCGGGAGCGCCGACAGTTCCGCCGTCTGCGCAGCCTTCGCACTTACCGAGCAGCGCCCCGAGTGGCGCGCCGACGGCGACTCCAACCGCGCGGCCTAGCGCGATCCCGACGTCAGCACCTTCGGGAGCGCCGAGCTCGATGCCTTCTGCGCACCCTTCGTCGACACCGAGAAGCGCGCCGTCGGCGTCGCCGAGCCTCGGGCCGACGTCCCCGCCCACCGCCACTCCGACGGCCACACCCTCGATGTTGCCGTCGGCGGCACCGACGGGAGCGCCGACAGTTCCGCCGTCTGCGCAGCCTTCGCACTTACCGAGCAGCGCCCCGAGTGGCGCACCGACGGCGACGCCAACTGCGCAGCCTAGCGCGATCCCGACGTCAGCACCTTCGGGAGCGCCGAGCTCGATGCCTTCTGCGCAACCTTCGTCGACGCCGAGCAGCGCGCCGTCGGCGTCGCCGAGCCTCGGGCCGACGTCCCCGCCCACCGCTACTCCGACGGCCGCACCCTCGATGTTGCCGTTGGCGGCACCGACGGGAGCGCCGACAGTTCCGCCGTCTGCGCAGCCTTCGCACTTACCGAGCAGCGCCCCGAGTGGCGCGCCGACGGCGACTCCAACCGCGCGGCCTAGCGCGATCCCGACGTCAGCACCTTCGGGAGCGCCGAGCTCGATGCCTTCTGCGCAACCTTCGTCGACACCGAGAAGCGCGCCGTCGGCGTCGCCGAGCCTCGGGCCGACGTCCGCGCCCACCGCCACTCCGACGGCCGCACCCTCGATGTTGCCGTTGGCGGCACCGACGGGAGCGCCGACAGTTCCGCCGTCTGCGCAGCCTTCGCACTTACCGAGCAGCGCCCCGAGTGGCGCGCCGACGGCGACGCCAACCGCGCGGCCTAGCGCGATCCCGACGTCAGCACCTTCGGGAGCGCCGAGCTCGATGCCTTCTGCGCAACCTTCGTCGACACCGAGCAGCGCGCCGTCGGCTTCGCCGAGCCTGGGGCCGACGACCGCGCCCACCGCCACTCCGACGGCCGCACCCTCGGTGTTGCCGTCGGGGGCACCGATTGGATCGCCGACGACGCCTCCGTCATCCACCCCGTCGTCGACCCCATCGAGTGATCCGACAGCACCTCCGTCGACCTTGCCGACCAGCTCGCCATCAGCGTCGCCGTCGCCACAGCCATCCTCGACACCAAGTACGATGCCTTCGATCGTGCCCTCAGGAAACCCGACCGCGGCCCCTTCGGCGCTTCCGTCTTCCATGCCTTCGAGTGCCCCGACAGTCCCTCCGACTGCCACGCCAACGGCGAGCCCGTCGGTGGCACCCTCTGGCTCGCCGACGTTTCTGCCAACTGCTCAGCCATCCTCGACGCCCAGCAGTGCGCCTTCGGGTGCGCCGACGCCCACCCCATCTTCGCAGCCCAGCGCGAGCCCCACAGCCACACCGTCGGCATTGCCGAGCGAAGTTCCGTCAGCTACGCCTTCCGCGACTCCGTCTTCAACGCCTTCGGCGCTGCCGTCGTCCATGCCGTCTGGCGCTCCGACGGTCCCTCCGACTGCCTCGCCCACGGCAAGCCCGACAGTGGGGCCATCCGGTTCACCCACAGGTATGCCGAGCGCTCAGCCTTCCTCGACGCCGAGCAGCGCCCCATCAGCACCGCCGTCAGCACCACCGTCAGCGCAGCCAACCTTTAGCCCGACAGTAGCACCGTCGGCCACACCAAGTACGGTGCCGTCAGTCGCGCCGTCTTCGACTCCATCTTCGGCACCGTCGATGCTGCCGTCGTCTACACCGTCGAACACGCCGACGGCAGCTCCGTCGGAGACACCCACCGCGAGTCCAACGACGACACCGTCTGTTGCACCGACAGCTGTTCCTAGTGCAAAGCCATCCTCGACACCGAGCAGTGCGCCTTCGAGTTCGCCGACAGCGGAGCCGACAGCCGTGCCGACAGCACAGCCAACCGCTGGCCCGACAGACGCACCATCGGTGCCGCCAAGCGCAATGCCATCATCCCTGCCGTCTTTGACTCCATCTTCGGCCCCATCGGCTCTGCCGTCGTCCACGCCGTCGAGTGCGCCAACGGCGTCACCATCGGCGCAGCCAACCACGAGTCCAACTACATTACCATCGAGTGAACCGACAGCTGTTCCAAGTGCGCGCCCATCCTCCACGCCGAGCAGCGCGCCTTCGAGGGCGCCGACAGCGGCGCCAACAGTCCAGCCGACCGCTAGCCCGACAGCCGCACCGTCGGAATTGCCGAGCGCGATGCCGTCAGCCGCGCCGTCTTCGACTCCATCGTCGTGTCCTTCTTGGCACCCGTCGTCTAGACCGTCGAGCGCGCCGACAACGGCGCCGTCGGTGCACCCAACAGCGCGTCCAACTGCAGCACCATCCAGTGAACCGACATCCTATCCAAGTGCGCAGCCATCTTCGACGCCGAGCAGCACACCTTCGGGTGCGCCAACAGCGGCACCAACAGCCCAGCCGACCACTAGCCCGACAGCCGCACCGTCGGCGCTACCGAGTGCTTTGCCGTCAGCCGTACCGTCATCGACTCCGTCTTCTGCTCCTTCAGCGCTGCCTTCGTCTTCGCCGTCGAGCGCACCGACGGCAGCACCGTCAGCGCTGCCAACGGCGAGTCCAACTGCAACACCATCAAGTGCACCGACAGCTACTCCAAGTGCACGGCCATCCTCGATGCCGAGTGGCGTGCCTTCGAGTGCGCCGACATTGGCGCCAACAGCCTGCCCGACCACTAGCCCGACAGCCTCGCCGTCTGCACTCCCGAGCGCGATGCCGTCAGCCGTGCCGTCTGCGTCTCCATCTTCTGCTCCTTCGGCGCTGCCGTCGTCTGCGCCGTCGAGCTCGCCGACTGCAACACCAACTGCGGTGCCAAGCACAAATCCGACGTCGGCACCATCCGAATCACCAACGGCGGTGCCAAGTGCGCGGCCATCCTCAACGCCGAGCAGCGTACCTTCGAGTACGCCGACTACGGCGCCTTCGGCGCAGCCAACAGCGTGTCCAACTTCAATACCGTCAAGCGCACCAACATCCTATCCAAGTGCGCAGCCGTCCTCGACGCCGAGCAGCACACCTTCGGGTGCGCCAACAGCGGCACCAACAGCCCAGCCGACCACTAGCCCGACAGCATCACCGTCGGCTCTGCCGAGCGCGATGCCGTCAGCCGTACCGTCATCGACTCCGTCTTCTGCTCCTTCAGCGCTGCCTTCGTCTTCGCCGTCGAGCGCACCGACGGCAGCACCGTCAGCGCTGCCAACGGCGAGTCCAACTGCAACACCATCAAGTGCACCGACAGCTACTCCAAGTGCACGGCCATCCTCGATGCCGAGTGGCGTGCCTTCGAGTGCGCCGACATTGGCGCCAACAGCCTGCCCGACCACTAGCCCGACAGCCTCGCCGTCTGCACTCCCGAGCGCGATGCCGTCAGCCGTGCCGTCTGCGTCTCCATCTTCTGCTCCTTCGGCGCTACCGTCGTCTGCGCCGTCGAGCTCGCCAACTGCAACACCAACTACCGTGCCAAGCACAAATCCGACGGCGGCACCATCCGAATCACCAACGGCGGTGCCAAGTGCGCGGCCATCCTCAACGCCGAGCAGCGTACCTTCGAGTACGCCAACTACGGCGCCTTCGGCGCAGCCAACAGCGTGTCCAACTTCAATACCGTCAAGCGCACCAACATCCTGTCCAAGTGCGCAGCCGTCCTCGACGCCGAGCAGCACACCTTCGGGTGCGCCAACAGCGGCACCAACAGCCCAGCCGACCACTAGCCCGACAGCATCACCGTCGGCGCTACCGAGTGCTTTGCCGTCAGCCGTACCGTCATCGACTCCGTCTTCTGCTCCTTCAGCGCTGCCTTCGTCTTCGCCGTCGAGCACGCCGACGGCAGCACCGTCAGCGCTGCCAACGGCGAGTCCAACTGCAACACCATCAAGTGCACCGACAGCTACTCCAAGTGCGCGGCCATCCTCGATGCCGAGTGGCGTGCCTTCGAGTGCGCCGACGTTGGCGCCAACAGCCCGCCCAACCGCTAGCCCGACAGCCTCGCCGTCTGCACTCCCGAGCGCGATGCCGTCAGCCGTGCCGTCTGCGTCTCCATCTTCTGCTCCTTCGGCGCTACCGTCGTCTGCGCCGTCGAGCTCGCCAACTGCAACACCAACTACCGTGCCAAGCACAAATCCGACGGCGGCACCATCCGAATCACCAACGGCGGTGCCAAGTGCGCGGCCATCCTCAACGCCGAGCAGCGTACCTTCGAGTACGCCAACTACGGCGCCTTCGGCGCAGCCAACAGCGTGTCCAACTTCAATACCGTCAAGCGCACCAACATCCTGTCCAAGTGCGCAGCCGTCCTCGACGCCGAGCAGCACACCTTCGGGTGCGCCAACAGCGGCACCAACAGCCCAGCCGACCACTATCCCGACAGCATCACCGTCGACTCTGCCGAGTGCTTTGCCGTCAGCCGTACCGTCATCGACTCCGTCTTCTGCTCCTTCAGCGCTGCCTTCGTCTTCGCCGTCGAGCGCACCGACGGCAGCACCGTCAGCGCTGCCAACGGCGAGTCCAACTGCAACACCATCAAGTGCACCGACAGCTACTCCAAGTGCACGACCATCCTCGATGCCGAGTGGCGTGCCTTCGAGTGCGCCGACATTGGAGCCAACAGCCTGCCCGACCACTAGCCCGACAGCCTCGCCGTCTGCACTCCCGAGCGCGATGCCGTCAGCCGTGCCGTCTGCGTCTCCATCTTCTGCTCCTTCGGCGCTGCCGTCGTCTGCGCCGTCGAGCTCGCCGACTGCAACACCAACTGCGGTGCCAAGCACAAATCCGACGTCGGCACCATCCGAATCACCAACGGCGGTGCCAAGTGCGCGGCCATCCTCAACGCCGAGCAGCGTACCTTCGAGTACGCCGACTACGGCGCCTTCGGCGCAGCCAACAGCGTGTCCAACTTCAATACCGTCAAGCGCACCAACATCCTGTCCAAGTGCGCAGCCGTCCTCGACGCCGAGCAGCACACCTTCGGGTGCGCCAACAGCGGCACCAACAGCCCAGCCGACCACTAGCCCGACAGCCGCACCGTCGGCTCTGCCGACCGCGATGCCGTCAGCACTACCGTCATCGACTCCGTCTTCTGCTCCTTCAGCGCTGCCTTCGTCTTCGCCGTCGAGCGCACCGACGGCAGCACCGTCAGCGCTGCCAACGGCGAGTCCAACTGCAACACCATCAAGTGCACCGACAGCTACTCCAAGTGTGCGGCCATCCTCGATGCCGAGTGGCGTGCCTTCGAGTGCGCCGACATTGGCGCCAACAGCCCGCCCAACCGCTAGCCCGACAGCCTCGCCGTCTGCACTCCCGAGCGCGATGCCGTCAGCCGTGCCGTCTGCGTCTCCATCTTCTGCTCCTTCGGCGCTGCCGTCGTCTGCGCCGTCGAGCTCGCCGACTGCAACACCAACTACCGTGCCAAGCACAAATCCCACGGCGGCACCATCCGAATCACCAACGGCGGTGCCAAGTGCGCGGCCATCCTCAACGCCGAGCAGCGTACCTTCGAGTACGCCGACTACGGCGCCTTCGGCGCAGCCAACAGCGTGTCCAACTTCAATACCGTCAAGTGCACCGACATCCTGTCCAAGTGTGAAGCCATCGTCGACGCCGAGCAGCACACCTTCGGGTGCGCCAACAGCGGCACCAACAGCCCAGCCGACCACTAGCCCGACAGCCGCACCGTCGGCTCTGCCGAGCGCGATACCGTCAGCAATACCGTCATCGACTCCGTCTTCTGCTCCTTCAGCGGTGCCGTCGTCCGTGCCGTCGAGCACGCCAACGACAGCACCATCAGCACTGCCAACCGCGAGGCCAACTGCAACACCATCAAGTGCACCGACAGCTACTCCAAGTGCGCGGCCATCCTCGATGCCGAGTGGCGTGCCTTCGAGTGCGCCGACATTGGCGCCAACAGCCTGCCCGACCGCTAGCCCAACAGCCTCGCCGTCTGCACTCCCGAGCGCGATGCCGTCAGCTGTACCGTCTGCGTCTCCATCTTCTGCTCCTTCGGCGCAGCCGTCGTCTGCGCCGTCGAGCTCGCCGACTGCAACACCAACTGCGGTGCCAAGCACAAATCCGACGGCGGCACCATCCGAATCACCAACGGCGGTGCCAAGTGCGCGGCCATCCTCAACGCCGAGCAGCGTACCTTCGAGTACGCCGACTACGGCGCCTTCGGCGCAGCCAACAGCGTGTCCAACTTCAATACCGTCAAGCGCACCAACATCCTATCCAAGTGCGCAGCCGTCCTCGACGCCGAGCAGCACACCTTCGGGTGCGCCAACAGCGGCACCAACAGCCCAGCCGACCACTAGCCCGACAGCATCACCGTCGGCTCTGCCGAGCGCGATGCCGTCAGCCGTACCGTCATCGACTCCGTCTTCTGCTCCTTCAGCGCTGCCTTCGTCTTCGCCGTCGAGCGCACCGACGGCAGCACCGTCAGCGCTGCCAACGGCGAGTCCAACTGCAACACCATCAAGTGCACCGACAGCTACTCCAAGTGCACGGCCATCCTCGATGCCGAGTGGCGTGCCTTCGAGTGCGCCGACATTGGCGCCAACAGCCTGCCCGACCACTAGCCCGACAGCCTCGCCGTCTGCACTCCCGAGCGCGATGCCGTCAGCCGTGCCGTCTGCGTCTCCATCTTCTGCTCCTTCGGCGCTACCGTCGTCTGCGCCGTCGAGCTCGCCAACTGCAACACCAACTACCGTGCCAAGCACAAATCCGACGGCGGCACCATCCGAATCACCAACGGCGGTGCCAAGTGCGCGGCCATCCTCAACGCCGAGCAGCGTACCTTCGAGTACGCCAACTACGGCGCCTTCGGCGCAGCCAACAGCGTGTCCAACTTCAATACCGTCAAGCGCACCAACATCCTGTCCAAGTGCGCAGCCGTCCTCGACGCCGAGCAGCACACCTTCGGGTGCGCCAACAGCGGCACCAACAGCCCAGCCGACCACTAGCCCGACAGCATCACCGTCGGCGCTACCGAGTGCTTTGCCGTCAGCCGTACCGTCATCGACTCCGTCTTCTGCTCCTTCAGCGCTGCCGTCGTCCGTGCCGTCGAGCACGCCAACGACAGCACCATCAACACTGCCAACCGCGAGTCCAACGGCGACACCATCAAGTGCACCGACAGCTATCCCAAGTGCGCGGCCATCGTCGATGCCGAGTGGCGTGCCTTCGAGTGCACCTACGGCCTCGCCGTCGGCATTACCGAGCAGCTTGCCGACCGGAGCTCCGACAGCTGTGCCGTCTGCGCAGCCTTCCTCGACGCCAAGCAGGGCACCCACGAGCGTGCCAACGGCGAGTCCGTCGGGAGCGCCGAGCACGCACCCTACTTCGCAGCCGACATCGCTTCCTAGTGCAAAGCCGTCAGGAGCTCCCACGGCGGCGCCATCGTTGGCACCGTCGAGTGCGCCAAGCGCAAGTCCAACGAATAGACCATCAGTGCTGCCGTCTTCAACGCCGAGCAGCGTTCCATCGGCCGCGCCTTCCTCGTCACCGTCGAGCGCTCCGTCTTTCAAACCAATAAGCTTCCCGTCCGCGATGCCGAGCTCGAGTCCAACGCCGGCGCGGACACCAACGCCGTCGATTTCACTCTCGGTTTTGCCGACGAGCGCACCAGGTCCGTCGTCGATGCCGACTCTCGTACCACCGATCGTGCCTGCTGTCGGCGGGGGGATCGTCACGGCGGTGCCAACTAGCGAAATGCCGAGCTTCGCTCCCGCGGGATTAATTATGCCGAGCAGCGCGCCGAGCGGATGGAGCGCGTGCGAGGACATCAAAAACGACGTGGAGATAGGTCCATCTCAGCTCGTCGAAAACAATCTTAACGGTCTCGGGCCGCGATACGGCGACGACCAGATACTAAAATTCGATGGAGTGTTCGAGGACGTTGACCTGACTGTGTCGGCGATCTCTTACGAGGCATCCAACTCGTCGTTCAACGGGAAGCTCGGTGAGTTTGGCCAGATAAACGTAGCCGCAAACACGACGGCGAGTCTTGAGTTCCGCTTCGGCGAAGAACTCACAAAGTTTGTGCTAACGATTTACGATTTAGACCAAGACAAGCGCCAGAAGGAGCGGCTTTGCGTGGATCTCGCCGAATTCGACGAATACGTTGTTGGCGAAAGCACCTTGGACATCGCGCACGTATCCCGCGCGTGCGACGGTTCGGAGGGCAATTCGGTGACGTTTACTTCGACGCAGCCCGGGTATCTCTGCGACAATCCTACGAGTTCCGAACTCGAGCCCGTCACTTGCGCCGAATGCGAGCAGTGTACGACCGAGAACGAAGACGAGTTTCCGATCAACCAGGGAAGCCGCGCGGTATTGTTGGCATTCGAGCGAACGCAGACCGTTCGAATCTATTTCACAGTTCTCTGCACTGCCGAGTGCACGCGAAAAGATGGTCGCCCTCGCGGTCGCAATTTCCTGTTCGGCGGCCAATCCTCGCTATGCGCGTGGCCGACGCCGGCGCCGACGACGGCGGCGGCAGTGCCAACGCTAGTGCCTTGGGACCCGTGTGTTTCGGTGGAAGATGACCCCGAGATCCAGCGCGCCACGCTAACATCGAATAATCTTGGAGGTCAAGGCCCGCGCGCCGGCGAGGCCGCGATGACTTTTTCTGGCGTTATGGATGGCGTTGATCTCGTAGTGACAGCCTCTTCCGAGTATCGGGCAGCCAACTCGTCATTTAACGGGAAATGGCAGGGAGAGTTTGCTCAAATCAACGTAGCTGCGAATACGACGGCATCGCTCACCTTTGAGTTCAGCGAAGAACTGACAGACTTCGTGCTCACCGTGTACGATTTAGATGTCGACAACAGGCAGATCGAGCAGCTGTGTGTATCTGCAGACGCGTACGTGCTGCGCGAAACGACGTCTATCGTGACAGAAGATGCGGATTGCGGAAGGCTGTTTACCGCGACAGCACCAGGGTTCCTCTGCGATAACCCGACGGAGGATCTTACCCTGATAACGTGCGACGAGTGCCAGCAGTGCAACTCTGAGAACGAGTACTTATTTCCCATTGATCTCTCCGAGCGTGCCGTCATGATCGGGTTCGAGAAAGCCAAAGCATTCGACATAGCGCTTACCGTACTATGCGACGACGACTGCGAAGGAAGGGGTCGCAATTTCCTGTTCGGCGGCCAATCCTCGCTATGCGCGTGGCCGACGCCGGCGCCGACGACGGCGGCGGCAGTGCCAACGCTAGTGCCTTGGGACCCGTGTGTTTCGGTGGAAGATGACCCCGAGATCCAGCGCGCCACGCTAACATCGAATAATCTTGGAGGTCAAGGCCCGCGCGCCGGCGAGGCCGCGATGACGTTTTCTGGCGTTATGGATGGCGTTGATCTCGTAGTGACAGCCTCTTCCGAGTACCGGGCAGCCAACTCGTCATTTAACGGGAAATGGCAGGGAGAGTTTGCTCAAATCAACGTAGCTGCGAATACGACGGCATCGCTCACCTTTGAGTTCAGCGAAGAACTGACAGACTTCGTGCTCACCGTGTACGATTTAGATGTCGACAACAGGCAGATCGAGCAGCTGTGTGTATCTGCAGACGCGTACGTGCTGCGCGAAACGACGTCTATCGTGACAGAAGATGCGGATTGCGGAAGGCTGTTTACCGCGACAGCACCAGGGTTCCTCTGCGATAACCCGACGGAGGATCTTACCCTGATAACGTGCGACGAGTGCCAGCAGTGCAACTCTGAGAACGAGTACTTATTTCCCATTGATCTCTCCGAGCGTGCCGTCATGATCGGGTTCGAGAAAGCCAAAGCATTCGACATAGCGCTTACCGTACTATGCGACGACGACTGCGAAGGAAGGGGTCGCAATTTCCTGTTCGGCGGCCAATCCTCGCTATGCGCGTGGCCGACGCCGGCGCCGACGACGGCGGCGGCAGTGCCAACGCTAGTGCCTTGGGACCCGTGTGTTTCGGTGGAAGATGACCCCGAGATCCAGCGCGCCACGCTAACATCGAATAATCTTGGAGGTCAAGGCCCGCGCGCCGGTGAGGCCGCGATGACGTTTTCTGGCGTTATGGATGGCGTTGATCTCGTAGTGACAGCCTCTTCCGAGTACCGGGCAGCCAACTCGTCATTTAACGGGAAATGGCAGGGAGAGTTTGCTCAAATCAACGTAGCTGCGAATACGACGGCATCGCTCACCTTTGAGTTCAGCGAAGAACTGACAGACTTCGTGCTCACCGTGTACGATTTAGATGTCGACAACAGGCAGATCGAGCAGCTGTGTGTATCTGCAGACGCGTACGTGCTGCGCGAAACGACGTCTATCGTGACAGAAGATGCGGATTGCGGAAGGCTGTTTACCGCGACAGCACCAGGGTTCCTCTGCGATAACCCGACGGAGGATCTTACCCTGATAACGTGCGACGAGTGCCAGCAGTGCAACTCTGAGAATGAGTACTTATTTCCCATTGATCTCTCCGAGCGTGCCGTCATGATTGGGTTCGAAAAAGCCAAAACATTCGACATAGCGCTCACCGTACTATGCGACGACGACTGCGAAGGAAGGGGTCGCAATTTCCTGTTCGGCGGCCAATCCTCGCTATGCGCGTGGCCGACGCCGGCGCCGACGACGGCGGCGGCAGTGCCAACGCTAGTGCCTTGGGACCCGTGTGTTTCGGTGGAAGATGACCCCGAGATCCAGCGCGCCACGCTAACATCGAATAATCTTGGAGGTCAAGGCCCGCGCGCCGGCGAGGCCGCGATGACGTTTTCTGGCGTTATGGATGGCGTTGATCTCGTAGTGACAGCCTCTTCCGAGTACCGGGCAGCCAACTCGTCATTTAACGGGAAATGGCAGGGAGAGTTTGCTCAAATCAACGTAGCTGCGAATACGACGGCATCGCTCACCTTTGAGTTCAGCGAAGAACTGACAGACTTCGTGCTCACCGTGTACGATTTAGATGTCGACAACAGGCAGATCGAGCAGCTGTGTGTATCTGCAGACGCGTACGTGCTGCGCGAAACGACGTCTATCGTGACAGAAGATGCGGATTGCGGAAGGCTGTTTACCGCGACAGCACCAGGGTTCCTCTGCGATAACCCGACGGAGGATCTTACCCTGATAACGTGCGACGAGTGCCAGCAGTGCAACTCTGAGAATGAGTACTTATTTCCCATTGATCTCTCCGAGCGTGCCGTCATGATCGGGTTCGAAAAAGCCAAAACATTCGACATAGCGCTCACCGTACTATGCGACGACGACTGCGAAGGAAGGGGTCGCAATTTCCTGTTCGGCGGCCAATCCTCGCTATGCGCATGGCCGACGCCAGCGCCGACTACGACTAGGCTCCAGTACAACGCGTCTGATTCGCTGACGCTTACGACGGACCTGACGTGGGTGAATCTGACGGGTGCCCTGTGCGTTTCAGGTGATCCTTGCGCTTCGCGCGTCGAGACTTTCGCCAAAGGAGTATACGAGCTCAAGAATCGTACGACGACGCTTGACTTCGGGTATGAACTCCCGGAAAACCTCCCACCGGGAACCTACCGCTATGTCTACTGGATCTTCTCCTCGAGCCAGCGACGACTCTCGACGGGTTTCGCGACCATTCCCGCCGTGATTTCTTCCGATTCTTTTGATGTTTATTGGGCCCCGTCCTCTTGCCCGACCATAACGATGGCACCCTCGATGACCGTGGCGCCGTCGATGAATGCGGCGCCGGCGAGGACGATGGCGCCGGCGAGGACGATGTCGCCGGCGAGGACGATGTCGCCGGCGAGGACGATGTCGCCGGCGACGACGATGTCGCCGGCGACGACGATGTCGCCGGCGACGACGATGTCGCCGGCGACGACGATGTCGCCGGCGATATCGTCGTCGACGATGGCTCCGGCGAGGACGATATCGCCGGCGATATCGTCGTCGACGATGGCTCCGGCGATCACGGTGACGCCGGCGATCACGATGGCGCCGGCTGTCACGATGGTGCCGGCAGTCGCCATGGCGCCGGCAGTCACGATGGCACCAACTGTCTCGGTGGCGCCAATTGCGAGCGAAGCGCCGATGGTCGAGCCATCTGGGACGTCCTCGCCGACGGTGACGATGGGGCCCTCTATCACGCCGTCGCCAACCCTATTTCCGAGTGTGATTATCTCGGTGCCAGCAAGTGCGAGTCCCAGCGCGAGCGCGTCACCGACGGAGACGTTCTCGCCGACACTCACCCCAAGTATGACGTCATCGCCCAGTACGACACTTTCATCGTCCTTGAGTGATTCGCCGCGCAAGACGTTCTCACCGGCAGTCGTACCTAGCACAACGACGACGTTCTCGCCGACCGAGACGTTCTCGCCGAGCACGACGTCCGTGCCAACATTCGCGCCGAGCACGATGGCGGCGCTGTTCTCATCGCCGACGATCGTGGACGATCGCAGCAGTAGCACGCAGACGGTGGTGTCCCGGAGCAAGAGCAAAAAGAGCCAGTCGTTCAGAGACACGAGCCTCAGCTCTAAGAGGCAAGAACCTTGCCTCGTTTTCGTTGCCGTCGCAACAGTCGGCGCGTTGTTAGTTGCGATCTATTACGGTCAGTACTTCCTGGTGATCGCCTCGCTGGACGCCGCGCTTAATATGTTGTTCGCGTGTGCCGAATTTCCAAAAATTCACGGCGTCGTAGCGATAGCTCTCATGGTTCCCCGCGTTTTGCTCGCTCCCTTTCGGGCCAAGCCGTGGCCGCTTTGGGTCGTAAGCGCGACCCACACCGCGTGGGACCACCGCAGTCGGACTGCGTCGGCAACTGTTTTCTTCGCGACGTGCGGACAGCTAGGGACAAAACTCTTCGCGTGGCGGAACGTCTTGGCGGTCGTGGGCATTGCCACGAACTTTTTCGTGATCGTCGCGGCACTTTACGCCCTCTGGTGGTACTCGGGCGAAAAAAAACGGTTCGACTCCGCAGAGTTCGAAAGGAAGAAGTGCTCGTGCGTCGACTCGAGCAGCGGGGAACTAGAGTTCGAGTACGACGACGGCTCTCGACTCGAAACAGGAGAAGGTTTGGCTAAAGACGATAAGACGTGCGAAGCCGGCCTTGGCTCGTCGATCGACGCGAGACCGACCGACACCATTGCGCACATCTCGATCGCAGACGACGAAGAAGAACCTGCACGGCCGCACGAAAGAGCCACCTCGAGCGACCGAGCGACCGACACGATTGCTTCCATCTCAATCACTGAAGCACCAGACAAAGAAGAGAAAGCAACACCTAACCGCGCCTCCTTCCTCGCCAAGCCCTGGGGCACCTCCCCCCGCCAGCCGTGGGCACGCACCGAACACTCCCCTTAATGATCTCTTCGACGATCCGACGCGATGCTTGTGGTGGTGTCCTCCCCCGCGGCAATTACCGCGCCGCTTTTTTTCTTCTGTGTTTAAATACCGCATCGTTGTTGTATTCATTGCACTCCCCGCCCTCTTGGCAGTGCACTTACTTTCCGCCCTCTTGGCAGTCGACTTACTTTTAAGAACTAACCCCATCTTTACGCAACTCTTGTAAGGTGATTTGCAATGAACACGCCGCCCGGCTACGTGGTGGGGATCCTGACTCTACGGGGCGCGCGCCTGCTTGCCTGCCTGCCTGCCTGGTTGTCAATGTGTGATTGTTTCGGACATTACTCTTGTAAGAGCGTTCCGGGGCGAAGGACGTAGTTGCGAAGGGTGTAGTTGAGAAGGAGGTCGTCGTTGCGAATCCACGTTTCTTGGGCGCACTTTTTTCTGTCGACGCCTCTTAATTTCAAACGGCTCGTGACCTCCTGCGCTTCTCCTTAGGACATTGTTTGTGGCGGTACAAGAAAAAAAAGCAACCCCGACTTACCCTGATGTGGCCAGTCTCTATCCTCGACACCTCGAGTGACGGAGAGGCATTGGCAATCTGGTGATTGTTTGTAGAGATAGAAAATTCCATTTAGGGTTAGGACAAGTGCAGGCCAGTAAGTTCACCTAGTCCCAATCTCTAACCCTAGTAAGATCACCTGGTCCCACATCTGGTCAGTTAGTTCACTTAGTCCCAATCTCTGTCCCGGCGTAAACCCACTCGTGCTCACACCCACTCACCCCACTCTCCTTTGAGCTCGTCGCTCTCACCTCCGCTAATCTAAGCTGCTTTGATCCGCACGCGCCGCCAACCTTTGAGTTTGAGTTGTCAAAAAACTCCAGTAAGCTCACCTGGTTCCAGTAAGTTCACCTGGTCACTCAGCTCACCTAGTCCCAATGTCTAGACCAAGTAAGTTCACCTGGTCCCAGTTATAGTTCACCTACAGTGCGCGTGTAGACGCCGGGAGGGGGCTTATCGGTATTGCGCAGCACGTGTGGGGTAGGGTGGAGTCGTCGACCCAGAAGAGGATATCCTCGGGGTTGCCGATCGACAGAGAGCCACGTAGAGCTGGACGTGACAGAAGACGGGCTTCGCCAAGAGGACGCCGACCTCGCGGGGCGTCTGGCCCTGGCTTTTGTTGATCGTTTGGCGTAGGCGGGCCTTAAGGGATACAGGTTGGAGGAGCCTCGGTGACAACGACATGATCGATCATGTATCTGGTACCGTTGCAGTGGCCGTGGGACGGGTCGAGGTTGCGAAGACCTTAAGCTCGCGCTCAAAGTCAGCATGCCGTTGGTTGTCAGGGAGTCGAAAACTCGACTGTAAAGAGCGAGGCGTCGTCTTCCGACCCAACCTAGTCTCCCGAAAAAGAACTCCGACGCCTCGTCTCCGGGGAAAAAAGGCCGCGGTCATGCGCGCGTTGTCAGCATCGACAACATCGTTTCGACGGGGCGTGAGAATGGCGCGCTGAAAGAGCCGCCGCGGGTCGTGGAAATAGTCTGCGAGGTCACTGTGTGCAATATTCTTGGGCCTTTTTCGACCCGATTGTGAGACCTGTGGACTCGCCTCCTGTGTCACTACGATTCAAAGACGCGAATCCGCGACCGATAAAGATGACGCCCTACCGATTGACGCCTGCGAAGCTCGATTGCCTCCGCAAGCAGATCAGCGAGTGGTGCCGGGATGGAGTCATTCGTCCGGCCAACTCACCTTGGGGCTTTCCTGTGTTGATGCTTCCGAAGAAAGGAGCTGAGATTGGAACGTCAAACGCGTTCCGTGCTGCAGTTGACTTACGTCAGCTCAACGATCAATTGGTCAATGACAGTTGGCCAAACATTCGACAAGATGATGCTTTAGCCTTTCTCGCGATGAGACGATGGCGGACATGCATTGATATTAGATGGGGATACCACAACCTTCGTCAGGATCCGGCAGCGCAGGACGCTGTCACGATGGTTAGCCCACTTGGCGCTCACAGTTTCTTGCGATTACCTCTAGGTGTGAAGACGGCCGGAGCTCTTTTCTGCAAGCAAATGGCGAGCGACCTTTCGAAATGGATGTATCAAGACTTGGTTGCGTTTGTTGACGATATTATGATGGGATCCGACGATCTTCATCGACATTTACAAGTTTTGATCGAAGTGATGTGTCATTTGGCACAGAGAGGGTACAGCGGTCGAACCGCGAAGTTCCACCTTCTCAAGGATGATGTAGAATTTCTGGGACGCATTTCTACCCCAGAAGGCTTGAAGCCGAATCCGAAGACGCTGGAAGCACTGCAGAAGATGCCGATTCCAGGTACTTTACCGAATACTTCCCCGAAGACCCAGATACGTTCTTTCATCGGCATGAGTAATTACTGCCGGCGATATGTGAAGGGCTACTCGAAGATTGTGGAACCGTTGAGACGACTATGCCTCGAAGGTGTAAAGCTCGAGTGGACGCCCGAGTGTCAGAAGGCTTGGGATACGATTATTGAAGCTTTGGTTGATTCCCGTGGAGTCTACCACGCCGATTATGATCTGCCTTTTCAGATCCGTTCCGATGCTTCCAAGGATGGACTTGGAGCATATCTCTTCCAGATTGTCGAAGTCAAGGACGATGCCGGAAGAGTGACTCGAGAAGAACGAGTAATTGAATACTGGAGCCGAGCTGTGCCGAAGGAGATGCGGAATTATGAGCCTCGTCGGCTAGAGCTGCTGGCAGTTACACTTTCTCTAGAGCACTTTCGAGCCTACATCGAAGGGCACCGTACTGTTTTGAAGACCGATCACCGAAATTTGACGTTTTTACGTAAGGCGACGCACTCGTCTGGGCAGCTTGCTCGTTGGGCGATGCGCCTCGCCAATTTTGACCCTGAACTTGGTTACAAGCCGGGAAAGTCACCGGGAATGAGTATCCCTGACTGTCTCTCCCGCAACCCGATAGATCATGTCATCGAGACTGACGAGTTTGGAGAACCTTTGAACCACGCTTATTTAGTGTTCCAAGAGCTTCCCCGACCTGTGGATGACCGAGGAGTTCCCGTCTCCGGCTGCCACTTCATAATGTCGTTTATTGCGACCAAACTGCCGGAAGACGAAGACGAAGACCCTGAAAAGGATCCGATGAAATTGGCCACGTCTCACGCTACGAGACAACGTCGGAAGAACCGTGCGCGCGATGAGCCACAGATCTTCAAGGACGCAGCCGCTTACAAAGATTATATCGATAAGATACCCGATAATATGACGCTCGCTGAGATCGCACGTGAGCAAGAATCTGATGCTACTTGCGAGGATATTCGCTACCGAATGGCCCAAGGTCAGGCGCCGCGACGTTCCCGAGCGAACGAACGATTCGAAGTCGTTAAAGATGTTCTTTATCGCATTTCTGCTGATTCGCACCCGATGATTGTTGCACCTGCTACGTTGCGCAAGCGCATTATTCGACTCTACCATGACACTCCGGTCAACGGTGGTCATATGGGACGTCACAGTACCGTCCAGGCTATCCAAGAACGATTTTGGTGGCCTCACATGTCGAACGAAGTTGGAGTCTTCATTGCTGAATGCTTAGTTTGCCAGAAAGCTCGTACGCCTGAGCCGAAACGAGCTGGACTCTTGCAGCAGCCCGTCTACGATGGTGATGGTGCTGTTCTTTGCATGGATTTATTTGCACCCTTGCCCAGCGCTGGTCCCGAGACGTATCTTCTAGTATTTTTTGATCCGTTCTCGCATTTCTTGATTCTGGGTGTTTTGAACAATAAGACTGCTGAGTCTGTCCTCGAGTCTTTTGTCATTAACATTCTCCTCAAGGGCTACTTGCCCCAGATGATTCGTACCGACAACGGTAAAGAGTTCGTGAACAAGTTGAAGCGCGAGTTTTGCCATCTCTTTAACACACGATACCGAACTACGATTCCCTATCATGCCCAGTCGAACCCGGCTGAGCGTGTCAACCGATTTATCAAGGCCTTCCTCCGTGCTTCCCTTCAAGGCCGGAACATCACGGATTGGCCTGACTTTGCTCATTATATTGCGTTTTGCTACAACCGCAAGTTTATTCCAGGCACGCAGATTTCTCCCTTTATGCTGCGCATGAACCGTCAGCCGATGCTGCCGACTGACTACACGCTCATGGATTTTGATACACGATTGTAGCCGAAGACTCGCTCTGATGCAGCCGCCGAGACTCGCGAACGATTGAAATATTATACAAAGATCGTCCGCGAACCTCGTGATAAAGCTTTGAAGAAACAGCGATTGGCTTACAATGCTGATCATGTTGATGTTGAATACAAGGAAGGATCGCACGTTTTGCTCTACATCCCTTTCCTTCAGAACAAACTTCGACCGGAATGGCGAGGGCCGTTTATTATCAAGGAACGCCTCTCCCCGGTCACCAATAGGATTGAGTCTCTCGACTCTCCGCCCGAAGAGCGGCGTGTTCATGTAAGTCAGATCACGCCTGTGATGGTACCTCCGATCGTTGATCAAACCATCCGCAAAACCGAAGAAACCTTCCGTGATGATTATCAGCACGGTAAGTTTGTTGTTTTCCGGATTCCTGACCGGAAGCGATCTGATTGGCGCAAGAAGATTTATGTTGCTGAAGTTTACGAGCCTTACGATTACCAAAATGATCGTGTTGCTCTACATTTCTACTCCAATTTGGGTCCGAACGATGATGTCGCTTATTTCAAGCCGACCTCTCACCTTTCGCACCGCAAACTCAAGCCCGAGTTCAAGGACGTTGAAGGTCGAAGTTTCACCGACAAGTCCAGAATTTCCTCCAACACAACTCCTTGTGTCACGGATTTCGCTCCGCACGAGATTGACGTGTTGGTCCCCAAGTTTACTTTACGCAGTGGTCGAGTTCCTGAACCGATCATCACCCGCGTTTATCAGAAGATTCGTTCACGAGATGCTCGTAAGGCGAAGCCGCGCTCCTCGCGCTAGCACCTCGCTGGGGCAGCTCGAATTCTTACCAGGGGAGTCCTGTGGCGGCAACTCCCGCCTCCTAAGGCTTACCCCTCTTCTAGGGCCCCCCCTTATCAGGGGCACCCTACTCCGTTCCGATGATGTCAGTGTTCTATATGACATCATCACCCTTTTCCGTGACGCATGTCACCCTGATTTCTGATTTTCTATCCTTGAGCATAAAGCAACAGCCGATCCTCAAGTTGAGAGGACCAGGCACGGAAGTTGTTTGTGATCGCGTGGCGGGAGAACGGCCATCCTCGTCCAGTCATCCCACCAAGGGCACGGACGCGATCGGCGAGCCAGGATTCGAAGGCACGCCAGGTAGCCCCCAAAATTCTCCTTACGCCACAAAAGCTCCAAGCACTCAAGAACCAAGACAAGGACCCGACCGATATAACAAAAGGCAAGCTATACCCGATCACTCAACCGCATCTCCAAGGAAAAGAAGCCGACTTCATCGTATATCTCCGCGAGACCGCACACCCCCTATTTCGCCGATTCCTACATGCCGGTAGCGACTCCGTCAAGCACCCAGCATACGACGAAATCGATGCACTTGGATCCTCCTACCCAATAGGACTCGAATTCGTGCTGCAAGTTCGCCTCGCACTCGATAAGCATACGGGCCAGAACCACATCCATCATGCGCATTATGTTTACAATGCCTTTCTGGACACGCCGTTCAACCCTGAAATCCATGAGCCAGCTCACTACATCGATTACATGCGTCATGTCCAGCAGCAGCTCCGCCAGATCACCACGGACGCTTCTCTCCAACTTCCCGACAACAAGATCCTCGAAGAAATTCACCAAGTTCTTCGATTCAAGTACCCCCCAAGCTTGCTTGACTCCCGCGCCCCAACACACATCAAAGGCTTTGCACGTCTCGCTAACTGTTTGCGCACTCCCAACGATTCGCTATTACTCGACGAAGACAAGGACGCCATCCACCACCTTCCTAAGCTCATCGCCCGCATCACTGTTATTTCAACGTTTGAGCGCCACTTTTGGGCTCACCTCGAGCCTCACCCCACTCTTAACTTCAAGCCTTTGCGCTTTGTTACGGACTTTGGTCGTCTGCCAACAAAGGATAAAGACAACCCACGCTTTCGCCCCTCCAGGCAAAGCCTCCTAATCCTCGCTCCCCGTCTTACTACGACGTCAATGACAGTCCTAAGCCCAAGGCCACCCCTGTAACCCTACCGAAGAACAAGCACCGTCCCCGCGCTCCTCCTGTCACTCCTGACAAACGCGAGCACCCGCATCTTCGAAAGGCCACCTTCCCAACGCAACCTCATCCACCCAAACCATCTACTCCAGACCAACGGTCTTCCTTCGTGAAGTTCGTCGCAAACTCCAAACCATTCGCAATCTTAGCCAAGCCGGTCGCCAACGTCTAGCTCCGAGCGTATGAACAAGCTCATCAACCTGGAGAGATTGGACCCTCTCCGGGTAGAGACTGCGTGCAGTCTTAGGCGTGTACTGACCATTCCGCTTGTCACATGCTACTACACAAAGGGATTTAGGCCCTAACTCCTTAAAGACATTAGGTCCCATAGCAGCGTTTACACTGATAACGTTGAACGAAGTCTCTGTTAATTAAACAGAAAACCCCGTAACCGACGGTACGCACCTGGAGGCCTAGTCCATGTTGGAAAAGAGCTTCAGGTTGGGTTCTTCATAATCTGATATAAAAGGGGCGGAAGGGTAAGGGAAGAAGGAGAGAGGGAAAGCCGCATTACGGAGAGAAAACCCTCGTGTAGAGATAGGTGTGAGATGTTCCAGTGTCGCCACATATAGTGTAGCTCTCTGGACCCTCAACGTGTGGAAACAGTTTATGCATTTCAGACGTTCTTGAGGTGGAACTTGTGCAATATACATGACAATGGAACAAACGACAACAGAACAGGACGAATTAATTATGATGTCGAGCGTGTTGTAATATTACGCAAAGAAGGTGTATCAGTATATCCACGTCAGATGTACGGGCCAGTTCATCTTCACTATTATCATCCAGTTCCTTTAACTATGGAGAAGGTGAATTATGTACATCTGATGGTGGGTCGTTAGTAGTGTTAGTATTGTGCGTAGTCATTGCATCACTCAAGGTAACCAAGGGTGATATGACAGATGAAAGGAAAGACATAGCAGTGTCAGGAGTAAAAGCGTGTAGATCCAATGCAGGAATAACACGATCATTTGCATCAGACAGAGCTGCATGGAGATGATGAGCTGCTGCGTCGATTTGAACTTGCTGAGCCTCATTGTACGTATTTGGAGGGCGCTGTCCAATAGATGAGATAAGGGATCGAGAAATGATATGGACAAATACTGCAGTAGATGGGATTATGATGTCCTGATGCATCTGATGACTTGACAGGATGTTGTCTAGTAGAGACACATGCTTGATGTTCTCAATCACTTGGGTGTTTAAATTTTCGTAAATTTCTTGCATCTGTGTGAGAGATGTTGATGCAAGCGATAGTTGTTGCTCTTGTGCCTTCAATTGCTGTTCGGTATTAGTGAGACGCAAGGAAAAAGACCGAACTTCTTCTTTTAATTGATGTAAAGACTCAGTCATATTATCGTTAGTTTTATCTAGCGTAGGTTCAGCGGGTGGATTGTCGATCGGCGCTGGTGAAACATCTTCAGAAGAAGTATCTTCTGAAAAGACATCATTTATGTCCGAAGGGTAGCCAACCTGGACTAGCACATTTTCAAAGGCAGCTTGCTGTATGGGGGTTAGTTGACGAAAATAATTAAGCATTGGCGGTAACGTTTCCGAGGAGATTGTGTTAAGTTGGTGAGAAACATCATCAACGACGCATTCAACAAGCACATTAAGCAGCTCGTCCGGGTTGGTTACTATGCATACTTTATCTTCAACAGAATGTAACAGAGACAAAGCTGCTACAAGAATCTCAAGATTTACACTCGAGATAAAGGGCAACCGAAATAAGATCATGCTGCTTTCATCAGGGTTAACAATGATTTTGGAGACATCAACTTTAAGGGATGTTGCAGTTTGCATGATTGCCTCTTTAAGCTGCTTATTAATAGCGATAGCCTTTCCAAGGCGGAGGATTATAGCCCTGATTTGGGCCGCTGGATCGTTAAAACAAGAAAGTTGGAAGGGCTGCTGACTATTGCGAATTAAAGCTATCCCATGATGTGACCGATCGCACAGCGCACAAATCAACAAGAAGAAAGGGCGCGGCACATCGAAACAGTGAGATGCATGTTGCGCAGACGCGAGATGATCCTCAATAATTTGGCGAATCGCGTCAGTTTTAAGTTCGTCTTCATTACAAATGGTGAGCACGACTGGTGTGCCTGGCGCTTTCACTTTGTTGTAACACTTTGTACACGTCACGTGAACTTTGACAACCCCTTTAATGGGTGGGAAGCGATGAAGACGAATTCCCTCATTAGGAGATATAGCGGGGGCGTTTCGGATACGCTTAGTCTTGACACACAACAAAGAGCAGAGATATTGGACATTGTCTACAAACTCTGTCTGTTGTGCTTCCGTAAGTAGCTGCTGCAATGACTTAAACCAGCACTGGGGGTCCTTGTGTTGCGGAATAAGGAAATTGGGTGGTGATGAGCCAAGGGCAGTAACGTTCCCGGACATCATCGCTAATACGTCAAATTTACAATGCTTGAGCAGGAAATACTCAGACTTCGTTGCTTGCGATTTAGGCTGTTGTTGGGCAGCTGCTTTGGGCGTCGATTGATGTCCTTGCGCCACCGACAAATAGGTTTGATGTTTCCGATTAGGGGAGCTAGTCGGTGCAGCGCTTGGAGTTAGAGCATTAAAAGGTGGAGACAGTGACAGTATACCACCACCACGACCCCGGTTCATGGTAGAGTGGCGTCGGCTCGCAGCATCTTTGTTTTTAGTGGGATTTATCATGAGAGGAATCTCCACATCACATTTCATGTGGCATTTCACATTTTAACAAGCCCCTGTGCATGGCAGGGTTAGTTTAAAGTCATTTCGGACATAATGGAGGGTAATGATTAACCATCTTGTTGAGCTATGGGTTGTTGTAAGCCGAGTAACGTGCGAAATCTGCTGAAGAGTGGAGCTCCAAAGGGTTTGGTAAATCCATCGGCGATATTATGGGAGCCGGAAACATGATGTAGACGGATGCGTTTTAACCGTACGTAGTCGCGTATACGGAACCAATGTGTGCTGATAGCTTTAGCCTCAGTCGCACTGTCGGGATTATTATATATATGAATAGCAGAAGCAGAATCTCCAATTATAGGGCTGTTACGTATGAACGACATGTCCGACGGGAGGGGATTGTCGTGAGCATCATAATCTAGTAGCAAGTCTTTCCCTGGAGGTTGGCGGAGATAGAAGTGAGGATTTATAACGAATGCCATTTCCGTTAGCAATTTGCGTAACCAGACCACATCATCGGCGCACATATTAAGGGCTATGAGTTCACTTTCGTGCATAGAAGTAGCTGTAATAGGTTGCAACTTGGACTTCCAAGTGATGAGAGAACCAAACAGAAAGATAGCGTAACCGGTCGTAGATTTGCGGTCTTGTTCATAAGAGGGTGCATTATCGGCATCAACGAATGCGACTAATGGATCAAAATTACCTGAATTAACTTGTTCTTTAGTGTAGTCCAACATGGTAGCCATGTCAGTACGATTACCGATAAGAAGTCGAAGATGGTCCATTAGAGCGGAAGAACCAGAGTAGTACCAAAGGCGAAGATTACGATTTTCGGGCTTGCGCAAGTAGCGGAGCGTTCCTGTTAGTACTTGAACATGTAGAAATGCTGGATTATGCATTCCTCGAGAGCAACGACTAAGACTTTGGGATAGATCAGGGCGACAGGCCAATTGGACAAACGTGAGCTTGCCGAGTAGAGTGGAGAAGGTATGAAGGATAAACTTGTCCATATCAGAAGATGGCTCTCCAGTTTTATACGTGGCTGATGGTGACATCGGTGTGGAAGTGGGACGCAACTGCATTAAAATGGGGTACTCTTCGAACAATGCATCACGTTTAGCCTGACAGTCCAGTGATATAGAGCCATCCGTTGTACGCGTTATGCGCATGCCTAGGAGAGTATGGACTTCTTCGAAGGTGTCGACTGAGTATTCCTTTTTAGGGGCTTGCTGGGACTCACGACGTAGAGTTTCCGAAGTGCAAGTAATGACGACGTCGTCTACTGAGAGCGTGCAAATTAGAAATGTAGCGTCAGCTTGGACTTTAGCGTAAATGCATGTGTCTGTTCGAAATCGTGTATAGCCTAATGAATCAAAGAAGCCGTTTATGGTTTGATTCCAAAGGGCAGGGCACTGACGTAATCCATAGAGAGATTTAAGTAGCTTTGGGAGACGACCTTGGTATTTAGTATCTTCGGGATCGAGAAGGTAAATGCCTTGTGGCAGTTTGACATAAACATGAGAATCGATGGGAGCTTGAACAAAAGCGTTAGGGACGTCGACATGGTAGACGGGAAGTCGCAGATGAGCTGCTAGCGCCAGAGCACAACGGATGCCGGTAAGCTCTGCCATAGGGCTGAATGTGTTGAAGAAATCGGTGCCCAGAGGCTAAGAATCCTCGTAGGACCAAGCGTGCTTTATGTTTAATGTACTGACGAGCAGCGTTGGTTTTTATACGTAGGACGAGGCGGGTGTCAATAGGCTTTGAGTTGACCATTGGCAGCGCTAGTTTAAAGCAGCCAAACTTAACAATATCAAAAATCTCCTTGGAGATGGCAGCAACATAAGCTTTGCGATCAGCGTCTGAGAGACCTTTGAGGCAGCTCAACTCATATTCATCAATTTTGATATCTTTTGAGTCTTGTAGTCGTCCGAACCAACCGTGCTAGGGTCATGAGTCGTCGTCAGATGAGTAATCGAATAAGAAGCGATATTATCGTGCAGATGAGCATGTTCGGGATATTCGACGAGTTGAACAATTAGTAGAGGAGCATCACCAAGGTGGGCCTCAATGTAATGCGATTGCTCGGTGATATAGTCTTCGATGGCGGAGAGATGAGGCTCGGAGGCACCATAAGAAGCGTCATTATGATCCAAGATGGAGTGGGGCGTGAACAAAGCATAAACATATTGAGCGGGAGGAACTCGAAAGGCGTGAGCATGTTCAGAAATTAAATGAACGAGAGCCTGAGGAAGGTGAAAGTCTGCAAGGTTGACGTCGTCGCAGAAGTGAACATGAGGAGTATCAGGCGATGGGCGGCTATGGTTCCTATGACACATAAATGAAGAGGACTGTGAGATCGCTTGGTGCACATGGTGATGGAGGGATGGTGTCAATTCCCCCTCTGGCGGTATAGCCGTCCAGTGGATGCCATGAGCAAGATGAAGGGAGTGGAGGGTGGGGTCGCAGAACGTTATGTACTGCTTGGAGAGGTCATACTCGAAGTCGGCAAGCGCACCACCGGCTTGTTTATAAGCGGCAACTGTAGGCGAAGCAATACGAGTAAGAACATCCTTGAGATTGGTTTTGCGACGAGGCTGAGGGTGATGAGGACCACGGGTGAGACGGCAGACATCCTGGGAATAGAGAGACCGATAAGATGGCAAATGTGGCAGAGTGTCGGAAGACACTTCAGATGTAGGGGTGGTGGCGGAAGTAGCGGGTGCAGAAGCAGCTGGAGCACATGCGGGAGCGGGGGAGGGAGCATGGAGATGAGAAGAAGGAATCCCTCTCTCCTGGGCAGTGTTGGTAGGCATAGCATTCCCCCTCTGCGCCGCATCATTGGGGGTGCTGTGAACAGAGAAGGGAATGTCGGGTGAAGGTGCGGGAGGTGGATGCTGTTCATAATCAGGAGGAGATTTAGAAATAAGATGAGGAAAAGTCAGTTTAGAGGAAACACGGACTTGACCGTTTTCAGGATTAAGGACAACATCGGCTAAATGATTAACATGGGGTGTTATTAAAGGGTATGGGGTGTTATTAAAGGGCTTATAACGTTAGCACCACAGAAGTAGATGTAGGGACGACATCGACGTTCATATTTATGAAATTCGTTATGTTCCAAATGCAGATAACAAACAGAACCAAAAGGTTTGAGGTAGTCTTGTTGGGGAACATTACATTGGTCTAACAAAACTTGTTGGGGGCTTAGGACTTTATTGTAAATACGTTCGAGGGAAACGTTAGGGAGGAGATTATACGATTGGATGGCATGTATAACAGCCCACGGGTAGTGTGGTGCCGGATCTGTTAGGGGGTGACCTTTATAGGATACATTAAGCATATGCCGGAGTCGTGTAGACGCGGCAGTGGCTATGTGACCAACAGCGGCTTCGACTTCATGATTAAAGACATGTAAGTAAGGGGGGGACGCGGACATATTAATACCATGCTCCACACGGAAGGGGGTTGTAACATGCTGAGATAAATAGGGTTTAAAGGAAATCACAATAGATTTGTTTTAGTTGTACACGAACATAAGTAGAGCAAAAGTTGCGGACAAACTCAAGGGCGTTACAAAATTCGCTAGAGTTAGTGCTACGACAAAAGTACACTAACAAAATTTTATAAATGAGACACTTAAATCAGTGATATGTCGAAAGGATCCCCATTCCGAGAGAACAGATACGTAACCACCGTCACATGCCCAGGCTTCACCAGGTTGAAAATTTTTTTCGAATGATGGTTGCTTGATAAGGTGGTGTGGATGAGGAAAGCGTTTTTTATGAATCGTACAATCCACACAGAACTTACGGTAGGGTACGTCAGATGGGTGGTGTCCAGGACTGGCAATAACCTGAACAGCTTTTATAGCTTGAGAATCACTAGAATGGTGGATGTTGTGAAAATTGGTAGCTCGTTGTTGCGCATCTCGAAATGCGAGGGTGCCCCTGGCATGGACTTTCTTATCGAAGGGCGCATGCTTCTCATGGAGCTGTCTTGGCGTTATAAGGGGTATTTGTTTTTCTTTAGTAGGAGATGATATATCTGCGGATGAGGTGTTAGAGAGGAAAGCATGAGCTACTGAATCAATATGAAAAGAAGGAAGTTCGTGGTTAGAAGCGATAGTATCACAACATAAGAGTTTTTTATTGGAGATGTAGAACATTGTAATGGAACTCTGGTGTAATGTTAAGGATGTATCTGTTGGGAATATATTTGTGAAGAAGGTTGACCTATAGTTTTTGGTTAGAGAAGCATGATCAGGGTCAAACGATGGTGATAGCGTTAATATACGCAAGTCATAGACAAGCTGACACAAATGTTTATAAATTGTATGATATGTTCCAGCTGGAATAGCATTTGCGATGATATCACAGCATAGGTCAGGGGACAAAGACAAAAGAAAATTGATTTGGTACGCTGTGAAGTTATTGGCGCGTGCCAATTCGCGAGTTGAGTAGTGTCGAATGCGGTCGAGTCGTCGATCGTACACCAGCATGTTAACAAATCCACGAATGGTAGGAGTGGGAGTGTATATAGAATGAACTTTGGCACCCATCTTCCTATCGCTTGATGTTATAAAGCCCAAATATCTGCTTTGGGACAAATGCATGTCACTTAAAGCAATCATTTTGTCGAGAAATTCGAGACGATTTTCCTGAGGGTAGAAGACGAAAGAATTGTGAAATACAGGAGAAGTATAGGGAACCAATGCTTGTACTAGACGACGCGTGTCTTGATTTTCATTATTATGATGGTATGCATGACAAAGCCAAAGAAAACCGGTAACTGGTTCGAGAGAAGCAGTCTTATCGATTCCGGCATCATGCGTTAGGAGGGTGTAGGTTTCGCCAAAAGCATTTATATGTGCCTGGTATTTAGAAGAAGAGTTAGAAACTGTTATGTCTCCGCCTGTATGTCTTCCACCGGTGATGTAAATGATGGATGAAGTAGAGGGTTTATTTAAGAATAACCTGTGAGATGGTTGGTTAGATTCGATAGTTGTAATGCGAAAGGACACAGGTAATGTGATGGATTTAGGGAATAATCGTCCCATAATATTGTAGAGGAGCACAAAAGCTTTGAGTTCAATAGGGGATCTCAGGCAAGCAAGTGGTTTTCTTGAATTAGTCAAGAATCCCAGGCGAAAGTTAGAAATGCCCTCCATTTCATCTTGAATGGGATGTTCGACTGTTTTATTAGAGTGCAGACGAAGGAACAGCATAGTTAAGGTTTCAAGCTCAGTCACAGTTAAGCGCACGGATCCTGTACGACTGAAAGTACTGTAGCTTTTAGGTGTGGACACGAGTGGTATGTCAGGAAAGACCTGCGTCCAAGGTTCGTCGACTATTAACTTGCGACTGATGGAATTAGCGTGGTCTGCAATATCCAGAAAGGAAGTGACTCGTTTATTAGGCCATGAAAGCAGATCAAGAGGGCCGGTGTTATATTTGCGTGCGACGAGGATCCATCTTTCTCTGGCTTGATAATCTCCACATAGATAGCATGGAAATCGGTCACATATATCCACCGTATAGTGCATCGTTGAGAAGATGAGATTAGCAACTCGTATATGATCTTCATACGATGCGGAGTGTGGTGGTGTCATTTCCATGAAAAGAACAAGCGGCTTTAAAAGCTCAAGTACACTTAGAGCACTTGGAAACAAGGAATCATCCATATCGCGCTCGAAGGTGGAAATGGATCTCCCATTGATTATGTTGCGATTTGTGCATGGCGATGTCAATTCCACTATGTCAGTGTAATATCGTGCACGTTCAACGTCCGATGCTCGATGGAGATATGTCAAAAACTTAGGTAGGGATGGGAAAACTTCGATGGAATTACCAAAACGTCTTCGTAGCAAGTGCGTGATATTGTCGTCGCTCTCAACAAGAACTTTAACGTTGATGTTGATTTGCAAGTCATTAAAAGCGCAAGCCAAGAATGCAGGAGTGGACATCCCAGAGCAAAGTAGTGTTACTGTAGGTTTTCGTGGGCTAGGAGATGAAGTTACTGTATGGAGCAAACGTGTGGTAACCTTGTGTCATCCGGGAGGTGGGAAATGCTTGCGTATGTAAGGCAGCTGCGAATGCATTGACTCCAGGATGGTTTTAAGCCATGGGACGTAAATTACGCGTTCCATGAGGGTGGAATATAGTTTAAGCATTTCGCGTTGTTCGTTAAAGGCACATAGTCTGAACTGTAGTGAGCGAAGTTCCATTTTACGCGCTTTTGCTTGTTGTAGCGAGTAAATTGGTAGAATCGGTAACAGGTTACTGAGTCTAAACAAAGTAATCTTAACATTATCGTCAATTTTACTCTGGATAGATGATTGTCCTTTAAATTCGACTCCACAAAGATGTATACCAAGTTTATCTTCTCCCCATTGAGTCATACTGATGATGTGCAGATCGGGATCGATATGGTCGTTTTGCTTGGGTAGAAAAAGCGCAACGTCTAGCTTTACATATCCCACATTTGGATGCTTTGGGAGAGCGGGAAATGACGGTCCTTATAATCATAGCACGTGTGATTCTCTGCGTATCCGTAGCAGTCTGGATAGCAGGTGATAAGGACTCGGGTAGCTTTGCGATGTGGATAGGATCAGCATAACGTTTAAAGTTAATTACATGTTGAGAAGCACATGTGTCAGCATATCCTGGCGTAGTCATTAGCGGCAAATTGTACTCGTTGTACAGTTTAAGCATTGTTGCATAACAGGCATGCGTTGAGCTTTGACCAAACACGTACTGTGTCATGAAACTTTGCGTTTGTTCGGAAGGCACGACGACGAGTGTAAAACCAGTGTTTAATTTTGGTAACAACACAGGGGGATCTGTGGCATCTTCAGTATCTTCGTTAGGTCGATTACTGGGAAGCTCGGAGTGCAAAGAAGTTTCCCGAGCTTGACGACGAATGATAGCATTCTGAGCTTTAGCGTTTATGTGCTGCAATAGCGGCCGCGGGATGTTATCGATTTCATCATCTTTAATGGACAGAAAAGTGCGGAACATTTTCTCTGTATCAGCAGTCCCCCTCTGCTCCGCATCACTGGGGGACGCTTCAGGCGCAGATGTTTCAGTTTGGTGCTTTTCTTCTGAAACAAGAGATTCCTAATCGGCACCTAAGAGGTTCGATATGGTATTGGACATGGTATCAACTCGAGATAAGTAGAGATGAGCTTGGGTGGCTTCGTCAGGATCTAAGGACTGTGTCGAAGCTTGAGAAGCGGTTGTCCAGAGGGTACTCAATAAGCTGTTCATTTCCACCTGTACCATTTTAGAGTCGGTATGAGGGTTGGGATTCGCTTCCTGTAATTAACCAAACAGGTGGCGAAGACGATCAACCTGATAAGTAGCCCGGTCCATAAGAGACATATTAGAGCGTGCATTGCGGTTAGAGGAAGATGAGTAGACAGGACGATCGAAGCCGGTACCTTTGGTGTTATAATTTGAGGGTGGACGATAGTACGATGTGTCACGAGGTAAAATTGTCGATGCTTTGTCTTTTGCATTACGAAGCTTACGAGCGTTGAAGCCAGACTATAAAGGTTCAGTAGCTAACATCGAGTAAACATTGTTTAGAGGGTCGTGGGATTGATTAATAGTATCCATCAATAATACTTTAGGTGGCTTGGTAGCGGTAGTACCAGGGATGTAAGGGATCCAGGAAGCGGGTCGGTTAGAGGAAAACAAGTGCAGGCCAGTAAGTTCGCCAGTAAGTTCACCTGGTCCCAATCTCTAACCCCAGTAAGTTCACCTGGTCCCAGTAAGCTCACCTAGTCCCAGTAAGCTCACCTAGTCCCAATCTCTAACCCCAGTAAGTTCGGCGTAAGCCCACTCGTGCTCACATCCACTCACCCCACTCTCCTTCGAGCTCGTCGCTCTCACCTCCGCCAATCTAAGCTGCTTTGATCCGTACACGCCGCTAGCCCTTGCGTTCACTCTAAAAACCCCAGTAAGTTCACTTGGTCCCAGTAAGTTCACCTGGTCACTTAGTTCACCTAGTCCCAATCTCAAACCTCAGTAAGTTCACCTGGTCCCAGTAAGTTCACCTACCGTGCGCGTGTAGACGCCGGGAGGGGGCTTATCGGTATTGCGCAGCACGTGTGGGGTAGGGTGGAGTCGTCGACTCAGAAGACGATATCCTCGGGGTTGCCGATCGACAGAGAGCCACGTAGAGCTGGACGTGGCAGAAGACGGGCTTGGGCAAGAGGACGCCGACCTCGCGGGGCGTCTGGCCCTGGCTCTTGTTGATCGTTTGGCGTCGGCGGGCCTTGCGGGATACAGGTTGGAGGAGCCTCGGTGACAACGACACGATCGATCACGTATCTGGTACCGTTGCAGTGGCCGTGCGACGGGTCGAGGTTGCGAAGACTATAAGCTCGCGATCAAAGTCAGCATGCCGTTGGTTGTCAGGGAGTCGAAAACTCGACTGTAAAGAGCGAGGCGTCGGCTTCCGACCCAACCTAGTCGGCCGAAAAGAACTCCGACGCCTCGTCTTCGGAAAAAAAAGGCCGCGGTCATGCGCGCGTTGTCAGCATCGACAACATCGTTTCGACGGGGCGTGAGAATGGCGCGCTGAAAGAGCCGCCGCGGGTCGTGAAAATAGTCTGCGAGGTCGCCGTAGACGGCTTGGAGGATCACTGTCTGGCTCTCGCGCCTACCTGATCCTTACTCTCGCGCCTACCTGATCCTTACCCTAAATCGAGGGACAGACAAACAAACAAACAAACAGACAGACAGACAGACAAACATCTGTCGATTTGTAGTTAGGACTTTGTTTCATTGTTTCCCTTACCCTGATCGCCGACCGCATGGTTGCGATGGAGGACGGTGCCTCATGAATCCTGAGCCTTGCGAGGGCATCCGCCCTCCCGGCGTAGGTTGGCACCTATTCGCCTCTCGGGCGGGCCGGTTGGCAGCCGGAACGTTCGCAGTGGGACGGGGTATGGCCGGGGGGCGCAGACGGAAGGTTATCGACGAGTTGGTTGTCAGTCACATCGCGGTCTCTTCGTCGCATGGCGACAAGCTTGATGATCACTCTCCGCCGACCCACCTTTCGGCGCCCCTCGTCTACAGGCCCGTGATTCCGGACTGGCTCCTGTCGGTCCGGCCTGGCTCCCATGCTCGGGAGAGGTCTGAAGTCAGTCAGTTTGTTTCATTGTATATCTTTAACAAGAATTCCAATAGTGGACGAACGTCGTTAGGATCAACTAGCTTTAACAATTCGGGATCGTGACTCGAGTTGTTACCAGAGCATGTCTCGTAGAGTTTACACCATTCCAATAAAGATTATGGAGTTATTAAATTGGATTGATGCTTCATCATTATTTAATTGCTTTGCCTGAGATTGGAAGGCAAGGAGTTGTTCGGCAAATACATGGGCATACCAATCTACATTTAAAGACATTCGATTAAACTGAAATTTAAGCTCAGTAACATCTGTACATGACACTGTCTCATAGTAATGTTAAGCTAAAAGCATTACTGCACGTAGTTTATTTGGATGTGCAGTAATTGCATAAATCTTCTTTAATTGAGGCCACACAGCGAGTGCTGGTTTTTCTTGCGATTCCAAGTTAAAGAATGTGTACAAGAAACCAGCATAAGTTTCGCAGTGTTTGACCCAGTCGGCATTAGAGAGACCTGTAAAGGACATGTTAGTTAGAGATGAATCATACACAACTGATTTAGGGAATCGGGTATTTAATAAATGAGGACACGTTTGACATCCTCATTTAATTCGGGACGAACGAGACTGTACGACTCTCGGTAGTAAAGTCGTTCTAGATTAATACGGACATCAACTGATAGTTGATGCGATGAGTTGACGTGCCAAGTTTTAAGATGATCAGGCAGGGCATCTTCATCAGGTAAGTTTAAATCGCTTACTTGTTCGGCTTTCCGTTGAGCGAAGATGATATCAACTTCTTGTTCAAGAAGTTGATTATATACCGGTGCTTTCCGGGTTTAAGCTTCATATGAATCGAAGCAGAATAACGCGTCCACATATGGACTTGTCGTATGCCTGCGAAGCACCTCAATTTGCAAGCTCACCTTGGTTGAATTGTCTTGGAAACGCAATCCTGCGCTAATCTTATCAACGAGGATTCGTTCTTGTTTGTAGATATCCGTGGTGGATATTGTTTTTTTGTTTTGACATGACTGTGACCTATTAAGAAATAGGTTATAGGATTGATAGACATATTCGACACATAAGAATGAGGGGTTTCTCAAGTGCGGGTTCTATGTACAGTACGCTATTTTAAACGTGGGCTTATCGACAAGACCAAACAAATCAACATGCTATTTTAAACAGGCTGACTTGAGACTGGAGAATGGATTAGTTCTCGAGCAGTCAGTCTTTTGTTGGGGAATGGAAGGGAAAACCCGTACAAGTTTCCGCGGCTCGTATAGGAAAAATTTTAATTTTATTGGTTATGCGAGTGCATATGACCAGTGACCGACCCAACTCGGTCACAAACCAAATTAACTGGTGGGCACATACCGTCACACAACAAATATGTACAGTAGACCACCGCCAAACACATTGTCGCATTGTACTCGTGATCAGGCGCAAATTGATCACTCCATTTAGACGTACAATACAGTTGGGCTGACACACCTACGCATCTGGGCCCATAACCTGGAGAGATTTGACCCTCTCCGGGTACATGGTAGAGACTGCGTGCAGTCTTAGGCGCGTACAGACCATTCCGCTTGTCACATGCTACTACACAAGATAGGATTTAAGCCCTAACTCCTTAAGGACATTAGGTCCCATAGAAGCGTTTACACGGACAACGAGGAACGAAGTCTCTGTCAATTAAACAGAAAACCCCGTACCCGACGGTACGCAACTGGAGGCCTACTCCACGTTGGAAAAGAGCTTCAGATTGGGTTCTTCATAATCGGAGATAAAAGGGCGGAAGGGTAAGGAAAGAAGGAGAGAGGGAAAGCCGTATTACGGAGAGAAAACCCTCGTGTAGAGATAGGTGTGAAATGTTCCAGTGTCGCACACATAATAGTGTAGCTCTATGGGAAGGAAGAAGAAGGGCAAGGAAGAGATCACGCTCTCGACGGACGGATAAGGGTAAGAGGCATCAGATTTCTCTGCAGATCTAAGACATTGTGTGACGTGGGACTAGTGAAGGTAAGGCTCAATATACATGCACGTTTTTTTACATGCACGTTTCTGAAGAGCCAAAAGTATAGTATGTACAAGTGCAGGCCAGTAAGTTCACCTAGTCCCAATCTCTAACCCCAGTAAGTTCACCTAATCCCAGTAAGTTTCATATAAGTTCACCTGGTCCGTAAGTTCACCTAGCTCTAACCGACTCCTTTGAGCTCGTCGCTCTCGCCTCCGCCAATCTAAGCTGCTTTGGTCCGCACGCGCCGCCAACCTTTGAGTTTACTCTAAAATCCCTTTACTCTGAAAACCCCAGTATGTTCACCTGGTCCCAGTTTCACCTGGTCACTCAGTCCACCTAGTCCCAATCTCAAACCCCAGTAAGTTCACGTGGTCCCAGTAAGTTCACCTATAGTGCGCGTGTAGACGCCGGGAGGGGGCTTATCGGTATTGCGCAGCACGTGTGGGGTAGGGTGGAGTCGTCGACCCAGGTGAGTATATCCTCGGGGATGCCGATCGACAGAGAGCCACGTAGAGCTGGACGTGGCAGAAGACGGGCTTGGGCAAGAGGACGCCGACCTCGCGGGGCGTCTGGTCCTGGCTCTTGTTGATCGTTTGGCGTAGGCGGGCCTTAAAGGGTACAGGTTGGAGGAGCCTCGGTGACACGACACGATCGATCATGTATCTGGTACCGTTGCAGTGGCCGTGCGACGGGTCGAGGTTGCGAAGACTTTAAGCTCGCGATCAAAGTCAGCATGCCGTTGGTTGTCAGGGAGTCGAAAACTCGACTGTAAAGAGCGAGGCGTCGTCTTCCGACCCAGCCTAGTCAGCCGAAAAGAACTCCGACGCCTCGTCTCCGGTAAAAAAAGGCCGCGGTCATGCGCGCGTTGTCAGCATCGACAACATCGTTTCGACGGGGCGTGAGAATGGCGCGCTGAAAGAGCCGCCGCGGGTCGTGGAAATAGTCTGCGAGGTCGCCGTTTACGGCTTGGAGGATCACTGTCTGGCTCTCGCGCCTAGCTGATCCTTACTCTCGCGCCTACATGATCCTTACCCTAAATCGAGGGACAGTTCGAGCCTGGAAGCGATTACGTGCTCGTCGATCCCTGGCAATAATCCGCCGCTTCCTGCGCCACACGGCCGGCCGCTATGTCAGCTACCTCCGGGACCGCGCTTGTCCTATATGCTCCAGCCCTTGCTTTACCCGTTGCCAAGTCCGCTGCTGTCGCGTGGTCCTGCACCACGCCTGCGTTGGTCAGTGGGCGCTAAGCAACCTCGCCGGCGACCAAGGCGACCCTGACGTGGCGCTCACCAACTGCGCGCGCCTTCCGCCGTGCCCCAACTGCCGCAGTCCTATACGCATGGTCCGCCCTCATCAACGCTGGGTGTCTGTGCACTCTCTCCCCCAGGTCCGCGCTGCCGCACCCCACCGCATTTTCCCACTTGCTGCAGCCCTTGCCGCCACTACCGCCCGATATCGCATTCGAGCGCGTATGCGCGACGCCGCCCTTGCCGCTCGAGCCGCTGCTGCTGCGGAACGCCATCTCGCCGCTATGCACGCTGCTGCTGCCGCTGCTGCGGCACTCCAACTCGACACGGGACGGGCCGCCGCCGCTGCTGCCAGCGCCGACGCTTACCTCGCCCATCGCGCTGCCGCCCACGCTGCTCAAGCTGCCCGTGCCGCCCGCCTCTCCCACATTGGCTCCCGCACGCGATCCACTGGCACCCGCAACACCCCTACCACCCCTCCCGCTGGCAACCGCCGCACCACTGCGTCTGGCAACCGCACTGCGAATGCAACAGCCAGCCGCCACACCCCTGCCGCTGGCACCCGGACCACCCCCACTACTAGCACCTCCTCCACCCCCGCCGCTGCCGCCGGCAACCGCCGCGCCCCTGCCCCTGCCAACAGCCACCGCAACACCCCTGTCATGGCTGCAGCCCCCACGAGCGCGTCTCCTGGCATTTCTCCCATTGGGCCTCGGTCACATTCGGCGCCACCGTCTGTTGCCCCCGCCCACCCTACGTCATCCGGGCCAGCCCCCTCCCTCCCGACACGCCGTCCACGTGACCTGAGCGATTTGCGCTCTGCGATCGACGAGGTCTCCATCAAAGACCTCATTATATCGCCGTGCTCTTGCATTCGCACCATTCCCGCCCAATTCCGCGAGGCATGGGCGAGCGCAATGGCCGAGGTGTGTTCATGGTTTGAAGACGCCACTTCCGATAACGCTCGTGACCGTGCCCTCCTTTGGTACATGAGCCTTCACAGCCTACTTCTTCGGCGAGCACCACGAGGCGGCGCCCGTCGGCCCGACGTGCTCACTGACCGCTTTACAGCCTTCGCCGCAGGGCGTTACGACCTCCTCATTGACGGCTACCTCCACGACGTGACTCGCGTGCGCTCCCATGTACGCTCACGGGCGGCCCCCGACGATGACGCGGACGCACTTCGTGCATTGCGACTCGCTGAATCTGGCGACCTCTCTCGGGCGTGCCGTATTCTCACCAGCCTGGGCATCGCCGACCCATGCCACCCAGACGTCATGCGCCAACTCGTGTCCAAACATCCTGCTCGCAAGGAGGACCTTCACACATTCCCCAACCACCCGCAAGGGCTCGCCACACTCTCGGTCGCCCTGCGTGAAACTTACCGCACGCTCCGGCCGAAGGCTGGTGTGGGCCCCGACCAGTGCCGCAATGAATTCCTCTCCGTTTTCGCCCAGCCCTTCCCGAGCAACGTCAAGGCACGCTCGGCGATGGACAAAATCGACAACCTTGAGACCTTGTTCGTTCGTGGAGCTCTTCCTGACTGGTATTACTTCATCACCACCACGGTAACCCTCATTCCGTTGGTAAAACGACGCGCCGCTGACGCTAACCAAGCACCTGACGTTCGACCTATCGGCATTGGCACCGTCCGCCGCCGTGCCACTGGACGGTGCCTTGTGCGTAGCCTCCACTCCGAGCTCTCTGAGGCACTGTACCCGATCAACGTTGCCGTCGGGGTCAAGGGCGGCCCCTCGCGCCTCGTCTTTGGCGTCCGCACCCACGCGGAGCAGTACCCCGACCAGGTCATCATCAAGCTGGACAAACGCAACGCCTTCAACGAGCTCAAGCGCCGGACCGTCGTGGACAAACTCGCAAACCACGCCAACGCTAAGCTGCGTGCCTTTGGCCACTTTATGTTCAAGCAATTGCGGCCGGCATCCTGGGTGGCCCTCCACGGCCCCACCGGCCTCGATCGTGCCCCCTTCGACTCTCAAGAAGGCGGCCAGCAAGGCGACCCCACCTATCCACCGGCGTACTGTCTGGCAACGCATGACGCCGCACAGGCCCTTGACACCCGCTTACGTTCATGTGCCGGCTACGCCCGATTTGGCATGGACGACGGCGTCATCTCTGGTTCCCTCGTGAGGTTGTCGACGCCCTCCTGTAGTACGCCCGCGACATCCAAGCTAGCGGCGAGGAGCTCCGCCTCGACAAGTGCGAGGCGTTCTGTCCGGCACTTGGCATGGGGCTTCTCGACCACCCCGATGTTCACGACCACGTCCAAGTTGCGCCTGACGGCACGCGTACTCTTGCTGGTATCCCCGTTGTCGCCGACGGCCTCGTAATCTACGGTGTGCCCATCGGCTCCCCGGCCACGCCGGAGATGCCTATGTCGAAGCTACCTTGCAACGCGAGGTTGACGCTCAGGTGAGCTACATGAGCCGTATTCGCACCAAGCTCCAGAACGTCTCCCTCCACTGCATGTACTCGTTGGGCCGCTACTGCATCGCCCCGCGCATGGACTACATCGCGCAACACTGCTACCCCACCAATGCCTTGAGCGCGCTCCGCCGCTTCGACGTTGCCGCCCTCAGCTTCGTCGCCACAGCACTTGGCGCAGATCCGCGTCAGGTTTTTGACTCCAACGGCATCGTCCTCCAACGCCTCCGTCTTCCTGCTCGAAGTGGGGGTGGCGGCATTCGCTCCTGCGCCGACCTCAGCCCCGCCGCCTTTGTTGGCACGGCGGCCCAGGCCCTCCCACACCTCGTCGACCTTCGCGATCCTACGGGTGCCTTGGAGGTCCCTGGCTACCTCCCCGCCTCGCCTCGGTCCTGGGTGCCACTTCTTTTCGCACAGGTAACGAGTTGCACCGTTGGCACCACCTCCTCGCATCCGGTTGCCGCCTGGGGCGGGCACTCGAGACTGCGTGGGACGGACTTCGGGCTGATCTCCGTACCACGCTGGCTTCCCACGGCGGCGCTGGTTCCGGCGACCCCGCCAACGTTCATCTCGTCGACGGTCCTCTCTCCCACGAATTCGTCTCCATGGGCGTCCTCGTCGACCCCACCATCTCGACACCCGTGCTCATACCCCAACTCCAGCGTGCTCTAACCTCCCAGCGCGAGACAGCTCGGGCCACTGCACTCCAGCGCCTTGCGGCCACCCTTCCCATCACCGAAGCACTTCGAGTAGCGGCGTCCTCATGGGATCGCTTCTCGACCACGTTCATCAGCTCGTGGCCCAGCTCTGGCCTTCAAATCCCCAGCCGCTGCTGGGCTGAGATGTGTGCCCAGTACTTTGGCTACCCCTCTCCAGCTTGTTTGGGCCTCGTGGGCACTCGCATTCTGGGCACTGACGTCGTTCTCGACGCTCACGGCAAGGTGCTTCTCACGCAGGCCAACCTTGTCAACCGCGGAGGAGCGCGGACCACCTGGCATGACGGCCAGCTCGACTGCGTCCACGGCAGCGTCAAAGAGGCCGGCATCCCAGCCCTGTCCGAGGTTTTCGGCATCTTTGCTGACGTCGTCGCCCCTACCATTCGCACGCGCCTCTACGGCCGGTACCGAGGCAATCTCGCCCGACGTCAAGTCGTCCCAGACATCCTCACCACGCTCGACAACAAGGAGCAACTCTACGACATCAAAACCCTCGCTTGGGGTTCGTTGTACACCGCCCACGCCCTCCATCCCTCCCACCCGTCGCCTGTCGATCGGCGCGCAGCGCAAGTCCACTCCGAATACCTCGCTCACGCCCGCGGCATCGACGCCATCATCCCCCAGCCGGGTACAGCACCACCGCCTGGCTTCTTGGGCCCTGTCGAACAGCGGCTACGTAGCTACGGCACCGTCGCCGGCCTCGTCTTTGGTGCCTTCGGTGAGGCCAGCGCGGCGTGCCACGCTCTCGCCCAAACATGCGCAGAGCGCATCGCTGCGCGAACCTGGGTGACAAGCGGCTGCGCCAACTTCACAGAGGCAAAGGCGGCCCAAACTCGCCGCATCTACCGTGAGTGGGGGATCGCCAACGCATTAGGCCGGGCTCGCTGTGCCCTCACCGCCCTCACCCATGTCGCCGCCTCGGGGAACCCCGCCCAGGCCGCCCGATCCCAGCAGGACGTCACCCTTCGTCGCACATACGTCCGGCGGCAGCATGCGTACGACCTACGGGCGGGGCCCGTCCTCTCTTCGCCTGCCCCACGCCTCGGCGATGACCCCGACTAGGTCCCGCGTACTTATCTCCGCCCGTCAGGCACATCCCTCATACCCCACAAACCCACCCACATCCTTCATGCTCCCCACACACACCCCCCCCTCTTAGCAGTCGACATTTACAGACAGACAAACAGACAAACATCTGTCGATTAGTAGTTAGGAATCTAGACATCGTGTGACGTGGTAGGGGTGCGGGTAAGGCTCAATAAACCTGCCCATTTCGGAAGCACGGGATGTATCGCTCTGTCTTCGCCTCCGTCCATCGCACACTATCGTCCTCATCGAGGGCACCTGCGCGGTGCGTTGTTGCCGCCGCTGTGTTGCGTCCTCGTAGGGCGCGCGTTGATTCGTGGCGGTGCTGACTTCCCTTTGCCCTGCGCAGACTCGCCTCGATTTGCAGAGCGACGACTCGCGTGTTCCCGTTGGGGGCTGGGTTTCGCGGGGGGCAGTTGGCCTTTGTTTCGACGAGCGGCGGCAAAGACTTAGATCGCGAAAAAATTCGGGAGGAGATCTTTGCGAAGGAGCAGGAGCGCAAGGAGTTGCAAGTGCGGGAGGAGATCGATGCGAAGGAGCAGGAGCTTAAGGAGTTTATAGCCAAGTTTGAGGCGGCGAAGGATTCCGACGAGAAGCAGTTCTACTCCGAGCGCATCGACAAGCTGGATTCCAGTCTCGCTAAGCTCCAGGACACGTTGAAGGGGCTCCGCCTCGCGCCGTGAGTGTCCGGCGTCTCCGTGTGGACGAACCCCTCGTGTCGTGCGCGCACTGTGTTGTCATTGTTGTAGCTCACCGTTTTTTTGAATCCTCGTTCCGCCGAGGGTCTCGTACTCGCGCATCGGTGTGCGCGATGTTGTGGGTTGCTCGGCGCATTGTGCCGCCTGAGTAACTCTCGACTCGTCGAGCCTATCGAGTTTCCGCTCTATTGGGCGTTACTTTCAAGCTGGAGCTTTTGTCGCAATGGGCCGACTCTACAATCTCGACGCGCTGGCGCTTGCTCTGTTGAACACTTGAAGGCCGCGTTCGATGAGCACGGTGCGGAGCAGTGGCGCGTCACGGCGTGGTTCCAAGTGGTAGCCACGGGGCTCGTGGTGAGAGCGAAGCGCTTAAGCTCGAGCGCCGCGAGCGGCACGGTTGTCGAAATCACATTGTCGGAGAGCGAGAGCACGCCGCGATATACGTGGTCAAAATATCGCCGACACTGTTTCGCTCTCCATCAGAACCACGCA
This sequence comes from Chrysophaeum taylorii, assembly GCA_029834535.1. NCBI lineage: Eukaryota > Pelagophyceae > Pelagomonadales > Pelagomonadaceae > Chrysophaeum > Chrysophaeum taylorii. The sequence continues at coordinate 7,671 of JAQMWT010000035.1, read as the reverse complement.
GTTGTCCCGTATGTTTTGTTGTGGTATTGGTGATACGTCGTCAAAATATCGCCGACACTGTCTCGCTCTCCATCAGAACCACGCAGTTGTCCCGTGTGTTTTGTTGTGGTATTGGTTGTTGTCATACGTCTTCCTGTTGTTGCGAACAAAGTGTGTTCGAATTACTTCTCCCGGATGAATTATTCATTCGAGGGAACATCGGAGGATGGCAGAACTGTGCTCACCACCTCCGCACGCAGGCCACATCAGTCGGAGGGGTGGAAGCGGCGCGAGGACCTCGACCGGTTCGCCGCCGAGATTATCGAGCTGCACGGGATGTGCTGCGCGCTGGAGGAAAATTTCGATGCGGAGATCGGCGGCGAAGTGCAACACGCCGGGTACGGTGTGCTGGTGCAGAAACCGTCGATCGCGATCGACTACGATTCGGTGAAATCTAAAATTAACGCAGTGATCACTCGGAAAGAGCAGCGCTCGGTGGCGCGGCACGCGATCGATGCGACGGAATCCAGCAAGGACGTCATCGTCGTGGGCGATCCTGGCATCGGAAAGACGCGCGGTTCAATGTTTTTTGCCATGCAGGAGCTGCTTGCGAAAAATAAGACAGTGATGCGCGTTGGGTTCAAGGAGTCAAAGATCATCCTCTTCAAACCTGGTGCCCAGGGCAAATACGAAGTGTGGGTGCGCAGTGATGCGTCCACATGGCTCGGTACAGACGTTGCGAACGACCCCGAGGCCTTCGTGCTCATAGACCCGCCCGAAAAGCGACCCTACCCGGATATGGCAGAATGCCGCACGATCAAGTTCGCGTCGAACAACGCTGAGCAACACTACCCGAATGCCCGTAAGGACAAGATAGTACTCGTCACTGCACCTCCCACCAAAGACGAGTTGCGCGCCATGGTACCGACACTTTGGACTGCAGAAACGGCCCCCGAAGAGACTTTCGACACGCTGAAAAGCAAGGAAGACGAAATCATGCGGCGGGCGCTGCTGGTGGGCTGCGCGCCACGGTACTTGTTCAATAAAGCAGATTTCATTGACCGCGCCAGCAATATCATCATACACGCAAAAGAAACCGTGAAGTCATCGGGCGCGCTTGATACTCTCGTCAACTTCCTGGCTTTCGATGCGTCCAGTGACGTCCGACCTTCCTCGTCGGTTTCTGGGAGGTTTTTCACAATCGCTCCAGCCCATGGTTTGCCCGTGCCGACGTGGCAAGACAGGGTGCAGGCCGTCGCGTCAGTTCACGAGCTTGCTCGGCTCGCCCTCCACACCCTCGTCGTCAAAAAACTCAAGTGTGCCCAACAGGTTTATCATAGTTCCGAGTTTGGACACATGTTCGAGCGCGACGTGTGCACTTTCGTGCTCTCGGTGCTGCCGGCCAACTGGAAGCCGGGATCAGCGCTGGACGCTCTCGAACTTCGTCGCACGGTGATAAAATCAGACGAGAGCCCGAAGTCGGGTGCTTGGTCCCGGTCCATGGACGCACTAAAGAAGTTGAAAGAGGAGTCCAACGTTTTAATGTGCATGGTGCCCTTTAATTTCCCGGGCTTTGACTTCGCGTACAGCCTAAAGCTATTGATCAATTCAAGAAGCTCAAAGTCAAATAAGTTTGAACTCAAATCAAGCGCGGCGATGTTCTTCCTCGAAGGTCTCGGTGTGGTGGATAAATTCGATGGCAAGTATCGGACTGTTCCCGGAAAGGAGAACTTCAAGGCTACCTTCATCTTCCTTCACTTGAATGCAGAACCTAAGCCACAATTCAATATTAAAGGCGGGTATGAGGACCTCATCAATCGACATTTCGATTTCGAATACTGGTGTGTTGTTGACGTGCTCGAATCGGTGACGGAAAAAGTTGGTGTCGTCGCGGAGAAGTACGGCCTTCACCACTTCTTGCGCAATTGTCCGTCCGAATGAGATCAGTCCCGCCCCCCGTTCTCATTTGGTATCCCTGATACAACCCTAATTATTCTAGTAGAGCACCTAATAGGGTTGAGCGGGGTCATTCTCCCGCAATCGAACATGCGGCATCTCGACCTGCGGTTGCGTAAAATTTGGGGTCTACAGAGGCGCTGATGGAGCAAGGCGAAGCGTGTACGCTTGTCGCCCTCCCGCTTCGTTTCTTGCGCATCATCGACATGCTGTGTCCTTGGGAAGGGAGTGCATCCTCGCCGGCTCGCGTTGAATCCCCCCAAACGATTCAAGTCCTCGACCGTTGCGACGGCCGCGGTTTGTTTTTGCCTTCAGGGCTTTTTACTTGCCCAGAGGGTCCGACAGCTTGGCCGTCGGTGATCCGAACGCAGGTAAGTAAACCACGTCACTCTTTCTGGTCGGCTTGGTCACCTCCAGCTCCTTTGATCTGCCAATTAGTAGTAAGGACAAGTGCAGGCCAGTAAGTTGACGTCCCAGTAAGTTCACCTGGTCCTAGTAAATCCACCTGGTCCTAGTAAGTTTACCTGGTCCTAGTAAATCCACCTGGTCCTAGTAAGGGCGGCTACCCGAGGAGGACCTCGGCGCAGACGACAGTGCGCGTGTAGACGCCGGGAGGGGGCTTATCGGTATTGCGCAGCACGTGTGGGGTAGGGTGGAGTCGTCGACCCAGAAGAGGATACCCTCGGGGTTGCCGATTCGACAGAGAGCTGACACGATTGATCTTGTATCTGGTACCGATGCAGTGGCCGCACTACGGGTCGAGGTTGCGAAGACCTTAAGCACCTTAAGCTCGCGCTCAAAGTCAGCATGCCGTTGGTTGTCAGGGAGTTGAAAACTCGACTGTAAAGAGCGAGGCGTCGTCTTCCGACCCATCCTAGTCGGCCGAAAAGAACTCCGACGCCTCGTCTCCTGGAAAGGCCGCGGCCATGCGCGCGTTGCCAGCATCGACAACATTGTTTCGACGGGGCGTGAGAATGGCACGCTGAAAGTGCCGCCGCGGGTCGTGGAAATAGTCTGCGAGGTCGCCGTAGACGGCTTGGATGACCTCCTTATCCTTGGGCGGCGCGGCACAGGGCTTTGGTTGAAAGTTTTTTTAAGGTCGACTACTAAGAGGGGTGTGTGTGTGTGTGTGTGTGTGTGGGGGGGTGAACGACGTGGGTGGTTTTGTGGGGGTAGGAGTAGAGATAGAAAATCTGCGAGGGTTAGTACTCCCTGTTATAGGGTTAGTTCACTTAACTTTGCCACCTTTGATTTAAGAAAACGCTGTGTTATTCACACCGGCTGTCCTCGATTAAGAGACAGATTCGAGGACAGACTACCACTGTTCTCACACTCTGCTGAAGAGCAACACAGTTGTGATTACTGTTCTCAAGGTTATGGGCCCAGTCCCGGTATCAGCAGAGTCCCAGGATTTCCAGACAAGTCAAGTTCACTGACGTTCCTGAACCAAAATGCCGACGAACCAAGAACTCCAGGAGGAGATAAGAGAGCAAGAAGCTCGTTTAAAAGAGCAAGAAGCTCGTATAGAAGCCAAGTACCAAAGAGACATGCAACAGCAAGCTCAAGCGTACGAAGCTCGGCATAAACAAGAGATGTTAGACAACGAAACTCGCTTGATGGCACAAATAAGCGCTTTGTCCACCCAAGTGCAAGCAACGCAAGCACCACCACCTGCCGTGGCTGCTGCGGCTCCGCCTCCCACTCCGGCTCAACAAGATCCCAAGTCTAAGGTTAACACCTTTAGTGACCCCCCCTAGCGCCGTCCTCAAGTCGATGGACAACGCCCACGTCACACTCCAAATGCTTTCGTTTCGCGTCATGCAATTGTTCGTCGAACATCTGATGCCTGAAACAGGTATAACTCAGTACTTCCTACAGGGCTTCTACACGTGGGAATCCGTCCTGCGCGGATCTAACGATCTCGCTGGCGCTATGGTGGAAACTCAGCTCACCCGCCCCTCTTCGCCTAACCGTCGGTCACAACGTGACCGCTCAACGGTCCTGAACCACGGGTGGTTCCACCACACGTCCAACCAAGCGCTCACACTCCGCTCACGCCATGCTGTCGAACATTTAATTGAGGGTAATTTCAAGGAAACAACAAGAATCGATAGATTCCAATGGGTGATCCAGCAAGATATGCTAGATCGGCAAGAGCAACACAGGTTCTCGGTACAGGAGTATCCTTGGAGAAGCAGGTGTGGGTGTCAAGCATGACACCGCCAAATTCAAGGTAACAGGCAGGTAACAGGCACATAAGTGGGGTGGTTATTACCGCCACAGGAGCCCCTACTTAAGGTGAAGTCGTCCTCGACTTCAAGGGTGACGAAGGTCGCGCTCACGAATGAGACGATAAGCGCGTTCAGCGATGTCCGTAGGGACTTTGTTGCTGTGGAGGCTGAAGTTAGTGACAAGGGTATCGATCGTCGTAGGGTGGAAATCGTTGACACAAGGCTCACAGCCATCCATGTTCGCTCGAAAACGAGTGAAACTGCATCCGTCACGATCTTTGTATTCTGGTCTGAGCTGTCGCTCAGTTAGAGGCTTGGTAGGGTCGAAAACACGGGGTCATCGCGTGAACCTATCAGTATAATAGTGTAATGCCACAGTATCATTGTCGTGATCATAGTCTTCATAACCTCGGCAACATAGATACGTTTCTTCCACGCATTACCTCGTGCTTTGACCCGAAAAATGACAAATTTGCCGTGCTTAAGCGGTCGCGGTCTGAAGGCGTGTGCAGGGGGCCGAAGAGGTGTCGATTATCGGCACTTTCAAAGGCACAATCTGCTGCACGGATACAAAAACGGTTCGGCATTGTCGTCGTGCACGTCTTTAATTTCGTAAACGACTGGAGACTTCTTCTTGGTAACAATATATGGGCCACGCCGAATAGGCCGCAACTTGTGACGCGTCTTAGGCACAAAACGCAAGACATAATCGCCAGGAGAACTGGATGTCGATCTGATGGGCGTCGTAGTTGATCTTCTGAGTCTCCTGGGCCTTTTGATGTGCCCGAGCGACGAGTTGACTGTAAAATTCAAACTTGTGCTTAAAGTCCGTCAGGATCTGTTGACGCGATTGAGGCAGACCACGCTGTTCGCCCAAGATGTTGTAATCAGGCGGTAACAGGGTTGCTTGCCGGTACGCATCATAAACGGCGAGATCTTCGTTCCGGGGATATACATCCGGTTGTACATGAAAGCCACGTACTGACAAAAATAGACCAGTCCGTTTGGCGCTGCTCATCCATCGCGGCCCGGAGGAAGCCTTGATGAACCGATTGACTGCTCAGTGTGATTACTCTGTGGGTGATAAAGAATGGTCGTGCGGTATCGAACGTTGAATTGACGAACGAACGTCCGGAACAACTTGTTCGCGAACTCACTACCATTATCCGTAACTATACACCGCGGGAGACATCCTCGAGGACAACTTGTCAACTGCATTCAAGATCGCGTAGTCGCGCTTGGTATTTATCAACGCCAGCTTGAGAAAATGCGACGCAGCATCGTACATCGCGAGGACGTAGCCGTGCAAGTCGGCTCCTCTCGTGGTCCAAGAGATCCATTCTATGACATAGCAATAACCACGCGATTCGGTTGGCAAGAGGCGCCACGCGCTTCGGCACCGTGGATCGAATTTCTGACGATGATGCGCTTGATGGTCGGTGACCGACGATGCGACGTTGGGCCACCAGTATCGCTCCAAAATCTGGCTCGCTGTCGAATCTCGTCCCACGCGCCTCTGAACAGCCCTCGATGGTGCATGGTGATCACACGCTCCTGCATCGACTGTGGGACCACAATCAGACGTCGAGATTCTGACTCGTCAACCTTGTACAAGACGTTGTCTTCGATCTCGTACGGCAGGGGTGGCTTATCGCGTGGATCCTTCTGCTCCGAATCGGCTCTGACGGATCTGCGTGCGTCTTGTCTTCAATCTGTTCTTTAGTCATCTCGAGAAGATCTCATCCTCAGCTTGATCAGCAAAAGTGCAAGTTCAACGGGTCTACGGATCGGCTTCGTACGCAAATTGAGGCGGCGGCGCGCTCCGACGCGTACTGCACTGTTGCTAGAGCTGCAGTATACTCCTGTCTGCCAACAGAGCACCGTCCGGATGAGAAGGTGAAGCACGCTGTGCCCGGAACATCGGTGGGGATCTCTGGAGAAGATCAGATTTCATTGATCGGTTCTCCGTCTTCGTCCTGCTCGACGAAACTTGTCGATTGATTGCGCGACGCAATCAGGGATGCGCATGCCCGGGGAGCTTCCAGGTTTGTATCCGAGCTCCCGGTCGAACGCAGCAAGCCGCATAGCCCATCGTGCAACTGTCCAGACGTATGATTCGAATCCTGCAGAAACGTTAAGTTACGATGATCCGTCTCTAACTTTGTCTGATGACCTTCGATATAAAATCGGCGTTTTGAGAGCAGATATACTGCGAGGAGTTCCAAGCGCCGAGGATCTACTTCCTCATCGACTTAGGCACGGTTCGACTCCAGTACCACAATTCCTCTCCACCCGTTCTTTTCCATCGTCACCAACGACTGGCACTTCTGAAACGCGCGCCTAATCCATGCGCAGATGCATCTGTCCGAATGTAGAACGGCAATGAGTAGTCCGATGGTAAATGCCCTTAGAAGTAACAATAGCTTCGATTGGCATCCGGGCCTCTTGACACTTTTCGTCCACTCGAACTTAACATCTGGCAAAGTCAACTGTCTGAACGCTTCCGCGACTCGCGCGAAATTGCGCACATAACGACGACAAAAACTCCCCATCCCAAGGAAGGAGCGGACTTGCTTTTGGGATCAGCATCTGACAAAGCACCAGGGATTGGCATATGCCGGATGGCTCCGTCGATCTTGGTGACGGGAGTCCATTCGGGGTAGACAAATGCCCCAAAATCATGCCCACCTTCATGAAGTGGATCTTCTTAACCTTGCCGCTCGCCCTGACGCCAAGGGGAATGACTTGAACAAGGCATTGCAAATGACTCTTAGTGTCTGCATGCCCAACCAAAATGTCGTCGATATAAGCCACTAGTCACGGTACAACCACTTCACAGATCGGTGTTGTTGTTGCAGCGAACAGGCTGCCAGCGCTTGACTTCGTGCCGTTCCTGGCTATAGCTGAGTGCCCTAAAGGCTAGTGAAGGTCACTACATCCTGCGCGTCCGCTGACAATCGCAAATTGTGGTAACCCCATCGGATGTCCATGCTAGAACGACGGAACTCTTGGGGTGAGAAACATCAAACGTCGGTCATGCTCACGCTCGGCCAACTGTCAGTCCTTTATGACCCATTTGAGGCGCCAAGGTCGACGCCGCTCTGGCGGCGTTGGAAGTGCCTGCTCGCGCCCTTTCTTAGGCAGCATCAGGATAGGAAAACCCCGAGAGCGCGCGGGACGGACAACTCTGTCTCGACTCCATTCCTCGATTTGAAGCTCCAAGCACTCGATCTTCTCGATCGATACCTTTACGGCTTTATTCAAAGGCTCGGATTGTCCTCTTTGAACCGGAGGGTGACCTCAGGCGAATCTACTGGTCTCATCACGTCATCTGAATGCCCACGAGTAGGAAAGCAAAACGTCTAATCATCCGTTTTCATCCTCATTTAAAGCGGATGGTCTGTAATGCCCAGCGCGGCTCATCACCCTTCGACCTGCGCGACGGTCGGAGGACACCTGTACGCTCCTCGACGCCACAATACCGTAACTGAACGAAGTACAATGA